>OY728147.1:293029488-293536075 GCA_963277665.1 Viscum album
AAGATTGAACTCAATCAATAGAGCTTTGACCGTCCATGAAAGGGGTTTGGGAAGTCAAGATATCCTCTTGTGAGCCTTTAAGGACTAATGATTTGAGTTAGGGCTGAAATAGGGTGATTATGGGTAAAAATAGAGTTGTTTTGGATTTTAATAAAATATTCGGGGGAATTAAAACTTGTACACATGGTTTCCTATGTAGGGTTGCACAATTAGAAAAACCATGTACCCCTACTGGTAAGGCGAATAGTTTTTTCTAAGGTGATGCTTGGTTTTTGAAATAATGTGTTCATAGTGAAGACACTAACTATCTGAGGTTTCAGGATTTTGAGGGACTAGGAACATGGTTTGTAAAAACCATGAACCCCCTTATAGTGGATCACATCAGGTAACGCTTACTCGGCCAAACTGAAAGGTTTTTCCAAACCATTTTCAAACCATACACAACCCCTTTTGATTCCAACATTCTTTATATTTCACTACAATTACTCCAATAAAAGACCTAAACAAATCCGAAAATCATATACCCATGTCGTAAGGGCTCCTTCATTTCTATCAAAAGACCCTATATTTATTCCAATGAGGGAAGAAATTTCTGAGACTATAGCAACACTTGTAAGAGAACACTATAGTAGACTGTAGCAACGACGGACCTATAGAAGTGGTGAAAATATAACAGTAGAGGTATTGTAGAAAGAACTATATTGGTGGTGGTACTATTGAAGGTATTGTATCATCCGGGGTAATATAGATTTACTATTCAATAGAGGGACCTTTTCACCATAAAATAGGGCTTTGATGCCCATAGGGCTTCAGGCTTTGTAATGGGTCTCCCCCTACCTAGAAAAAAGAGGAATTTTCTTTTCTTTAATAATAAAATGAGGCTTTGGCCCATTCCTTTAAAAAAATACCCTCCCAAAATTAGATCCAAATATGTTCATGGAATATCTTAAATAAGGTAACTGAATGTTAAGACCTCCCCATAATAAAAAAAAATTGTGTCCCAAGAAGGCTTGTCTAGAGAAAATCCATATCAAAGAATCGATGCCACTACTCCTTCATAATCACCTGCCTCTCCTATTCTAATGTGAATCTTAACCATGATGACATATCACATAGAACAAAGGTATTATCCTCCCATAAAGAAACATTTTCTAAAAATCAATGAGCCTCCCTGGATTCTCAATCACAAATAAATCTTGGTCAACATTAAGATCCTCCCATATCAAGACAGGATATGAGTTAAAAAGATACATCTAAAGCTACGATACATGGAACAAACTTTGTATTGATTTCAACTATTGTGGAAGTGCTAAACAGAAATCCACTTTACTCACCTTCATAACATCCTCAAAATTACCCACAAACTGTCGTGCAAGATTAATTTATTTCCTAAGCCATTTATAACCCAAATAATGTGAAACTCTCAAAACCACTAGTCACCAACTAAAAACTCTAAATTTCATCTATGAAGATCAACATAAGATTTGTACCAGCTCTATGAAATTAACATGCTCAAAAAATCAAATGAATTTTCATTGTTATCTCTTAGAATAAACGCATTCCAACCAAAGAAGCTTCACCAATCACTAACCAGTGCAATGGAGATTTGAATGAATGACTATAAAAGGCCTCAAATGGAGCCATGTGAATTGAAGGCCGATAACTATTATTATAAGAAAACTCAATCAATCAGAAATTCATGTCCCAATCTCTGCTAAAGTTGAGAATACAACCATATAACATGACCTTGAGAACCTATAAATTTCATTCTATCTGGTCATTTGTTGATGGATGATATGTTATGATCAAATGTACCTATGATCACAGTTCCTCTTTCAGGCCTATCCAAAAGTGAGAAGTTAAATGAGGATCCCTATTAAAGACTATAGAAAATGTGACTCCATGTAATTTGATAATCTCATGAAAATAGTGATTCCCTAAATCCTATACATTGTTTGTATCTTGAATGGATATAGAGTGAGCCGATTTAGTTATCATATTAATCTAAAACCAAATGAAATTATTATTAAAATTGTTACATGTAAACCCATCCACAAATTCCATAGAGATATCATCTCACTTAAAATTTATCATGGGAAGTGGCTGAAATAAACCTAATGGTATTTGGTGAATATACTTAACCTACTGAAAAGTATAAGAATGATAAAAAAGTCATCAATGTCACATATTATAACTAGCCACTAGAATTTTTATCACATATCATAAAACATCTTCATATTTCTGGGGTGCACCACCCACTGGGAATAATAATAATTCCCCATTATTTACATTCTTATGGGAAAAGGTAATAGAATCCAATTTTGAAGGAAAAGTTTGTTGTCAGAATAAAATTTCAACTTGTTGATGGTATCCCCACTATAAATAGATCCCCTAATGATAAAACATTTATCATTAATATTTTTCTCATATAAATCATCTCTATAATATTAAAGGAAAACTGAACAAATTCTATGAGAACCATGACCTTCTCCTCGAAGACATCATAATGCAACTGAGAAAAAAGATCCAACAACTTTTACTCTTATGATTATTATTTCATGACCCAGATCATATGTTTCCTTGTCAAAGCCACAGTAATTAAATTTACATTAATAGGGGTATAAGAAATGTTAGAATAAATATATTGTAGGTACATCACTCAATTCTTCTATTGGAGGTTCCAATATTTTTTAATGAATATAAAACTCGAGATTTTTTGTCAAAATAAATTGTAAACCTTTCTCCAAAAATTTAATTCCACCAACTCTTAAGAGCATAAATAACATATGAGAGTTAAGTATTGTTATTCAAGAAATTATTATCAGGTGTCCTAAGATATCTGGAGCCATAGTATACCACAGGATCACCCCACATAAAAACATATCCCAATCCGGAACCTGATGCATCACAAAATACCACATATCCATACCTAGCCTTTGGAAGAACAAACATTGATGTAGAAATAAAAATACATTTTAGCTCAAAAAAATAATTCAAAAATTTATCATTTAAATTTAACTTATATACCTTCTGATTTAGTATGGTAATTATAGAATTCATCTTTAAGAAATCTTTAAAAACCCAATGGTAATATCCTGTTAATCCGAATAAGCTCTATATATCCAAAATATTATGTGGTTTTCCTCATGTCATAATCGTATTATCCATATCAACTCTGACTGAGATTCCATGTGTCACATACATGAGTTATTTTAATGTTTTTCTTCATATATTTTATATTCAAGCTTTCTTGTGGGGGTTTCCCAAGCAATTTTGGAGGAAACTGTGGGTTTTTGTGATTTAGTCCCAACTATGAGCCGATTTCTAGATTTAAAAACCAATTTTGGTTCTTTAATAAATCCATCATTCTTTAATATTTTTTATACATTCAAAATACTACTTGGACTCCCCTAACTAGTGAAAACCACCACATCCATTTGGACCCCTCAATAACTCATTATCATTTTGGATTTGTGTGATTTATTTAGGCATTAAAAATAACTCTAATCCCATTTCATGCTTTAAAAAATTATTCTTTAATATATCATTTTTTTTATTTGGTTCAATGATTCCACATCCCAATAAATTCCAATAGACCTAGGTGTGGCCCCATGTTTGTCTCTCCCTCTTTGGATCTCATTTGCACCACAGATTAGGGAGCAATTTCTTAGGGTTTCTCAAATCATCCAAATTTGAGAAGTTAATTTTTTTCATCAACAAATCATTCAATTTTAATCCATTTTCCCCATTTTAGTTCCACATGTTCTAATTATCCTAATTATACCCTCCCTATTATTTTGTGTGTCTTAGAGGACGAAAATTTGGTGTATTTTGGGTGATTTCATCATGATATCTCAAGTTAGTGGGTTTCCTTCCATTCTCCTTAAACTTCCTTAGGGTTTCATCCATTTGAGTAGGGTTTCATCTATTATTCATGAAGTTCCTAATGTAAACAATGTAGGTATTTGAACATATGGTTTGATTTTTTGTTTCTTGGTCCAATATTGTGGTTTTATGTTTGTTTTCACTCCCTTATGGTGCGACAATGGTGCGGTTGTTGTTCCACACAAGGATTTGAGGGTTTTGAAATATACGGTAGGTCATTCAATTTTTAAGAATTGTAGAATGAGTTAGATTTATGGATTTATATTTATTTTATGTTCCTCTCTCAATGTTTTTATTTCAAAAAATATTTTTTCTAGCATTTTTTAGGTGGTTTATTTTTAAGTTCCAATTTTGTGTGAAAATGGGTGTTTTTACTTGTGCATTTCATGTCGTACAAATTGTTGTTGTTTAATAATTCATGGAATTGATTTATGAAAATGTTTTAGTGCTGAAAATTATGGTTTGGTGTAATATTGGTTTGCATTTTTTGTAAAAAAATTTATATTAAAAAGATTTTATGTGCATTTTTTTGTTATAACTTGTATAATTTTTTATGGAAATTCTATGTGTTTTTCTTAGTTATAAAAATTGGGAAAAGCATGTTTAACTATGTTTTTGATTGTGTATAACCATAAATGGAATTTTTAATGTGTATGTGGAAATTGGTAGCATGATGAACTTTTTTTATCACAAAGAGGGAAACTCTGGTATCTAGGTGGGCGAACGTGTACTAGCATGCTAGTGATTCGAAGTGATTTTGTCCAAATTTCACTTAGAAAGATTGAAGTTGAAAACACTAAATAAATATGATGATAATGATGATGGGGACTAATAGGTTATGGTTTATTCTCCTACTCATGGCTCGGGCATGATAACATATATTGTTATGGTTACTTTCACACCAACATGTGAGGTACCTGGGGCTCACAACTAACTAGTGCATAGGGGTGTTCCTGTATTGGGTGCTCATTGACTATTTGGAAGTTACCATTCGATAATGGTGTTTTTGGATGGAAAATTAAGTATCTTACATGTTTTATTTAAATTTAGCTATTATATAAAGTTGCCCTATTTAAAACAATTATCATTTAAAAGATACACCTTTAGAAATCATTTCTATCATTCTTTATTTATAACACTTCTAAGATTTTTATCTTATAATACATGTCACATTGAATCTATGTGTGGGATACTATTTGAATTAGGCTCACACACTACTTACAACTTTGGGTGATAGTAGACTTGTTTATGTTTAACATAGTTAATGGAAAGGCTTTCGGAGATGGTGGTTTGAGATTCTAGTTTCTTTTGTTGTACAGTGTTGTGGAGACTGATCATGGGTGATGACCACTTATTGGGTGGTGGTAATTTTGTTTTATTTTCTACTAATTTTTGTATTTTTTACCCCATGTGTCATGTTAAAAAACTTGTATTCAGTTCTGAATTTTTAATTAAGGTTTGTTTGGAATGAATTTTCAGATTTGTTTTCTTTATTATTTTGGGTAGTATTATGTATCCTAATTCATGTAAACTATTCCCAAATGATTATTTATGATACTCAGGAACTTGTTCCAGCCCATGGGGATAGGTAAGGGCCTTCAAGAATTTACAATAGTTGGGTTTAGTGTCGTCAAGGATGGAAACTGTATTCAGTTCGTGACAAAATGGTATCAGAGAAGGTTAATGTTTTGGGTTGTATTATTATTTTTGGATGAGTAGGGATATACATTAGCTATCAATATCGGGGCTCGATGTTTTTTCCATGAGTAGGGTGTCTAGACCTCACCTCTTGTGAGAGAACTTAAGTCACCATGGGACGTTAGAATTATTTGTTTGGATTCACTTCTAGGTGATACGTGATGGTTGCAGACTGCATGTGGACATCGGGTGGGGGTGAAGTAGTTTATTTTATTGTTGTAATGTGTTTAGATTATTTATAATTGATGTTATTGATGAAATTTTCAATATTATTGTACTAATTTTTTTCTTGTTACTATTGTCTTTTGTATCAACATGCCTCCCAGAAAATCTCTCATGCACCCACAGGAGGAATCTAGAGAGAGTTACCCCTCACAAATTGATCAGAGGCTAGTAGGGTTTGTGGTTTGAGATGTCTAAGAACTGGGATAGGGACCAACTCCTCTTCTATCTCCGGTTAGGGAATATTAGACTGGTCTAAGGAAGTGAAAATCCCAAGAGTGTCTATAAAGAAAACCTCTTACATTTTAAGGTATCATGTAACCCCAGGAAGTGGAGGAGTAGATAGAAAATATTGAGAACATGGTTGAGTTCCTGGACATACCTAAGGAGGCCATGGTGAAATGCGCACCTTTCTCGTTAGAGTGACCCAGTCGAAGGTGGTAGGAATCAGTGCATCAAGCTAGGAAGCACGAGAATTTGAGCTGGAAAGATGTCAATGTTATCATTAATGACCAGTAGTTCCCTATTGTTTTGGAAAATCCTCGATCTTGAGAGATTATGGATATTGTTCAGGGGGATATTTCTATAATGGTGTATGCCAACTATTTGGATGATTTGGTCTATTATGGTTTGGAATTGGACTCCAATGAGCAGATGAAGGCCCAGAAGTTTGATATGGGTCTAAGGCCAATGATCTATTCCCAGGTATTCTTGTTTATGTTGAAAACCAATGTAGAGGTGGTTTGAACGTATGTATATGGTGGAGATAGAGCATAAGGGGATGGATGGTTTTCGTAGGATGATATCAGTTCTGGTAAGTGGAAGCTCTTATGAGATGAAAAGTAATCAATTAGAGCATGGAAAGAAGGGGTGGAATCTCTGGCCAACCTTCAAGGTAGTTTTCATCAAAGGATTTTAATGCAAGGTCTATCATGTTCCACTAGTGTAGGAGGCCAGGGAACATTCAACCAGAATGAACTATTCCTCTGAATACAAGTTATCATTGTGGTGGTATCAAACACTTGTAGCACTGTTGAAGGATGGCATGTCCACTCGAAAGTGGGGTAGGATCAGTTGATTCCAGGGGAGTTCTAGCTTAGTCAGAGCCATCAAGGATTTAGGGATCTTAGTTTGGTGTTTGTGGCAATAAGTCTAGATCATCATCTAGGAAGATCCATTTTAAGGAATAGGCACAGAATAGCAGTCGTTCTGAAGTAATGACCAAGAATCTTCATGCGGTAGATCAGGCACAAGTAGGATCAAAGGTAGGACCATCAACAGTTTGAGGAACTATTTTGATTATATCTTCTATAGCTACTGATATTTTTGATACTAGTTCTTTTATTTTACTCATCTCTATCCATTTTGTGAAAATGAGGAATTTTCCAACTGATAATTTATTTTTTTAAATAGATTTAGTTAGGTTTCTACGAAAGAAGAAGGATCAGGTTATCAGGTTCTCGTCATGTTCACTTTCTGTGTTAGGGGTTGAGATGGAGTGGGACCTCCTGGTCTTAGATAGGGATATATTTGATTAAATAATTGGAATGAATTGGGTGGTACAATTTCAGGTGTATATTGATTTTTATAGGTGGTTGGTTAGTTTCCCAGCACATGATGGCAGTCTGCATGTTTTTCGTGGGGAATAGGATCCTCGGTCGGGCCATGCAGGACCTCCACTCCCAAAGTTGGGGAATATTATATTCTAGTTATCATCATTCATTCTAGGATATTATGGTAATTATCTTGAGTGTGGGTTACCTTGTATATTGGATGAGTTTCCAGAGGTATTCTTAGATTATTTTTCAGGCCTTTCCCCAGAGGGGGATGTGGAGTTCTCGATCGATTTGGCACCGAAAAAATAGTCAATATCTTTTCCATTATATCATATGTCCCCCAATGAATTGATGGAATTAATGATTCTTCTAGATGATTTATAATCCAAAGGACTCATTATCTAGAGTGTCTCTCCTTGGGCCACTCCTATTCTCTTTACGAAGAAGTTTGATGGGTCCCTTCAGTTTTGTATTGATTACTGGAATCTGAACAAGGTAACCATCAAGAGAAAATATCCTTTCCCCAAATATATGATTTTTTTTATCAGTTTAAGAGGGTAAATTTGTTTTATAAAATATATTTTCACTTCGTTTATCATCAACTCAGGGTGTAAGAGACAAATATCCTAAAGACAGCCTTCTGAAGTAGGTATGGGCAATTTGAGTACTTGGTCTTTCCCTTAGGATTGACCAATGATCCAACAGTATTTATGGAACTCATGAATAGGGTGTTCCATCAATTTCTCGACTCTTTCATTATGGTATTCATGTATGGAATCTTTGTTTAATTTGGATAATAGGAAGAACATGCTCATCATTTTCAGATCATGTTGGGCACTTTGCGAAATCACCGCCTTTATGAAATGTTGTCCAACTGAACCTTCTGGATTAGGGAGGTGAAGTTTATGAGGCATGTGATCTTGGAGCAGGGTGTTTGGGTTGACCACGAGAAGATTAGTATGGTTATTTCATGAGAGTAGCCGAAGAACGTGTTCAAGATCAGAATATTCTTCAGACTGGGTGGTTATTATAGGTGGTTTGTTCACGATTTCTCTCAGCTTTCTTCTCCCATGACATCGCTCACCCAGAATGGGGTGAAGTTTTTTTGGGCCCTCTAATGTCATGAATCTTTTGAGGAGATAATGTGGTGGTTGAATTCAACCACAGTGTTGATCTTACCAGAATCTGGAAGGAGATATATAGTGTATTTTGACGGTTCAGGTATGGGCCTCGGGTATGTTATTATTCTGGCTTATCATGTGGGGGCGTATGGCTCCTGCAAACTCCGACCACACAAAAAAATTACCTAACCCATGACCTAGAGATAGAAGTAGTGATTCATGATTTGAAAATATATAATCACTACCTCTTTGGGAATAAGTTCGTGTTCTATTCTGATAATAAAATCATGGCCTAAATCTTCTCTCAGATGGATCTCAATATGAGGTTCTGTCACTAGATCTAGTACTTGAAGGTGTTTGACATTGAGGTTTTCTATACCCTAGGAAAGGGAAATGTGGTGGTAGATTCTTTGAGTAGAAAATTACTATTGTAAGACATGAGGAAGTCCCGTGATGAGTGGACACTAATGGGGCTCTTTGCTCAGATGCATGTGGAGACCCAGCAGCATAATGGAGGTGTGTTCCTAATGAGCATTGAGTTGACCTCTTCTCTATTGGAGTTGATTCAGAAAAAAAATCCTTGTGATGTGCTTTGTCAGTGGTCAAGGATGTTTCTTCATGGTGGGGAGAATTATTCTAATTGTTCATTGTCTCCTGAGGGCATCTTATGCTTCAAGGGCCATTTAGTAGTGACATCATCTTTGTCGAAGTTTTTGATGTAGGATAACCACTATTTTTAGTGGGTTGTCCATCAAGTTTCACTAAGATGTATTATGATATAAGATAATTGTTCTGGTGGCTAGGTACGAGACATTACATAGATGACATCGTTTTGAGATGCTACACATTTCAGTAGGTGAATGTTGACCACCAAAGGCCCTCTAGTTTTCCCAGCCATTACCCATTCCTACATTGAAGGGGGATGAGATCTCCATGGACTACATTGTTGTCCTACCTCATACACATCAGGGTAAGAATGCCATTTGAGTGGTGATTCATCTTCTGACCAAATTAACCCACTTTATTCTGATCAAAGATATATCTAATGTAGATTAGTTGGGAAGAGTGTACCTTCAGAAGATGGTTAGGATTCATGGTGTTCCATCAATAGTTGTCTAAGATAGAGACACATGTTTCACTTCTCGCTTTTCAAAAGGTCTTCAGAAGGCCTTGGGGTCTTAGATTAAAATGAGCAGGACATACCATCCTCAAACGGATAGCCAGATAGAGTAGTGAATCATATTTTCTAGAACATGATCTATTCATGTGTTTTAACCTTTGGAGGTTTTGGGGACAACCGTTTGGTATTGGTTTATTTTTCATAAAATAACAGTTACCAATCCTCATTCTGAATGGCCCCCTTTAAGGCGCTCTATGGTGGGCCTAGTTGGCCTACCCTATGTTGGGATGAGGTAGGTGGGACCTTACAGTTGGGGAAGATTCTAGTATAGGATTATTCTAAAAAAATCACATGGATAATGAAGAGTTTATTGATAGCTTAGAGTCTCCCAAAATTAGATGCTGATCAAAGGTGTTGGGACCTAGAGTTTTCAGTGGGTAATCAAGTTTTTTTTAAAGTGACCCCTCATCTAGGTCATCATCATTTGGGAAAGTAGGGAAAGATAACACCAATTTATGGTGAACCTCTTGAGATTACTAATAGGATTGAAAAGTTGGAATACAATTTATCTTTTCCTTCTCAGTTGACATATATCCATCACATCTTCCATGTCTCACAACTGAAGAAGTACAACCCGGATATGTCCCATGTTCTGAATTGTGAGGAGTTGGATATAGAGCCTGATCTGTCTATGTTTGGGTGACCAGTGTGTATTGTGGAATCCTAAGAATAATTTATTCTATAAAAGACTATTTTACTTGTTTCAGTCTTCTTGAAATATGGGAGTGATGAGTATGAGACATGGGAGTAGAAGTCTTCGGTCGAAGAGAAGTTTCTCTTTCTCTTATATGATCAGGATTAAAATAACTTTCCAAGGGAATAATGTTTTTATGATGGGATGAATTGTAACATCCATGAATTATTTTAATGGTATTTTTCATGCAATTTATATTTTATCTTTTTTTAGGGTTTCCCATGCATTTTTGGAGGAAATTGTGGATTTTTAAGATTTGGGCCCAACCGTGAGACAATTTCTAGATTTAAAAACTAATATTTTTTCTTTTATAACTCCTTAATTTTTCATCATTTTTTATCCATGAAAATTCCTACTTGTCCTCCCCAGATCAATTAAACCCCCCATATCCATTTGGACTCCTTAGGAACTCATTATCATTTTGGATTTGGGTGATTTAGTTAGGCATTGGGCCAACCCGTGAGCCCATTTCTTGTTTAAAATTTCTTTTAATTATTTAACATATCATTCATTTTTAATTTTTTCTAATTATTAAACCTCTCAATAAAAGACAAAATACCTTGGAATTACCTCATGTTTTTGTCCCTACCTTTGAAACTCATTTGCATCGCAGATTAAGGAAAAATATCTCATGTTTTCTCAAATCTTCCAAATTTAAGAAGGTAATTATTTTTCATCTGTTAATCATTAAATTTTAACTCTTTTCCCTCCATTTTAGTCATAAAATGACCTCTTGATCCTAATTAGATACTTCCTATCATTTTTTGGTGCTTGGAGATTCAAAAAATGGTGGTTTGGGTCGATTTCATCAAGATCTCTCATGTATGTGGGTTTCCTTCCTTCCTCCTCCCACTTAGTTAGGTTTTCTTCCATTTACTAAATATTTCTTCTATTATTCATGAAGTTCCTAATTTCCAGAATGTATTCCATCGAACCTAGTGTTTTATTTTGAATTTATTGGTCCAATATTGTGGGTTTAAGTTTTTTTTCAGTGACATGTGATGCGATGGTGGTGCAGTTAAATTTCTGTATAATGATTTAAGGGTATTGAAATATATGGTAGGTTATTCCTTGTGTAAGCATCGTAGAATGAGTTATCTTTCTAGATTTATATTTATTTTACATTCCTCTCTCATTTTTTAGTACAAAAACTATTTTTGTATAATTTTTTATGTGGTTTATTTTTAAGTGCCAATTTTGTTTGAAAAACAGTGTTTTTACTTGTGCATTCCATGTTTTACCAATTGTTGTTGTTTTATAATACATGGAATGGATTTATAAAAATGTTTTATTGTTGATAATTATGGTTCCGTGTAATATTGATATGAATTTAGTGTTAAAAGAGGGATTTTAAATGGATTTTATGTGAAATGTTTTGTTATAACTTGTATAATTGTTTTAGGGAAAATATAAGATTTTGTTTGAGATATACAAATTTTGAAAATCATGTTTAGATACTGTTTTGAGTGTGTATGACCTGAAATTATATTTTTATGTGTAAATGGAATTTGGTAGAATTTGGAACTTCTTTAAACACAATGTTGGAAAACTGGGTATCAATTTGGGAAGATGTGTACAAACAAGCAAGTGATCTGGAGTTGTTTTTCCCTATTTCACTTTGCATGATTGACATTAACAACACTAACAAAACTATGAATAGGATCATATTGGGGGAAACTAGGTTATGTGTAATTACCCTACTAGTGGATCATACACTATAATTGATACTTTTATGGTTACTATCACACATATATGCGAGGTACTTGGGAATCACAACTAACTAGTGCCTATGGGAGTTCCTGTGTTGAGTGCTCGTTGACTATTTGAGATTTATCTTTAGATTATGGTGTTTTTTATGGAAAATTCAGTAACTTACATGTTTTATTTAAATTTACTTGTTCATTAAATTTAACCTCTTTGAGAACTATTATCATTTAAAAGAATCACCATTAGAAATCATTGCTACCATACGTTGTTTATAACCGACTAACTGAAAATTACTTGTTTATTATAAAACACACTTTTGAAGAAGAAAGTGAGAAAACACAAAAATAGTATGATAGAAATCATAACAACACAGGTATACTTGGTTATGTATGGAAGGGGTAAGGGAAATGGTTTTGTAGATGGAGGTTTGGGTTTCTAGTTGCTTCCGTTGTGCAGTGTTGTGGAGAATGATCATGGGTGATGACCCCTTATCTTATGGTGGTCTTTGGGAAATATTTTTCGCTACTTTTGTATTTTGGGACCCCTTGTGTCATGTTAAAAACCATATATTCTGTTATGAAATTTTAATTAAGGATTATTTGGAATGAATTTTCAGATTCATTTTTTTGATTGTTTTTTATTGTTTTATGTATCCTAATTTGGGTAAATCATTCCCAACCCATTACTTATGATGCCCTGGAACTTGATCCAGCCCGTGAGGATAGGGAACACCCTTCGGGCCTTACCATGATCTGGATTTTGTGTAGGTAATGATAGAGACCGTATTTGGTTTGTGACACAATATTCTAATAAAACTCATCTTACTAAATTCACTTCCCATATCCATAAATTAATTTCCAAAATATTTGTGTAAAGTTAATGTTTTTCAATGTTTTTTGTAATTGTCTCAAATAATGCATATGATACTCCATATTTTTGGAGTAAACCAAAATATAATCCAAAAATACCACCATGAATGAATCAAGGTATACATGGAATATTATGTTCATCGATTACATAATGACCACAGGAGAATTAGTAGGACCAAAAGGTATTAAAATATACCCAAAGTGACCATACCTTCTCTTGAAGGAAGTATTTGGAATGTAAAATTATTTGATTCTCAACTGGTGATTATGAGGTCAGAGATCAATATTCAAGATCCAATTTTCCCCTTTTGATTAATCAAATGGGTAATTTATTCATGGTAACAGATACATTATCCTTATTGTAACTTGATTGAGTTTTTATTAATCAACATAGAGGTGAACTATTCTGTTACCTTTCTTCACAAAGAGAATAGGTTCCCTGAAGTTGGTACACTTGGAAATATAAATTTTTTCTCTAACAAATCATCCAACTGAGACATCAAATATTTCAACTCTTCTGATTCTATATAGTAATAAGGAATGGATACCATTTATATACAATGTACAAAATAAATTGAGAACTCTACATCTCTGATTGGTAGAAGACCAGAGAAATCAAAATTAAGCACATCAGGAAACTCGATGAAGACTACAGTAAGATCATCACATAAATATCATCTCTCCATGTCAAAGTAAAACATCAATATTACCCTACCTAGATCCATAAAATATAGTATGGATCTACTCAACCTCTGGTCCCATTCTTCCTGAAAGACATGGAGCACCCCATTGAGTGTAGAAAAGTAGAATCATCAAAGATAATAATAAATTTGGGACTTACTGAAAGTCATATAATCAAATCTAAAAATTATGTTAAGAGGTTTCATTTAGAGAACCAGAAAATTATAGGTAAGATCAATATCTGATAAAGAGAAAATACCAGAAGGAAAACAAACACAAAGATATCTCTTTGCTATGAATGGCATAATAATATCCATCGAATAAGACAAAAACTCCATAAGATTATTTAGTAGGTTAAAAATGTGAGTCAACATAAATGAGTGAGATGTACCAATATCAAATAAAATAGTCACTAAAGATGAAGCTATTGTGATGGTACCTCTCACAGTCACTGGTCATGTATCATCTTCCTATTTAGAATCAGTTATTGTGTAAAGAAGATTCATTTGATATTATTATGGATGGAACCCATAAGATCTTGAAGAATCTGATTTCACCATAGTAATTTTTATAGATGATAAGAATAATCCACTGTGTGGAGTGGAAGAGAAGTATAACACCTCTGAGGATTTCCTGAGCAACCATAGAAGCTATAGATCTTTGGTGACTAAGTATAAACATGTTTTGCATTCCCAACCATGCCACACTGAATGAAATTCAATGGGACTATACGACGAACTATTGGAGGATTGAAAGAATACTATTGTCTATAACCACCCTGAATATCATCCTAGTACTTATTTTTTTAAGGGAAATCATAAAACTACCAGTGGCAGAAAAAGGTAAAAATATCAACCATGACTTAGTGGTTAGGTCAAGCTCAACCATCAACACCATATCCAACACATCATCATAAGAAGACGACTTCAACAAGAAAACCTAAGATTAAATTAAAAAACAAAAAACCATATCAAATCATTATTCTTTCATCTTTTCATTATTCACCACATGGAGAGAAAAATGAACAAGATAAGTAAAGTAATTTTCATACTAAGTCAAGATCATGTCACTGTAATATAATTTGAGAAACTCTAGGGATTTTTCAAGACCATATATTCTTGATATACTTGATTAGTGAAAGGCTCAAAATTAATTTCATTCCAATACCTCATTCTTATTCACCATCACCATTAAATCCCACCTTCTCCAGATATGCCCTTTTATCTTATAGGTAGTATATTCCAACTTAATATCTTGGGAATTTACAATAACTCAAAAATAATCTCTATAATTTTCAACCAGTCTTCAAACTCTTGAGGATAGTTATTGCCTTGGAAAGTAGGTTGTTTATAGTGAAGAAACTCTTAAGCATGATCACAAGATTCATGCCTTTGAGGTTCCACTACCAAAGCCTAAATGGGAATGAGTGATGACACTTTTCTTAGATCTTGATAGATGAAACCACTATCTCAACTATATTCTGGTCTACTAGAGGACTTTCTCACTATGGTTCACCACCATCTTCCTCATAGGGATATTCACATATCTTCTCAGAGGAATGATGATAGACAACATAAAAACAACATCACTAAAGATATCAAAAATGAAATTCTGTTCAAATATATTGTAATATCAATTTCTTCAAGTAGAAATTTATGATTGGAATTTTTTCCTAATCAAATCGAATCCAAGGAAAAACTAAAATCAGATCAAAACATTCGTCAAGTACACTACTCCCAAACACCCATAGTGAATTATGGATTGTTACAGTGAGAGATGTATATGTAATCACTCACAAATACATCCTATCACCCATCAATAAATAAAAATTTTCATATTAACTTCAATGAATGTTGTTTAAACTACTCCTTTTATACCACTTTTTCATGAACCATATGAGGTACCCGAGTTTCCGGATTCATGAACTATCTCTAAAATGGACCTAAGGGAATTCCTAATCCCCATAGGTTAGATAATAGCATGTATAATCATACAAGATCAAATATGGAGTGATTTTTTCGTAATAAATGGTATAAAAATGAACTAAGTGAGTATAATCAACATTAAAAAGTGAGAAAGTATTAAAAAATAGTTGAAATTGTACCCAGATAGTTGGATAAACATCCCAAAGGAGTCAATAATTTCAACCAGAAAAAATTCTCATAAACTACAATGTAACAAGTAGAAAATAGCATTACTGATCACCATCAACACTCCACAGTCGCAACGATCATGAACATACACCACCTCCAAGTGATGTTTTCTTTTTCTTGTGCCTTACATAAGAAAATATAAACTCATATGATGGAAAAGTTAGGGTGTTAGTTATAATTCTTGGAAGAGTCCCACCAAGTGTTTCCTAATCAATTCCATCATAATTAAACTAATTATACTTAATTTTAATTAAACAATTTAGGGTATATCATTCACATATTTTAAACCAAAACATGTTTTAAAATTAGAAGAGATGAAAGATATATCAAAACTATCTTAAATTTCTTTTTATAAAACACTTATATAAAGAATTTAGCTTGAATAAAATAGTTAAATAATAAATGCCATGTATATCCAAGTCAATGAATCATTGAACCATGTAAAAATTCTCCCCAATATGTTATTTTAGTTAATAGTATCCTCACATGTCCCAATAATGAACTTGGATCAAGATTGGTGTGCACAATTAAATAAATCTACACCCAAATTGGGGAAACATCATGGTCCATATACAACCCCAATGGGGGAACCTCTTGAGAATTCATGCTACTATTTTTTGTTACAATTTCCATCTTCATCCCATTAATAGGGAATCAAGGCCCTATAATTCTTTTCCTAATTAAAACTAACTGACTATGATAATATGTTCTTCAAACAATCAATCAATAAAACATGGTAAAATAAAATGTTCAAATCAATTCAAATTATAATTTCTCAGTTTTCAATTTTTAACACGCCTTTCTCATTTTAGAACCCAAACAAAGGCTTTCATCAATTCATTATATTTAAAATAATCATTAAATTTAATCCATTTTTCTGAAGTCTCAACAAAAAATAAATTCTAAAATCATGTAATCATTTTCCCAAAATCTTATCAACATTTCAATTACATTAAAATTGGGGTTTCTAATAATTTCCTTGACATTTCAAATCACACGTTTAACCCTTTAAAATTAGGCTTTTATTTTAACTAAAAACATTTTCCCATTCAATCATGTAATTTATGGTTTCAATCATAGGTAAATGTATCATGGGACTACCTACCTTTAATCACACATACAAAGACAAAACCCACAATAGGATTTTTAATCAATAATGAGGGGAAGTGGATCATGAAACAGAACTAGAATCAAGATCATCAAAAAGAATTTTAGATCCATATATAACATGATGACCTATCACTCTCTAAGGATGAGATAAAGTGATATCATAAGAAACCACATGATAGGATATTAAATTGCCTAGTAGAGATCAAATGAAATAATTGAAGCTATAAGTCACCATGAAAAGGGTCTGGGGAGTTAAAATCACCTCTTGAGAGCCTCTAAGGACTAGTGATTCGAGTTAAGTTCAAAATACGGTTATTAGAGGTTAAATATAATGGTTTGAAAAATTTAATAAATATTTCATGGGAATTAAAACCTATATTAATTATTTTTGGGGTTGGGATACATGGTTAGACAACCAGTGCAATCTAATTGTGTGCCCTTACAGGTAGTGTTCAAGGTTTCTCCTATGAGGGTGCATGGTTTTTCAAACCATGTATCAAATGTGAAAATCATCACCGAATAAGGTTTCATAATTTAAATGGAATGCCCGTATGGTTTGGAAATACCATACACCACCTTCTATTGGAACGCATTAGGGAACAAGATTTGTTGGTACAAACCCCATAGTTTTTCCAAACCATGTTCAAACTATGCACAGTGACTTCAGCTTCTAAAATTATACAAATTTTTCCCAAAATACCCTGAGACAAGACCCAATCAAAATCATAACAAAAAATAGTCAAATAATTCATAAAATAATGTAATAGGAATTAATAAATGTCATAATAATGTGGTAAACCTATGTATTGGAAAAATAATTGTCTCTAGGGAAGAATAATGTTTCAAATTAAAACTAGAAAAAACAATAAAGCTTCACATTTCCAATGGATATAAAATTTTGTATGTGGATAGAGGAGACATGGGTGGCCAACATCAATGAATATAACATTCCCAGATTTAGCCATTATTTTGGACTAGAATAATTCAAATTTATATGATAGATTTAAGAGGCAAAAAAGATCACCCCTCTCCCTATAAATATATACCCCCTCTTCTATTATAAGGTATATCGATTTTTAGGGGGATATGGTGGAGTATTTGTGTTCTATTAATTATTTATATTTTTAATATAAATTATCTTATGTATTTTCTTATTACCTTATTTTCTTTTCATTTTCCATGTTTTCCCCACCATGCTCTTTCTAATCTCTATGAAAATGGAGAACCATCCATCATTGTTATTTAAGGGGGAGTGGTGGTTCATGAGTTCATTGTGGTTAAATGTATTTATTTATTTTATTTGGATAGTTTCATAAGTGATAAAACCTATTTTGGTGTAGTGTTCACCCCCCTTTCACTAGTATTTTATTCTTCTTCTAATTAGGTTGTTTTATTCTATTTTATCACCATAATGATGCATACGGGGTGGAGCAGCATTGTGGTGATGATGTGAGGGTGTATTTTTCTACATATGGTGGTTTATAGTGGGATAATAAAAATTAAATGAGACGGTTTGTATTGAAACAATTGATCTCAATTTTCAATATATTATTGAGAATTGATATTTTAAATAATAATGGAAACATTGTTGTGAACACACTAGAACAAAAACTTCATTATTCTTCACTAACATCTTTTCGTTTCATTTTATTCATATTTTTTTCATCTTTTCTTTCATTTTCATTTATATATTTATATATCACATGAATTTATAAAACACCTCACAAAATTAGTATATAATCATTTCTATATTAGTTATCAATTAAATATTGATAATAAAATAATAGTGTGTGTGAGAAGCCTTCTCAAGATATTGACCTTAGGGTACACACAATATTGCATTCTAAGGAAAATAAAAATTTGTTTTTATGGGATTCATGAAAAATACCTCTAATAAATTTAGTATCATTTCAAAGGAGCCCAAATATTGTTCACGTTGTTTTTAAAGAAAACAAAAAAATCATAAATTTCAACAACAAAAAAGAACTTCATTGAACATCTGTATTTTTCTAGTTAAAATATATAAGTTAAAGGTGATTTAACTTATTATTGGGAAATTGATAATAAAATTTATGGAATTTTCATGGGGGGTTATTTAAATATTCATGTTCAGAAAAAATTTAAATGATTGAATTAAATTCTAACATGCTTAAAGATGTGAAAAACTAAATAAATATCCTTCAAACTAATCTTGATTAAATAAAATCATTGAGTTCAGATTAGTAAAAAACACAATAAATATGAGGAGGTAAATGAAGAGTAATTAAAAAATACATAAATTATAAAAAATAAACATGATTTGGATTACTAATAGTTAAAATTTGTAGAGGCTAAAATGGTATATGATTCTCCCATCTTTGATAAAGAAAAATCAGTACATCTCAACCTCTATTTTTCTTTGTAAGAAGATAAATAATATAACCCTGTTGATATCATTCTCCCAATGGGCTTTCCTAAATAAATCATGTATCAATCTAACCTACATGAAATGGAATTTTAATTTATTAATTATTTTTGTTTTAATCAGATTTAAGTTGAATTGTTTCTTAACATCCCCTTTACTGAATTTTATGAAATATAAACCCATGATAAATATATGGATATAGAATTTGAAGTTTCGAAAAATTATTGTTTATAATTGAAGACGACTCATTACTTATCTTTTCCCCACTTTTCAATTTTCACTAAATTGTTAATGGAATGTAATTGTTTTACTATTTTCATTGATTTCTCTATAACATCTGAAAAAAGAATTGTAATTTGGAAGAGAAAAAATGTGGTGGCTCAAAACATGCAAGCTACATCCACCATCAAACATTGTCTTTCCATTTGAACTTCAAACATGAGGAATTAAAAAACTACTTCCCACTTTAGGTTTTAAACCATGTTCTATCATAGTTTCCCTTTCTCTTTATTTTTTATTATTTTTCTTTTATTTTTTTATTTTTTCTTTCTAGTTCTAAGTTGTAGTAACTTGTATAATAACTAAAGGATACTATGGGAAAATAAACTAAGGTTGTATCTTTACTTATATCTTAATATTATACTCCTATATTTTTATTTTTTTTGTTTAATTTATGGGTATTTAAATTTTATGTGTGGGGGATTGTCAACATGTTTATATGTTTTGTGATTTTTTAATTTTTTTAAAACAATGGAATTCAATGAATATTTTTTTGATTTTTCCCAGTTTAATTGATTATGAGAGAGTTTTTATGATTTTGGTTAAAATTTATTTTAAATTATTATTGATGTGGAAACAATTTAATAGATTATTATTTTTAATAATTTTTATGAGTTTGGTCAATTTTTAAAATCCATACCCATAGAAAACTTACCCAAATTATTTTTCCCATCATGTGAGGAATTTTAAAACCTTTTGACATATTCTTCCTAATAACAAATATTTCATGAGATAATATTTTATATTATTTGAAAACAATAACTTATGATTATTCTCTTTCAAATATTTCGAGTTCATAAGGTATTTTTGATGTTATTGAGTATTTTTTGGAAATCCATATTTCATTATGAGACCTACCATTATATATATACTTATTTAGACCATATAATCCATGAATTTCCTTAATTTTTTAATCCATGTTACTAAATAATTATTCCTTACTTGCCTTTACTCTTAATATTTTATCATGAATATTTCAAGTTTGAGTGTGGGGTAATGGCCTTTCATGTGTGTTCTTTGTGATTCAACTCATTGCTGGTTGGGTGAGGTGTGTGTCATTATTATATGCATTTAAATAGTGGGTATGATCCACTTTTATTTATTTTTCTTTATTTCAATAATTGGGTGATCCAAATAAGTAGATAAAATATTGTAAAAAAAATGGAAATGATATTTACTAATTCCTTGTGCATGAATTTATGACTCGTGTTCCTCTTAAAAATTGAGGCCATGACTATTATTATTTCATTTTATTTTATTTTCATCTAATCTACCATGATAAAATTTTAAAAAAACTTAAGAATAAAAACAAAAAAATGAAAAATCAAGAATTACGATGACATCGTTATTTGTATTCACTTTTTGACTCATGTCTCATGTCACAAAAATAGGGTGTTGTATTTCATATAAAAAAGGAATTGAGTGATTTATATTTCATGTTTTTTCACTTTAATGTTCAAGAATTTGTATTTAAGAGTTCAGCCTTCTCTTTATATCCTTAAATATTTAAATTTTTTACCCACCAACATATATATATAAATTTAATCTAAAAATATCTCATGATTGAAAATATTTTTTATGTCTCATGGTATAAGGAGATAATAATATTTATAAGCCTGTGGGGACACATTTTCTTTTTATGTATGAACATAACTCCACATTTACTTTTTCCTTAGTCAATAATGACAAGAATTGTAATGTGTGGTCTATTTTATTTGTTCATTAATGGATTTTTGAGGTTTAATGATTTTAAATTTGATAGTTAAAAATGAAATGGAATTTATTTTCATAGATGAGACATAATGAAATTCCATTTTGAAAAGATCTTGTTAATTTTATCTATTTTTACTTTTATGTGAATTTTGATTCAAATATTAGATAATTTCTCTAGATTACAATGATTAAGTGTGGATTTTTATTTAGATATCTTTTTTATGTTTTATTAATTATTTTATATTAATTATAAAATATAACTAATTTTGGAATTTAAATATTTTTATTTCATATTGGTATTATGACCATGACTTATTTTGACTAATACAAATTAATTTTTTTGATAAAATACATGTTGTTCCTTATTTTATTCAAATATATCTAAATCTCAATATAGAATTTTGAGGCCCAAAACTAGCTCATAGTCCAGGCCTTGAAATTTATGCCCAAATTTGAAAATTTTTTAATATGGGAACATATCTACCAAATGTGAAGCCAAAATGAGATAAAAATATACATTAAAAAGAAAAAATGTGTAGGTATATTTTCATTAATAGATTATTTGCATTATTCTTCCTATTTCTTTTCTATAATGTCATAGGAAACTGAATAATTGTAATACAAATAGTCATCATGTGGGAATAATTTTTCAAAGTAAAACTGTTATAACTCGTGTTTCAACTCAAAAATGGATCTCAAATTTTGTGGGTTGAGATAGGAGACATGGGTAAACAACTTGGTTTAAAAAAAATTCTTATTTTTGGCCATTATGTGGTCATAAAATAAGATAACTTTCAAATGGAATATTTTGGAGGCAAAATGAGCTCCCATCTCCCAATAAATATGTACATCCTTTTCCATTCCAAGGAACAAACATTTGTTGAGTCTAAGGTGGAGTCTTATTGGTTATTTATATTTTCAATATAAATTAGTTAATTTATAATCTTCTTCAGTTCATTTTTTTCATTTTCTATTTTCCCTTACTGTGCTCCTTCTAATCTCCATGAAAAATAGAGAACTAACCATCATTGTTTTTTGAGTGGGGGAGTGGTGGTGCTTAAGATTATTGTTATTAAATGTTTCACTTTATTTTAATCAAGTAATTTCATTATTGGTGAAACCTATTTTGGTGTAGGTTTCACCTAGATTTAACTACTATTGTATTCTTATTCCTATTAAATTTCTTTTTTCTCCTTCATTATTATAATACTACATACAGAGTGGAGTAGCATTATGAAGATAATGTGAGGTAGTGTTAGCCTCAACCGGCCACCTTCCCCAGTATTGTATACTTAACCTACTTACTCATAAACATGGAAACACTTTTCCATCATTTACCTTATAATTAATACATTATAGCACCAAATTAGATTTCCTAAGTTATAGTAGATATTTCTAATCTTCACTTGTTGATACTTCCACCCAAGTATATTCATCTCATCGAAAAACAAATTTCAACCATATAAATATATAAATTTTTTATAATTGAATAAAAATTTTATAATGAACAATAAATACTATCCATATAATAATATCAATGAATTTAACCAAAATAATGTAATGGTGTTCTTATGATTTTCGTAAATTTTTTGGAAATTCTAATTTTTTTAATTTTTAATTGTATTGTTTTTTATATAATTTTATCCTAATAATACAAATAACCTCCAAAACATATCCTTGATAATGGATCCAAAATTCCTTGACTAAATGAGTAGCTTCAACTATAAATTACCTTTTAATTGTATAGGGTTATCATATAACAATACTAGTGAGTAATTAGGTTATTTCCTAGAGGACATGAGTTTGATAACAAGTTCTATTATTTAATTACTCTACATAAGTAACCCATAGCTGATGGTTATTTTATTTAGTTTCTATATAATACAAGAGACCACATTAAATATGATCTAAAAGATTAGTAGTCTTAAAATAAGAGATGTATACATGGTCCTTACATTACAATTGAAAACCTAAAGTAAATCAAAAAAAACTCAATGAACAATTTGCTATTAATCCTATAATATCTTTGAATGCTTTATAATACTCTTCTTAGTTCTCTAGGGAAAAGGGGAAAAATAAATTTGTGATCCCTGATACTTATTAAGGTGCAGTGTACCGCAGAAACTGTCACTGAATAAACATGGCATGAATAATATAGAAGGAATAAATAATAATCAAATAGTGCCAGATAATTGATTACATGAGAATAAAATACATCTATAGATAATATAATAATATAAATAATTACATTGATAACAATAAATGGTTTTCATAGTTATAAGATTCATAATTTAAAACATCATTAACATATTATCAAGTCCATACACGAAGACATAAAACATAAATGGGTAATGAACATACCAAACACCCATGTTAGTATTTCTCATGAGACCTATAAATGTATTAATGGTTCATATAATTTTTGACTAAACATGTCAAATAAAAATTCCAATACATCCATCAAAAGGAAGAGTTTTGTAATATTTCATATCATAATATTCCAAAAGGAACTACTTAAATACACATGACTTATTAATAAATACATGCATGTTTATAATTAATGGTTAGATGGATTGTAGTGTTTCTATATAAATTGAATTAAATGGATATCGGGGTGAATATCCACCAATTTATTATGATTTATATATTATTCTCAATGAAATGGAATATTTTCTTAATGAAAATGTGGTGGAGTGGGATACTTTTGTCTTATAGGGTATTATTAGGAATCAGTTAATGAAATGGTTAGAGACCAAATAAATGATATAAAAATCTCATCTTGGATAAATTTTATAGAAATATAATGTTTTATAAGGGTGGTATAATAATTGTAAACATTGATATCATATACACAATACAATAATGGATTTTTAATAATAATATATAACTTCATTAAATTTGTAAATTTAAAGGAATTAAATGGAATTTTGAAAGATAAATAATGAAAAAATGTATGGAAATCCATACCTAGATATTTCCTTTCTATAATATTTAAAATTAATTCTTTAGTGATTATTTTGGGTAGATAATCATATGATCATGGTAGGGAAGGAAACCCATATAATTCCAGATATAAAATCAACATATCTAACATGATAAAATGATAAAGATAAAAAATTGATGTACCTTTACTTTTGGAAAATCTATATTAGTTAAATTCATCGGATCATTATTTATTGATATCATCAAGTGACAACCAAAATATTCTTACCACTATTGGTGGTGTACAAGTTACTAGAATCCTTTTATGACATGAGAGGACCTTTGAACACCAATGGAGTTTTGGGACCTTCTTTTTAAAGATAAATGGTAAACATGGAGGATGAGATATTTGGATGAGTATTATAAGTGTCACACATCTACCATGGGGGATCATGTCCCTTTATATAGACTCTCATCCTTCAATGAATGGTTTTCGGCATCAAATGGAAACTCTTGGTAGCTATCATACATTAAAATAGTGTATTCCCATTGATATATAATAGTTTGAACACTTCAAATGAACATGATGTATTTGTGTATAAATAAATGAATCATCTTATTGATTCAAAACTAAAGGATACTCTAGTGTAATATATGTAAGTGGATTAAAAATTAATATTCTATTTCACTATTTATCATACAATATGATAAAAATTAGGAATATATTATGATAGTAGCATCTACATACCCATATCTCCAGCTACAACTTAGAGATATTATAAAATATCATATCAAATTTTAGATTTTTTCAAAAAAACTCTCACATTAACAAAATTATATCAAATACATTATTCAAGACTTCACACCTCTTTATGAATCCATCCAAACACATTTGGATATAGTTCATCAAAATCTATTTAATTTAAATCAAACACCTTTCCCAAAATTCAATTTATATCCTAAGACCAAAATTTTTTACCATAAGGTCCATTGTAGTGTTGAAAAGAATATAAAATTCATGATTCTATAGAATTATGTAGAGTGTGGCCTCTAAAAATTCATTGGTAGTAGTCATACTATAAAGGCGTTGGGTTTTATCTTGATCAAATATAATCATATATTCTTTTTAAAACCCCCACAATAATATATAACATATAAATCATATGTTTACATATATAATCCCTTTTTCTATGACATCGAGTGACCACATGACATAGATCTTTTCAATATAGTATAGTACATATCTTTCATTAATGATTAATTGAAATTTATTAACCAAGTCGATGAATACTAACATTTCATTCATCTATAAAATGAACATATCTGATATCCCACATACAAGAAATTGACAAAATCACATGTCACTCAACTGTGAATGGCCATAATTTTTCTCACTCCAATTAAATCAAGGTCCCAAATTTATTTTCTTGTCAAACGAGTGTAAAAATACCATATTGGTTATACTCCAATTGATGATAGGATCAATAACATACCCAACCACCCCTTGTTTATATAAGATGTAAGGATTATGTATTTAAGGTATTAATGTATGAAGTTTATCATGATAGGTATATCACTAACCTAAAATATTACAGATTCATAATGAGAATACACTATAAGTATTTCATTTAACATATTATATTCCTTATGATATACTTTGGTGGGTCATTTCAAATAATAAGTCTCCATTTATTATTTGATGATTATGTTATTTGAATCTTGAATACAACTATTTGTATCAATTATAATACAATACTCATGATAATCTAAAAATGTCATCATAATCCATGATACTCTTTGATAATCATAAATTAGGGACATCTCAATGTTATACTTTGAGGGTATATTATCTTTCAACTAGTATTATAATAAAAATTGATGCACACTTGAGTGAATGGAAAATAGAGATTTCTGTTATTATAAAATCATGATGCATTTTATAACTATCACATCATATCTCTCGTGTATCTTATACTATGATATTAACCATGAACCTTATGTTTTTGTGGAAATGGTTTTATTAATTGATTTATGAAGGCCTCCTCAATATCTACCCAATAGTTCAATATATCACCCCTCTAAATGATCTCTCAAATGAGAAGGTATTTTAAAAGGATGTGTTTAGTCCCTTGGTTAGATTAAGGTTCTTTTTCCTGATAAATATCTCCATTTTGTCATAAAAAGGATTTATTTCTATCTAGATTATGGGCACTACCCTAGGTTCCTAAATGAAATTATTGATCCAAACTGGTATTTTCACAACAACTGATGAATTGATGTACTATACCTCTATTTTTGAGTCTATTATAGTAAATTATTTATAACTCATTAAAATAATACCCATCCATTTAGAAAAAACATTAATGCAGAGTGAGATTTCATATAATATTGTCAGATTTATATCTTGCATCATTTTAACCATTTTCAATGAGCTTATCCTCTCCTCCAAAGTCTAATAACGTAACCTTACTTCTTCTCATGTACTAAAGTATGTTATTAATAGTAATCCAGTGAGTCACACTAGTATTGGATTGGTATTAAATAGATATTATTGGGGCATAAGTGATATAGGGTTGATTACATAACATGATATACATGATTGATATGGAGAACAAAAAAGGTAATTTTATCCATCCTTTATAACTCTATAGAGTGATCATTTATCTTCTTATTATTTATGCCACTAAATACTAGTAGAGAATATTTTTTAAGAGTTTTACATGCTAAACTTCTATTAAAATTTAAAAATATATGTGTTCTAACATATTCCAATCAGCCTCTTAGTTTTATCTCTATATCTCTTCATGCTAATTATGTAGGTTAAATTACCCATGGATTTCATTGATATACATTTTCCCAACAACTTATTTATAGATTTTAAATTAGAGACATCATATATGATAATAAGTATTCCATCCACATACAATTTTAGAAACACTTACACACTTCCACTAATGAACTTTTATACCCAAGAATAATTTGAACTCTCGATGAAACCCAACTCTTTGATTACTTCATCAAACTAGATATTCCTACTTCAAAAGGCATTCTTTAATCTATAAATGGACTGTTGAAACTTAAACACCTTGGAAAAATCATTTCAACTTGGAAACTTTTAGGTTGTATTGTATACACATCCAAAAATAAATCATCATTATGAACATTGGGTTTCAAATAAATTTTATATATAAATTAATCAAAATTAGTTGTTACGGAAATCAATATGTAAGTGAACATTATCATCAAAATTGATGAAAAGGTTTTTTCATAGTCAATACCACAAATATTTCTTCATCCTATTCCACTATGCTGGCTTTATAGGTCTAAACTGTAACTTCCATGCCATTTTTCATATTGAAAACCCACTTAAACCCATTATATTGGTCTTACCTATGAGGTGTATCCACAAAGATCAAAACATGGATTGTGTAAATTATGTCTGTTTTAAATTCCATACATTTTTTCACAATTTCTCAGAATCTGAATTCTAATTATCTCATCCTTAGGTAGTCATTTCATCACCTCTTAAGATCAATTTGTCTTCATTTTTTCATTATAAATTAATATCTCTAATGCTCCTAATGAATACTACCAGACATTAATGGTTCTTATGTAACTTATATTTGTTCTTATTCCATATTGAATTGTGGAACTGACACAACTTCCATCATGGTAATAATTCATGTATGTTGGTTTATATCTTATCCGAGGTAAAATTTCCTCCCATTAACTCCCCATATAATGTGTTTCCTTTTATGGAAACCCTATTTTCAAGCCACAAAATCATTGTGTTTAGTAGGGTTATTTAAAAAATATCCATTAGTTTCCTTGGGATTCCTAATAAATATGAATTTATCTGACTTATATCTAAACCTATAATAATTCAATCATTGCATGAGTTCTTTATAACCCCAAATCCCTATAAAATATAAACTCTGATGTCTCTTATACCACATCTAATATAATGTATTTATTACTTCTCTATATAGAATGTGATTATGTATAAATGAAACACTATCCAAAGCATATACCCAAAAAAAAAATTAAGTCCACACTGACTCATGATCAGTTGAAAAATGTCCAATATGGTATTATTTTTCCTCATAGACACACTATTCCACTATGGTGTTGTAAGAGTAGTGAGTTGTGAAAAAAAAATACACAATCTCTTATATGGTCAGTGAATTTTTAGCGTAAGTATTTTACACCCTAGTCTGATCAGAAAATCTTAGTAGTTTTACCCTATTAATTTTTTACTTCACTATGAAACTCTTTGAACTTTTAAAAATTTTCATACTTGTGTCTCATTAGAAACCCATAACAATAACCACTAAAGTCATCAATAAAGGCTAAAATGTAATTTTTCCGACAACTTCATTAAGTACTGATAAATCCACGTGCATAAATATGTATAATATCTCACAATCCACTAGACAATTCTCTTTTTCCACTAAGAAGTTTTTTTTCATCTTCCAAGATAAAAATAATTTACAAGTATCTAATGATTCATAATCAAATAAGTCCCAAAATCCATCAATATGAAATATTTGGTTATTTTCTCATTTATATATCCAAGGAGACAATACCAAAGGTAGGTGGGATTAGAATCAACCCTAACCTTATTATTATTAATATTATAGACATGATTTCCCATATCCATAATTTAAAAACAATTTACCTTATTTCTATATCCATAAATCATTTCATTAATATATGTATATATATATTAACTATTGATCATAATAATGAAAAAAAATCCCATCTTTTCAAAATAATTTTAAAAAACAATTGTGTGTGGAGGTAACATAATAAAAAGTTCTCTAATTTCAGATCTAATTATATAGGTAGACATAGATCCTAATTTTCAACTTATAATATAGAAACTCTTTCACTAATTACAAAACCAATATATACATCATCTTTCTTCAATTCCCTCGTATATCTAAGACAGTTTTTATTAGTGAAAATATTTTATAAAAATCTAGTATCCAATACTCATGAGTCAGATTTGGTAAAATTTATCTTTATAATTTTCACATTTAGATTCAAAGAATTTTTTTTGAGAATAATTATTAACATTAGATATATTTTTTGAATTATTTCATATACCATATCTATGAGAGTTCTCAAAATTATAAACATGATTCATTCCATTAACTATAAAAAGGGAATTTCTATAGGTTAGTATAAAGTTTTATATTTTTTTATCAAGGAATGTTAATGAAAGAACTTCCACTAAAAATTATGACCACATATATAATATCGATTTAGTGATCCAAGATACATATTTCATGAATTAATGAGTCTCATATGAATTACATCTCACTACTTAGTAATTTAATTAGTGAATCATCCTAGACATATTATATATGACTATTGAATGGTTAAGTGAATAACTCTATCCAAATTTATCATATTGTTATAAACTCATATTTATTATTGTGTATCTTAGGTTTTAGGATTTTTTATAAAATTTTAAGACAACTAAAAAATTGATAATAAGGAATATAATTTTTGGTGTCACTTTATTACTTTCCATTCTTAAACAAGATAATACATGGCCACCTAGTTATGACATTAAACTACATGGTTTGTTTATTGAGGTATAAATAAGTGAATTTTTTGATATAATATCACACTTAGTATTTTAGGGGTTTTTATCTCATGAATATAATAAGTGCCACTATGGATGTAATCTCACTCTATCCATCAATCTATGTGCATCAGACCCCCATTCTGGGTATGTGTGATGGAGTATTAAATGGAATGGGTCGGTAATTGAGGTAGCGTTTGGTGCCCTTCTTCTCCATTTCTCTTATTGTCCTACCCATCACGTTCGACTCCACTTTTATCGGGCTCGATTGAAGATCTGGACCTACTTTGGATGGTTATGGTTGAGGGTTTTCATTAGTCTTAGCTAAGATTCTTCATCGGAGCAGATCTAGAATGGTGATATCGGATTGATGTTTTGTTGGTGGTTTTCTTCCTCTGTCGAGGCCACCATCTACTCATCCTAGATCTGGCATCCTGGTCTCACTCTCCTTTCCATGTCGTTCTAATGCACAGGTCTTCAAGTAGGTTTTAAGAGATGTGGTTTGAGTGGATTTTGGTTTCCGGGAGGGCTATCTCTTAGAAGACGATTCTGATTATGTGATGTTATATTATGGTGCTTTTATGGTGGTGATGTTTGAGCTATAAAGTGGAATATGAATATGGTTGTTTGTTTGTTTTTGTCGTTTTTTTAGTCTTGGTATGCTGATGATGCTCATGTAGGATTCACTAAATATGCTCTGAGTTTTTTTGTGAACAATCTTTGTATTGTATGGTGTTGTTTCTTGAGGAGGTTCTTATTTTGGATTTCTATTCATTTTGATCAATGGGGTTGGTTAATTGCTGGCAGGAGTTTATGTTTAGTTCGAAGGAAGAAACTTTCGACGAGGAGGCCACTTTTAGTTGAGGAATACAGTGATGTAGATGATGTTGATAGGATGGTCATGGTAGTGATGTAATATGGTGACATCAATGTGTAATACATAGTGATCCCGACATCATCACAATCCATGTTGTTGATATTGTGGATGGAGGTTATTCAGTGGTCTAGTTTTCAAATTTTAATGTGGTTTTTATGGGTTTTGGTTTTGAAATTTTAATTCTGAATTTTTAAATTCTCATTGTATTTGAATTCTAAATTGTACGGTTACCACTAACCCATGAAGTGGATTTAGAAAATTCAAAAAAAGATATTTGGGTGGCTATATAAACTATATTCAACAACTAAATTCAAGATATTGAATTTAATTACAAATATAAGTGAATATTGATGAAAACTAAATTTTATGTTTTTTAACCTAGAATGTAATGCATGGCATAAAAATTATAGGAATAAATTTATTATATAAATTAATCAAATATAAAATTCACATTTCCTAAAAAATTATAAAAATTAATATTAAAAAGGGAATAAATAAGTAAATGTTTTATTTATTTTCTAAACATGAGATATTTATATAAAGCTTTCATAATTAATTTAGGCATGAAAAGATCTTATTTATAATTCATAACCCTTATCTTTTATAAAAATACTGTAATCTATAAGAATATCAATCCAAAATATAAAATTTTTATATTTTAGGGTTGTATTATACTTTATGATCGATATGGGAAATTATTAATTGTATCCTATGATTCACAAAATAAGTGATATTGCGATAATAATAAAAATCATACACATTGTATATTGTTTTTTACACATAAGTTGTTTCCAAGATGTAAAAACCTTATGCATTGTGTTAAGTTATTCATACGTAGGATTTTTCTTCTTATGTAAGGAAGTTTTTTTGAAAAGTGAAAAACCTTATGTATAAGAAAAAATTTATGTATCAAAAATTTATTACATATTAAAATTTCATATTTATTAAAAAACCTTATGTATGAATCTTAATTATTGAATCGTACTTGATGATTTTATTATATCTCCTTGAAAACATGATACTCTGTTTTTATACCTGGATTTCAAATGTCGAATATGATATCATCTATATCATATCCTATTTAATAGATCAAATATTAATGATTTCACTATATATTACTTTATGATATAGATTTGTCATACTCTATTACTTAGAAAAAATAGAATTATGATATATTATATCTTAAATCCAAGTAATCCAGTGGAAGACATTCATCCAAATCATATTGTGCACTATGATATAGAATTATGTAGGATATGAAATTCAGGTTCATCATAAAATTAATAAAATAAAATGTGTATTCATTAATGAATATTTATCTGATACCATTTATGGGGTTTGGTAGATTAATATATAGTTGTGGTAGTGGGATTTTTCCATATAATGATCAATTTATCATCAATAGAACCAAACTTTTAAAATAAAGAACATAAATAAATTGGAATTTTTTTATAGTTTTGTACACTATCTATATCAAATTATGGGGAGAATTCATTATTGAGATTGCCAAGATATAAACAAAAGAGTCAAACCTCTATATGTAGCACACCAACTACTAGGATTCATGTAAACTATTAAAGGACCCTAGAACACTAAAGGAGATCCAGTACCATCTCTAAAAGTTAATAAATAGAATGGGAGATTATATTATGGATTATGAGTGTCTCACATATCCAAATAGGTATCATATCCCTTTATATTGACTCCATTCAATAAAGGGATTTGATCATCAACTTCCAAATTATGTAGTCATCATAGATTATAATAAAATATACCCATTGAGATTTGATCATTTGATAACTGAAAATGATCATGATATGTTTTTATATCTAATTGAATAATTTTAAGGATTCATAACTAAAGAAAAATATATTTGAATGTATGTTAGTGGATAACAACTTGATATCACATATCCCTATCTGTCATACACTCTGATAAAACCTAGTCATATCCTATAATAGTATCATTCAGATTCCCAAATTTTTTGTTATTAATTAGGGATATCATAAAATAATATATCCCTATTTTAGTTCTTTTCTAACACTTATCCTTAAATATTGGGATCTTGAAAGGTAACTTATGATAATGGTTAAGTAACCCTTACCTTAGTATGTATCTTAAAAAAAAACTCTTAGGTTTATATTTGGGAGAGAAATAGGGATATAGTTTGAAACTCTTATCTACCTAAGTATCTTCCTAAATAATCATTATAGGTAAAATGAGAGGAAAAAATTTATTAATGGTTTCTGAGAGGAGATAAATTTTAGGATGGGTGGGTATTTATAGAAAAAAATGGATAATTTTATGATAATTTCCAAACATATACCTTAGACTTTTGGTTGTGGAAATTTGGTAATTCATTTCCCTTCCCATGGTTTTAAACCATGGAATTTGACATTCAAGGCGATTTTTCTAAACATAGAAATTTTAATAACCAAAATCTTATAAAAATCTATTATTTTGGGCATGGAAAAGATATTTATTTATAGTGATTTGTTTTTTAAACCTTAAAATATACTTTAGGCTTTGAAAGATTTTTTATTGGTTTGGAAAAATTATTTTTACACTTTTTCAAAAAAATATTAATAGAGAAGCAATTTTTTTGTTTTAAAATAATTTATATTATTTATTGAATCATTTTAAATAATTACTATGTCATAATACTTATTGTATATCCAAACCATGTAATACTATTTTCCCAAAATTTCAAATGACTCTAAAAATTATTAAAAATTCACCATTGGATGATTCTATAATGTTGTTGGTAAATTTAAATTCATTTTTTTAAAATAATTTTCCATCTAGGTGAAATATAATTATGAAATTAAATCATTTTTTCTTTTAAAAATAACATATTTGGGGCCAGAAATTTTAAAAATCATTTTTATAGAATATGTATATAGTATCATTATTATTCATTAGTATAAATTATTAATAATTAACATTTATATTACAACTAAATGATTTTATGTATTTTTCTTAGACAATATTATGTATATGGGTAAAATTACTATTATAGTGGACACATTAAGATGTTATTATTCTATTGGTCTCCATACCCTTCCAGAATCCATATTTCCCCTTATAAATACACTTCATAATAATCATCTAGCCATAACCCATCCCCCAGGGCATGTGTCGTGACTACTGCAAGCCCGCTACTAATATGTTAGGGGACTGTCACTAGCCCTGATTAAACATATCCCACAAATGGGCGGCATTTTCCTAAGTACTGGAACACACGTACCCATTACCATGTGCCAAATTCTATAACTTAATACACTATGTAAACAAGCATGCATACCACTAAGATACTAATAACAGAGTATGGGAATACAAAACTGAAAATTAAACGGTGCCAAAATAAAACCTCAACCAAAAGGAAAATTGAAATCTCTTAAATCTCTTCCACATAAAACCCTAACTGATTGGTAGGTAATGAAATAGTTGTATGAAGTCATTGAAGAACATATCATCTGTTGGGCCTCCATCTAAGAACCACCTAACCCTTTTCCACCAAGGACTCATTCAAAGAATCGATTCTCTGCACAAGACACGACACATGTGGTCATAGACCGTGTAGGGGTGAGTAAAACAGTACCCAGTAGGGATCCTAAAACCAAAAAGGTGAACCACTAAGAAATAAAAGAAGTATACCACAAAGTAATCATATGATGTTCACCACAAAGAAAATACAAAAATTACACCTCAATAGAAACACACAAAGTACAGTCAATACGGTCATCTCACACAGGTATAAGTCTAAAGCATGAAGAGAAGCATTTCCAGTTGTATTCCATAGATCTCCTAGTCTCAATGAAACTTGATTTTTGGGAAGTGCGCAGATCATCGAGGGAGCATGGAGCATATATGGAACACAGAGCATCAACGGTGCACGAAGTTTTAGTGATGCATGGAGCATCGGTGGGTCAACAAGGGTCGGTGGTTCATGGATTGTTCAGGGCAAACAAATCATTAGTGGTGCATGAAGCATCAATTGTTCCTATAGTGGTGATGGAATTAGGGATTTCGATGGTGCACAAAGATTAGATGGAGTATGGAGCATCGATAGAACATAGAGTTTCGATGGTGTACGAAGATTTGATGGGTCAAGAAGTCCCCTAATTCACATAGTCACATAAATCACATAGAGAAAGCCAACGATTGGATTCCGCTCGTTGTACATTCGTTATGGGAGAGCCTACACCATGACCCATTAGTTCTTCAAAAAACTTCCACAAAAACTAAACTATATTACCTCAAAGGGAACAGATCTTTCTAAGGGTCCCAACACAATAAGCAGATCATCAAATGAACACATGGTTTGAAGGATATGGCCAATTTAGTAAAAATGGGTTGGTTCAGTCTTGGTTTGACCCAACCCGGTATTACTGACCCTATCCCCCCTATTTGGTTTGGGCTAGTGGATTGGGGAATTGGAGCGGCCTGGTTCACTAGACCTTGAAGCATCGCGTGGTCTGGTTCTGCTCTATAGGGTGGGGCCTGCCTTGAATGCGTCCCTTTGGTCTACATGGTTTCCTGAATGCATGGCCATCCAGTTCCCCCTGTTAATGCGACCGGCCTACATAACCTGACTGGTCTCTTATCCACCCTTTCATCATGTGATATCGCAAATGTGGCCTATGAGCCATGTCTTTCCATCTCTATATCCATTTGTGTCTCCTTTTCTCAACCTGCGTCCTGCACTAATGAAGATGCCTCCTTCAGCATGGTCCAGCTAGATCGTGGCTATGCACCCCATTGGAACTCGACCTCCGACTGAGCCATGCGCTACCCTTACCAATGGACACCCTCTTAGAAGACCTCCATTCATTTCACCCTTCGCCTTGAGCCACTACCAATATTTTGTGCTCCCATCGCACATCCACAATTTCATAATAAATAAGAACCTTTGGTCTCACATCATTGTGTTGTGGATCGTGGGCACAAGGATCGATCGTTCACGTATGGCTACAAAAGGGATAATAATGAACGAAGAACATGATATATTTAGTGGTGGTTTAGGAATATGAACTACCAAATAATAGATTATGTCCTTGTTCTTTCAACAATGATCTGTTCATGTTAGTAGGATCACGAAGAAACCAACAGTAGAATAATCACCAATATCTATTCCCTTTAATCCTGCTGTATGATTCCCTACCGCAAGAATGTTCGAATAGCAGATCAACCACTTCATGAGTTGGTCCACGTTTGTTATTTTATTCTAATAAAGGTAAAATAAATCATGAAGATATCGACACCCTACATTGATGATTGGATCATTCGTTGATGAACAACGGAGTTTTGTGCCATCTTCAACACTCGATCTGTCAGCATTCTTCATCGGGAGATAGATTCATTATCATTATCTCAGTGGAATTATAAGGTTATGGAGATAACCCTAATTCCCCAAACATGGATTATTAAAAAAGGAAATTGTTGTTATGTCAACACTTACCTCCCAAATAAAATATTTTTATTAAATATTTTAATGACGTTCACATCCAAAAATAAACTTTTGCAGTTGAACTGCATCGGTTGATGTTAGGCCTTGCCTGAGGAAAACACCCCATTATGAACTAAATAGGGGTCTCAGATTTCCAATCCAAATTACCATTTATAAATTTTTAAGATTTTAAAATAAAATAATTTTTGTTTAATTATTTTCTTTATCGGTACGCCACTGGTAAAATTTTCAACAGTTGTCCTGTAACAACAAATTTTATGTCACTGATAGGGTAATTCCACTATCTGAGCTCAACGTTGCCCTTAGATTTCTGATCTAGGAACTCTTTTTAATATTTCTTTCACTTTTTCATAAAATTCATGTGCAGTTTCTATTTAAAAATTATCATTTTTCAACCAAACATTCTTGTGACCCTGGACCTCATAATAACATGTCGTATTAGCTCCTGGTCACAAAATTTTCCCAAATAATTTCTAAAAAAATTGGGAAAATATGAGTCATTACATTCTCCCCACCATAGGGATTTATGTCAATGAAATCTAAAACAAGGGTTACTCAACAAAAAGATGGGGGTACTAAGCATGAATCTGAGCCTCCTGATCCCAAGTTATCTCTTGGAGATTCTTGTGCTTCCACCGAATATGCACAAGATAAATCGACTACCCACAAATGATCCTCTGTTGTCGATCCTCAATATCCATTAGGTACTCTGTAAAATTCATCCCATCATCAATGTCCATGTCACCACAGTCGATGACTTGTGATTGATCATGCACGTACCTCCTCATCTGTGACATGTGGAATACCTCATGCACCAAAGGCAATTGTCAGGGTATATCTAAGTGTTATTCCACCTCGCTAACTATACATGGAATCTAAAAAGGGATGATGTATCTCGGAGATAACTTTCCACCTAACTGAATCTATGTAATCCATTTTGAGGTGAGACCCCAAGGAACACATGGTCTCCCTCTTTGAAATCTATAGGCATCCACCTCTAATCAGCATATTAATTCTTCTATCTCTGTGCATTTCTCATCTGCTCTATGATGATCTTCACCTTCTCAGTGGTAGCTCATACTAACTCTAAACCCATGTGTGCTGACTCTCATGGGTTTGTCTAGTATAGTGTTGAATTAAATTGTCTCATGTACAAGGCCTCGAATAGGGCCATACTAATGATGGAGTGGTAGATGTTATTATATGAAAACTCCACCAGATATAGGTGGTCCTCCCAATTGCATCCAATGTCTAGGATTTATGCACAAAGAATGTCCTCTAGAACTTGGATGGTCTTCTTTATCTGGTGATTAAATGTCATGATCCAGAAAAAATGATTCCCAAACACCTCATTCAATCCCTTCCAAAACTAGGATATGAAACATTAATCACACTCTAATATGATCATTGATGGAAATCGATGAATTTGAACTATTTTAGTCATGTCGAGGCGGCCTAATCTCTCTATCGAACTCTGCTCACAGGTCAGTAGGAAGTTATTCAACTATGTGAGTTGGTCGATGATCACCTAGATGGTACCATGTCCCATGGACATGTGTGGTAAAAATGTTATGATGTCCATTGATAGCTCATCTTACTTTCACTCTATCACCTCATGTGGTTGGTTCAAGCCTACTGAAACTCGTTTCCCATCACTCGCTTGCTAAAAAGTGAGGCATCTAGAAACAAACTCTACCACTGCCTTATTTATTCCTGGAAACTAGAACTAATGTCAAAGGTCATGATTCATCTTTTACACTCCTAGATATACCTCTAAAGGGTAATTAAGGAATTACATCCGGACCCCCACCCAAAACATTGTTGGTACTATTGTGTGTCCTCTAAAGAGAAGGATGTGCTCCCTGCCATTCGAATATCCATCAAGGGAATTCCCTATAGACAACTGAGCACATAACGTACAATATCATAGTTTTTATATCTGAGATATTACTCCCTAATTTTTTGAAATATTGGAGAGGTACCAACCATCGACTAGAGATATGCTACTCCATCTCTATCAACAAAGTATATCTGTAACATGGCCAAATTCTCTGACACCTCACTCTGTAACTACAAGCTAGATCTCCTGTTGAGAGCATCCACCACTATGTTTTCCTTCCCAGGTGTATAGAAAATATCAATTTCATAGTCCTTAAGGATCTATATTTATTGTCTCTATCTCAAGTTCATATTCTTTTGATATAAGATATACTTATGACACTTATAGTTAGAGTATAGGGTAAATCTCTCCCCCATTAGGTAGTGTCACCGCATCTTCAGTGTGAAGACTACCACTGTTAGCTCTGGATCATGGGTTGATTAGTTCTAATCATTCTTCCTCAACTGGCACGAACCATAGTCAATCACCAATTTCCTCCTCATCAGGACACAACCAAGCTCAGTACCTGATGTATCATATAACACCACGTACTCAACACACTCCTCTAATAATCTCAATATTTGGACACTTGTCAATCTCTACCTTGGATTCTTAGAGAACTACTGTAACTTCTATTCCCACATGAATGGATTCCCCATCAATGTCAAGGACTTCAAGGGTGATGATACCCAACAAACGTTGGGTACAAAACTCCGATATTACCCAGGAAAACCTAGAAAAGTCTACATCTCTGTAACACTATTGATTGGTTCCCAAGAAATCACTGCTTCAATATTCCCGTAATCTACTGAAACTCTATCCTATAAAATGATATTTCCTAGAAATTGGACTTTCTTAATCTAGAAGTGACACTTTGAGAGCATACTATAAATCTAGTTCTCTGGTAGTGTGTCCTTGACCATCCTCAAGTGTATTCCTTGCTCCTCCTCAGATGTCGAGTACACCAGGATGTCATCAATGTAGACTATGATGAATCAGTCTATGTAAGGATATAAGATCTAGTTCATGAGTCCCATAAACACTATCAAGTTGTTTGTTATGCCAAATAGAATCACTATGTAATCATAGTTTTCATACAGACATCTGAAGGTTGTCTTCAGTACATCCTCATCCCATAAACGAAGCTTGTGATAGTAAGATCTGAGGTCTATCTTTGAGAAATACCTTAATCCCTTCATCTAATTAAATATGTCATCAATAATTATTAGTGTATAAATATTCTTCACAGTTATCAGATTCAGTAACTATAAGTCCACACATAACCTCATGCTCTAGTCTGCCTTCTTGGAAAACAAAACTAGGGCCACCTAGGGTGAAACACTGGGTCTTATGAATCCCTTCCTATGAAAATCCTCTATTTGTAACCTTAACTCATTAAGCAGTGTGGGAACCATCCAATATTCAGGTGTAAATATTGGTGTCATCCCAGGGTAAAGATCAATATAGAAATCCACCTCCCTATAGGGAGTTAATCCTAGACCATATTTTGGAAATACTACCTCATATTCATCCACCACTGTAAGGAACTGAGGACACATCGCATCCACTACACTAAGGGTCATTCTAGACAGCTGATTTCTGGTTGGATACACCCTCATATGTGAAATTCCATCCTACACTAATTGGATTTCCTTTTCACAAAAAAGGAAAACTTGGTCCCATCTTCACAGACACACTACAATATGTGCCTAAAACTGTCAATTTGGGTATGGACTATGGATAACCATTCCATACCAAGGATTACGTCATAAGGCCTCGACACTTCAACCATAATATCTCAACTAAAACATTCACCTTCATGAGTTAAGGCACATTGTTGACCCTAGAGTGTTATCGTCGAATCTTCTCTTATATGAGTCTCTAAGCCTAGGGATTGAGTCAACAGTTCCACTGGAATCTCCGTGTATTGAATAAGGTTAATGGATCGAAAATAGTGACATAAAATTATGTTTATAAAAATAGTATCTTGGGTGGAAAATACGTAGAGGGTACCTTTAATCATCTCTAAGGTATTGGGTTTTAAGCCTTCATCGCCTAGAGCTAGACTCATCCTTATCCACCAACTCCTTGAGCCCCTAGTGGACCACTTGGGGGTGGTGGTGGTGGAACCTTGAACCACCACCCACCCCTACTGCCTTTCCAACTCATCTTCCATGTATGCCACATAGAATACTTCCATGTTCTTACCTTATTCTCTTCCTCAGTGGTCCCTTGACCATCTGCGGATCATCCATCCAGCAAGTTAGGAAATCTCATGCCAGATGTCCCCGACCACCGCATGAGTAACATGGCATGTCCATTAGCTGACTCTCTCTACCTTGGGAGCCTCACACCACTAACCCCATGTCCTGGGGACTTCCACCAATCTTTTTGATACTCTTGGATACCTACGTCACATGTCAGCTACCTACAGCCAAAGAATAAGCTACCTGATGCCCAGTGGTAGCTCCTACTACCGGTGTCTGCTCCGCCAGAAATCTCTCTACTGGAAGAGCTCGCTCTAGTACTCCATCATATGTTGGAATGATAATGGATATCATGGATTCCATAATCTACTGGTTTAGACTCATATCGAAGGTATGTGCCCTGAAGAATAGGTCACATGCCATATATGTGGAGTATAGAGAATGATCTGTAAATATCTCTGAGTACTCTTCTACTATATAGATACCCTATTATAGATTTAGTAGCTCCCATATATGCATGGAGTATAACGTAACATGGAAAAATCCTCTTTGATGAGATTCTCAAAGTCTGTCCAAGTAATGGTCATATCTTCATGCATCTAGATCACTAATCTCCACCATCTCCCCACTATGCCATGTATAAGTCCCACAACAAGGACTATCATCTTTTCAAGAGGAATCCTCACTAGGTAGAAGACATGTGTAACCACCTATAGATAATCCTCATCTACCTGGGTTCCTAGATCACCACAGAACCTAGGAGGTATCAGTATCTAAAACTCATAAAATACACTAATCTTGTGTATATCCTCTACCAGTAACATTGGTAGAAACTGATTCTCTTCGGGTTGTGGAATCCCTAGTAAACCACCTAGGGGTTCTCCTTCCAGAACTAATCCTTTTACCAATTCCTCTTCACAAGGAGGATCATCCTCGTGATCATGCATCATAATCCTAGCTATCTATATGCGTGTAGGCATCCTGAATTAGATCAATACATACCATAGTCAATTGAGTATCCCCGGTGAGTTGATACAGACTCAAGAAGGACATGAGAACACACTCAATTGTATATTAGGAATGTAACATTTATTTTTACATTCAACTAGTGTTTTCTTGTACCGAGTCAAAAAGTTAAACTTAGAGTCTTGGTGTATGGATACATCGGCTGCCACACCAACACTAGAGTCCCTGGTCAAAAAGATGAACTCGAAACACTTAACATCATTTCCCTAAACTAATGTCAGAGACACGTGGTTCTTTAGGTAGAACCGACCTCCTTTTATACACATTTTTCACCACCCATCCCTTGGGGCCCATTCTATGACTACCCCAAGCCTACCTCCAATAGTCCAGGGGCTAGTGACTAGCATGGAGTAGGCATTTCCAAAAAATGGAGGCATTTTCTTATGTACCTTCACACACGCACCCATCTCCAAGACCAAAATGATGAATTTGAAAACAATAAGTAAAAAAGAATGTGTACCACTAAAATACCCACAAAAGAGTATGAAAATACAAAACTTTAAAGTAAACAAGGAAAAAATACAAGGCCAACCAAAAGAAAAATTACTAGATCTAGAATCTCGACTGAAAAAACACCTACCTAAAGGGTAGGTACATAAATAGATATCTTAATTTGCTAAAGCACAACACATCTTTGGGGCCTCTCTCTTAGCACCACCTAGAACTATTCCAATAAAAACTCCATCAAATCATAGATTGTCTGCACAAGATACAACATGCACGTGAATAGACCATATAGGGGTTAGTAAAACAATACTCGATTGGGATCCCAAACCACAATGGTACACCACTAAGAAATACACGAATTATAAAAAAAAATACATGAAGTACACCATAATGCAAAAACTCAAAGTTCCCAAAAAAGGGAACACATGAAGTATAGCCAATACGATCAACTCAGAAAGGTAAATGTTTAAAGCATGAATAAAATGATTTTCAGTTGTAGTCCATAGATGTCTATGTCTCTATGAAACTAGAAGTTTCAGAGGCACATAGAGCGTCAATGGTTCCTGGACCGTGAATTTCCTAGGGATCATCAATGTAACATAGAGTGTCGGTGGTGCACAGAGTGTCGGTGGTGCACAGAGCATCGATGGTGCTCGGAGCGGTGATGGTGTTTGGGACATCGATGGCACATGGAGCGATGATCGCGCATGGAGTGTTGATGAAGCACAGAGAGTCAGTGGAGCATAGATAATTAACGGTGCATAGATTTTTAATGGGTAAAGAATTTAACCAAGTCACATAGTCACCATGATCACATAATCATAGCTAGCTGTAGGATTCCACTCATAGCATGCTCGTTCCTAGAGAACCTACTTTTAGAGACATTAGTTAATCAACCAAATTTTATAAAAACTCACTTAATGAATCTCAAAAGGAAAGACTCATTTAAAGTGACCCAACAACACAATTGTCTCATCAAACTCACCCATAGATTGAATGATATGTCCAATTTAGTAAAAAGGGGCTCGTCCGGTCCGATTCCTACCAGACCCCGTCCATCCAACCCGAACTGACCATATTCGGTCAACCCGACCCGACCCAGATGGTCTGGGCTAGCCTACTACGATGGGTTGCCAGAGAGGCTCAGAGTTCCAACTCACCTCACATCACATGGTACAATTTTTCTCTATTGGAAGCAGCCCGCCCTGGTCGCATCTCTCTCGTCTAAGCGGTCACCCGACCGTGTGGCTAGCCGGCTCCCCAAGTCAACATGGTCAAACCATGTCTCATGAGGCCGATCTACATTCCCAGCATGGTTCCGTGACCTCCCTATCACTACAGGGTACTACCAACGCAGACTTTGAGCCGCGTCCCACCACATCAACCTCTTTCCATGACTCCTTCCAGCCGCCTACGTCCTACGCTATTGCAACCTCTCCCTCTATTATAGTCTCACTAGACTACGGTTGTGCACAAAAACCTCACCATCATCCACCATGTCGACACCCGACTATTTTTCATGCCCTCCACCCGGAGTTGTTGCCTTCCTATTTTTCTCCGGTCACACCTCCACAATTTCATCACAGATCACAACGTTTGGTCTCGGATCGTTGTGCCATGGATCGTGGGCACCATGATGGATCATTTTCATAAGGTTTTGAAAGAGAGAAGAATGAATATATAACATGATATATTTAAATGGAATTAATAACATGAATAAAAAATAATGGATCTTGTCCTTGTTCAATAATCCATGATCTATTCATGTTTGTGGGATCACAAAGGAACCAACAACAGAATAATCACCAAGATCTATTTCCTTTAATCCCATAATAATTTTACCTTCCCAAAGAACGATAGAACCACAAATCATCCTGTTGGTGGATAGGTCTAAATTAATTATTTTATTATAATAAATAGAAAATAAATCCTAAAGATATTGACACCCTACCTCAATGATTGGATCAGTCATTGATGAAGAACAGAGGTCAGTGACATCATCAATCCTCAAACGGCTGACATTCATCATCGGGAGAGTTCATTCTTCTCCTTGATGTAGGGGAATTACAGGGTTATGGAGATAACCCTGAATTCATATTAAGTGGATTATTAAAAAACAAAATCGTCACTGAAGAAACACGTAAAATCCCAATAAAATATTTTTCTTTAATATTTTAATGATGTTCACATCCATAAACTAACTTTTGCAGTGGACCTGTGTCGATCGATGTTAGGACTAACCTAAGAAAACCACCCCCTGATAAACACAATGGTGGTCTCATATTTCCAAATCAGTGTTACCATTTATGAATTTTTATATTTTTAAAATAAATTAATTTTTATTTAATTATTTTATTTACAGTTATGCCCCTCGTGATTTTTTCTATAGATGACCTGTTTCGACCAATGATTGGTCACATCTAGGATAAATCTACAACTGTATGTTCAATATTCCACTCAGATTTCAGATATAAGAAGTCTTTTAATAGTTATTTAACTTTTTATAAAAATCATTTTTCACATGCTATTAAAAACATATCATTTTTTCAAAAAACTGTTACAGGAACCCTGGGCCTCGGAATTGCACACCGTCTCAGGACCTGGTCTTAGAATATTCTGGAATAATTTTTAAAAATAAAATTAGGAAAATATGAGTCAATACACATCTAAAATAATTCATTTCTTTCTTTTAGTTCTTGTACCACGTCTACTATATTTATTATTATTTTATTTATAATGTCAAAGTATCTTGTATAATTTTGATTCTTTTTAAAGTATGATCCTTTAGAGTATAAAATTATGATGATGCCCCATATTTTTTACTTATTCTATGGTACTGGTCCTTTTATTATTAACGAAATTTTCTATTTTTAGGTTATAATATTGTGATGAAATAATAGAATATTCATTATGAAATATTTTTTGTGATTAAGTGTTTATTTACTATAGCTGGATCTCAAGTCTTACATCATGGTTGGTCATATTGAATGGAATAAATACATAGATAGGATGAATAAAAGAATATGATTAATGGAATTATATAAATGGGAAAACATAAATTCATTTGGACTATAGATGAAAATTAGGAAGATCACATATTCATGGAGTGTAAAATCTCTTTCAAGGGAAATAGAGACTGACCTAAATAACATGAGTCTATATACTATTCTAGTTACAATCATGAGTAACCACCACTACATACTTTTAAAATAAACTTTAAATTCAATCTCTAGGACTTGTTAAATAATAATTAGATCCCCTAATGGTTCTATAACTCTCCTAATATAGAGAAATGAGTTTTAAATTCTATAGTGAAATTTATTGCTTCTGTATATATAAATTTGGATCCATTATTTTATATTATCCTACTCTCTAAATAGTATCCTCATCATTTCTCCATGGGATTAATTGATCGCATCCACAAAGTATAGGAAGGTTTGGGTGATCATTCAATATGGAAATAGGTTTATTTCATCCATTCAAAGTATAAATTTTAGTTTAAATATCTCCATTTCTTTTATCAATATAATCTTTCTCTATGTAGCTATTCATGTTGAATCTTTACCAAATTTAGATTGATGGTTAAGTATGAAAATAATTTGGATCTCAATAGGACTTCAAGCATTCCAAGTGGAGTGCATTTTTCATTCGTGATCAATATTTCAATAATTCTTCCCTAGCTCAACCAAATATTTAGAAGAGTTTTGAATCCTTTTTATGGATACTAACGTATGTTTTTCATATTTATTTGGTGAATATTATTATGCAACTAAATTTATGGAATTAAAAAAATTACAGAATCTTAAAAATCTCTAGTTTTCATTATGAATGTTATGTTTAATCATACATATCCTTAAAAATTAATTATTTAATTGTATACAGATTCCATTTATTATTTCATAGATAGTAAATTCCTTTAATTCTAATTTTAAAGTTAAATATCTTCTGTAACTTTTTCATTTCTCATTTAATCTTAAGAAACATTTTATTTTTAACATTTAATTTTATATATCCCACAAATATTTAAATTTGTATAGAAAATTGGTAATTTTATACATAGCCTTTTCATTAACTATGTTAATCTTATGTGTATAGGCCAAAAACCATATACACTTACATGTTCGATGATTATTCTTATATACATGGGAGTTATTCTTACATAACTAGCTTGAAATTGTTGGTACTCTAACATAACTTAACTCCCATTGATTTCTTTTTGCTCCTTCACCCATCATTGATATTTATATAGTAAATATTTAATAAATGATGTTACTGATATTAAAATAAATTTTAAATGGATAAAACAATTAAATACAAAATCTATATACATGGTTAAATATCAAAATGTATTTAGAAAAATTAATAAATATTTAATTTAAATATAAAAAAAATTTAAGTCAAAATGTATTTATTTGATCATTGAAATTAGGGTTCAAAATTTATAATCATATATTTTATAAAAATAAATTGAAATTTGATGGTCTTTCTGTACAAAACTACTCAAAATTAATTCAAGAATAACAGGGAAATTTTTCAAAATTTTAAAATAACCATGACTTATTTAATTGGTTTTAAGAGGAAATATAATATATATATGTACAATTATTGAAGGAAATTTTTTCACATGTCAAACTCTCCATGTATGATTTCCTCTAAAACCAACTACACTTTATTCCATCATCTTATATACCCTAAAAGTTTCCATTTTTGGTTTCATCTCTAGTTCTGACTCCCCACCTCTCATCTAACTCACCGTCTCTACCAAACACACCAATGAAATCAAAATTCCATTTTCTCATTCTCCCCTATTTCCCATTCCTATTATTATTCTCCTCGCGATCCACATGTTTCACTCCCTAGACTCACCTTATAACATTAGGTCCCCCCCCCCCACACTACTTGCTCCCTCCTTCCCATATTCTTTGATTATCTTCCTTCCATTCATCTAAACTCAAGGTGCACTCTATTAATGTTAGTACTCTCTGTTATATATTACTTCCTTCTATATAGTAAAAACATATCATAGGATAAGTTTAACACTTTCAATTTTTAACTTCACATGTTTGATTACTAGGTTCCCCAATCTTATAGGTTTGATTTATCTCTAACCCTTTTTGCTCAACAAGTTCTTTTTCCCTCTTCCTTGATCTCATATGTTTGATTTCCCTCTTCCTTATTTTTATTTTTTACTTCATGAGTTTTATTTCTATCTTCCTCAAGATCAATCGTAATATTCTCCTTATCCCACTTTCAATTTTGATCATATTTTTTTCTTTCCATTCAAAATTTACATATTCCCTCATTCCCTTTTTTTCATAGTAGGTTCTCCATACCCTTAAAATGTTTCCTCTTTCTTCTGTACCTTTTAACATCACAAGTTCATTTTAGGTATCTTCTTTCCATTGAATCTTCCTAAAAATGTATAAATTTATATTAATGTTCCTTATTTGTATAGTTCTTCCCATTATTAGAGTTTCTATTTCGAGACAACTATAATAATTTTTATTCTTACTAATAGTATAGTTATGCATGATTAATTTTAAATTAATTACAAACTACCTTATGTTAATTTCAGAAAATATGCTTCATTTTAGGTTATGAAAATATTTTATAATTTCAGAGTGGAAATATGAAAAATATTATTACATAAATACACATATAATGATAATAAATACTAGATATTATATCACCTATATGTATGAAACTGAACTTTTATTTAGTTTATTACTGATAATATGTTTCTAAATAGATACCATTAAAAAATTATTTATGTACAACCATATTGTGTAATGTAATATTTTAAAAAACATTTCGAACTAAAATAATTTATTTCCATTATTACTATATAATATATTATGTCTGGCACTCTCCATTCAGATAATCAAGTTATCTTTCAATCTACACATTCAAAAAAAATTCTATTTTTATCTATGTAAAGTGCTTACCTTTAATTATATTACTACATTAATTCTGTTCTCTTTTTTTAATAACATGTTTACAAATTATATAATAATTATAATTTCACTAATATGTTTTCTAGTTATCAATGTAGGTGTAGGTTTTCATAAAACATAATGGATTGGTTTGTCTCTATATCAAAAGTGGGTAAAAGTTAGATTTAGTGCCGCATATTTGATTCAAAATCTCTCATTTACATATATGGAGTTCATTATATATATGATGTTTCTTCACTACATTACATCCTTTTTATTTTCTTTATAATCAATTATAGTTATATTTTTCTATTAATATGATTTTTTTATTCCATTTAAATAAAATAAAAGATAGTTTCAATGACTACATGTTTATAAACTATTATTATGTTGTTTGGAAGTTTTATTTTTGGTTTAATAATAGTTTCTTAGCCTAAATTAATAACATTAATTTCTATATATAATTTTTTACACTACCACTAGGATAGGTTATCCCACTTAATTTTGATACTAACAATGCATAATTAGAAACTTTTATTCTATTTGAATATATTTGGTTATTATAAATGAAGAAAATGAACAATAAGTTATAAATTTCCAATATGTTTGAATTCTAACAAAACAATTTGATCATAATTTAATTTAGGAAGAGTTAAAAAATACACTATTACTTTTTCCATGTATAATTACCACTTAAAATATTTAATTCCTCTTCTAAGGCTTATTATAAGCATTATTCTCAAATGTATAGTCCAATTTGGATGGTCATCCCATGTTTCTTTCACTATGAAAATATTTTTCCACTGATAAATTGTGAGAATAATTACCCACATCAACCAAATTTGAATTCTTTTGAGAAAAATATCTATATATATAATATTAACACTATATTTTCCATCAAAAAAGGTGTTTAAATTTATTAAATACTCACCATCCTTACAATCAATAATATGAAACCTTTTACACTTTACCCACTCAAAATCAGAAGAGTCATTTAAAAATAACACCAAGGATTCCAATTACAAATTATATATTGAGAATAATATTCCTTATGTGATTGAAATTACATTGATGTCCTTATTTATCCATTTCAACAGATTAAATAATGAATGTGAATGTAAAATTATTGCATTATTTTTCTCAATGAAAACATTTCCAGTTTCTTTCTATCTTTTATTCCCTTGGTAGTTTTAACAACCTTACCATTGTATTTTTATTTTATTTATTTACATTTTTTTATAAGTAATATTTTCTGAATTCAATAAAGATTATACTTGTAGAGAAAATGAATTAATAGATTTATTTGTCAGAATAATTTCTATAATGATTTTTTCTAAATCATATATTTTTTTTATTATCCAATCCAAATTTTATAGTTGGTCAAGATTATCTTTTAAAACCAAATACTAAACATAATTATTCTATATACTAAAATTTTTAAAAAATAACAAAAAATTTATTCCAAATATTTTCACTGTATAACTTATCCCCCGCCTATTTCCACATTATATTATATTTTATATTGTATTGAAATAATATTTTACAATTTTATTTTTATTTACATTCAAATAAAACTTTATTTTTTTATTATCTTGTACTAAAATTCAAATTCCCTTATAGTTTATATTAATATACATATATTTTACATATGTATAATAAAAATTTCTTCGGTGTACATTATCATATAATGAAATTATATTTTATATTCAATTTTCATGAAATTTCATTTAATTAATATACATATTGTTTTTTCAAATATGTGAATTCATCTAAATATGTATTAAATGTCAACAATTACATATACTTACAATTTATATTTCACTTTATATTTCATTTTTTATATTTTTTGTATGAGGAGGAAGTAAAATTATATAAATTAATTTATGATATTCCCTAAATCAAAAATAAAATCGGTATTTTGAACTTAATATGAATTTTATATTTTGGATAGATGATTGTGTCTGTATTTTTTTTCTACTTACCATTAATGTTTCATGAACTATCATTTTAAAATATAAATCAACATACTTTTACTAATGTATTATCTATTATTCAGTAACATATTTTTAATCATGTTTCAACTTCATCTAATTTAATATAATTTAATATGCACAAAATCGTATGTGAATTCATGGGAGGGATACATATTCAAATATAATGACCATTAATAGAAATTATGTGTTTTTTGTTTAATTTTATAAATTGAAAAATAATTCAGAATATGTTTTTTTAATTCATTTATTATTTTTATATAAATAACATATTGGTTAGATTAGCTATCACTAGTTATGGTTGTGTGAATTTCTATGCTTTTATACCTATTTGGATCTTTTTATTTATGATTTTGACTATTAATTCAAAAGAGATTTATTTTTAATTTTATTTTTTAGTTTCATGTATTCTTAATAATATCTACATGGAAATACATTAATAGTAAACAAGGATACGTTAAGTGTCATAAGAAAACTATAATGTTCTTATACATTTGATTGGGATTATAAAATATATATTTCTGAGTGATATGTTTAATAAATATATGTAAGAGGTGAAGTCAATGGTCAATTATGAATGAGAAATGAACCACTCTTAAGGGTTTGTCTTTTTAAAAATATCCATTATGAAAAAATGTATAATTTTATTTTGTTTCTTGATTTATAGGTTATAAATTCATCCATTTTCAAATTTGAGGTTGAATTTGAGAACAATTTTTTAAAATTAACTATAACATCTATCACTTATTATAAGTTATTATATACAAGGTTCATTTTTGTATAAGTTTAACTTTTATGGATCTCAACTAGGTTGTACTATTTTCAAATTGGTATTTTCTTAATTTGGGATTTGGGAGGTAGGGATATGAGAGTGAGAATTATATATGAGTATTTGGGGAATGGTTCCCTCTTTTGAGAACAAATATTAATTATCTTTCTCATTTTCTAATCCCCTACGGAAATTATAGGGAATTATTTTTACACCTTTTTTGAACTAACGCATGTGTTGACAATATTGAATTTTTTTGTTGAACATGGAATATATTTGAGGGGTTAATGAATATGTGTAGAGAGATAGATCATGTTTTTTATTTTATATATAAATTTACCATGTTCAAGTAATTTTTTATATTTTTTTAATGTCAATCTTAATATTTCTTGGAAACATTAAGATTTAAACATTAAATGGTTTTATTTTTATTTAAGTATGACAACCTTTATATTTTGTACACATTATTTCATGATTTATTACATAAAGATAAACATAACACAATACCAAAAGATAAAGAGGTCTAGTTTCATTGGTTAATTATATAAATATCATAATAACTTTAAATACAGATACACCAACACTGATAAAAATTCTATAACATGCCCTTATATTCCATTTATCTAATAATACTACACGGGATAACAAGGGGTTGTACTTAATAATGTATTGAGCTATAAATCATAGTAAGGGAATAATCAATTTTAAAATTATTAATGTAATAAATGTGTATTAATAGGCATATCAAGGTGACATAAATAGGTGAAAATCATAAACATGGACATTGAAGCATGATATAGGATGATAACATCATGGCAATATAGGGATGTGGCAATAACATAAAACATGACATCAATATAATAAGTCAAGGATAAATATAAATACATCCTAACATAGGAAATTAAGATAACTTCTCATTCATGATACGTGGTATCTCATTAGATAAAAACATTACTCGATGCATTGGAGGGATATATAATTCTCGGCCTACCCATCACATTCATATCATGTACATGCATTTTTTTGCCATAAATATCATACAACATAAAAATGTATTTCATCACTTTTAATCACAAGAATATGGATTTGGGTTACATACATGAATTTCAACAATAAATTAAGGATATTAATATCTTGATTAGTATCCTTTAAAAGAATTGTGGATGGTTATTCATAACAAAAATGTTTGCCATGGAAAATCATGGGATAATTTTGGCTGCATGATAGGTGTATATAAAGATTCATAGAAGGGTTTAATGAGAATGAAAGGTTATCTCTAATTAGTTGTAAATAATAATAATAGTAAAAGGATGTTTAATAACCCATTAAAATATACAAAATTTTATATCTTAATGCGTGATATAATTATAGTACATGAATAAATAGGAGGATAAGAGAAGCACTTACCTTGAGAGGGTGTTTCTAAAAGTATGGGATGAGTTTTCTAACAGCATTAGAATGCCTTGATAGGACCTAATTGAGGGATATGGAAGTTAAATTAATACTAAATGGATTTTGAATGAATGGAAATGAGAGTTTGGGTTTGAATTTATAGAATAAGAGATTGGATTTCTTTTTTAATTTCTTAACATATTTTTGGGACTCTATGTAATAAAATAATAAAAACAAAAAACCTTCTCATAGTTTTTCCCATGGTGTCTACCAAATAGGTGTGTATTTATTTATTTTATAATTATAATAACCAATCATTTTAAATTAATTCCATTAGTGTTTTTGTAGTGAGTTGGGTTCATTAAGAATTGTTTTTAAAACCATAAAATATAATATAGATTTGAAGGATTCGTTAATGGTTTTTGAAAATTAATAAAATGACTTTATAAATACATTATTTTAAATTTTAAATATATTTTTGGTCATGTATTTCATTTAAAGTAATTATTACACCCCTTTTTGTATATTATGATGTCATAATACATACCATATATTTATGTTGTATTTAATTTTTACCCAAATATTTGATTCTCTCAGAAAATTATGAAAAAAACCAATATTGGATCATTTATAAGTAAAAGATTGAAAAATAATATTTATTTACCAAAATAATTTTCTAAATATGATAATTTACAATTTTAAATAAAAAAATTTATTTACAATAAAATACTAGTTTTTTTTTACTCTAACAACTTTCTAACTCCTATAAAAATTATGTTATACATCCTTAAATTATATTGTCATTTATATTTAAAAAATATATAATTTAATAAGAATATTTTGTGAAAATAAAATTTATTTCAAAATAATTTATTTAAAAAATGAGTGTTTAATTGATACTGTATATTTCAAAAAAAAAAATAGATTCATTATATAAAAACAAATTTTTTATCCTACTCATTATATAATTATATATATATATATATATTAGTAATTAAAGGGATAAATTTAATAATTATTTTATTAAAAAATATAAAAAAAACACACTACTAGAGTATAGATACATAACCCCTTATTACATCGGCATACCTCTAAAGGGTAAGGCGTGTGATAATGGTACTTTCTTGGGTTGTTTATAGAACATGGTTTGTGTTGTGATTTCAATAAGATTGAATGTAACATCTTGACTCAAAATCCACTAAATGGTTCCCTTATTTGGATGGTTATAAGACCTCAAGAACACCTCCTCATATTCTAGAGGTTGTCGAATAGAATTGAGTGTCTCGTGGTGGTACAATGGGAAGACTGTACCGAATGGATTAGTAATAAATATAGAACAAGCATAAAAATAGAGAATGATAAATTGAAGTTAATAATTGAAAATAAATATATAAATAGATAATGATTCCATATCCAAATAAATCAACCATAAATGATCATGATATGACATAAATATAGGCATTTAGACATATAGTAGGATATGTAATAAGTTACTCTAAACAAACAAAACAAAAAATAAATACCCCAACATCAAAAGGCAGCCCAAGTATATGATTTTCCACTGTTCCCAGTCTCTTATGTCTAGTAGTATTCTATAAATGAAAACAACAAAGAGTATAGTCCAGTTCCTAACTTGTAAGCAAGAGATCTATTCGAGTACCCAATGGTGACCTGAACATGGTTGGAGTAAAACTATGTAGGCCAATGGATTAAAATACAATCCATTCTATGAATATGAAAAGAATCGGTGTTTAGGTATAATAAATAAATTATTGAAATGAAATAAAAAATGTAATCAGATCAGATCGGGTTCCTCAAGGACACCCGACCGACCATACCTGCTTCAGCCTATTCCATAATTTACTCTAAATAAGTTTCACCATATATATGTATATATATAAGTGTGTATGTGAATACATATATATACTATATATGTTGAAACACACAAACACACACATATATATAGTATTAACCAGGACGTGAGGCATAACTCAATCGTCCATATATAATTGTAAGAGTGTCATATATTCAATAATGGTGACCATTACCATTTATCTCCAGGAATAAAGTTGGATGTTATTCCCAAGTTTCATGAATAATAAGGGGAACCATGCCCGAGTATCATAAATTAAAAGGTACTTCGTGCCTGAGTATCATGATTAATAAAGATAAGGGGAATGCCTAACATCCTAATCAAGGGGGCGTAGAACATCATATCCAACAACCCAAGTGACGGGAATCACAATGCCCAACATCCTTGTCCAAGAGTGTTTGAAATTCAATTTCCACAATCCTAAACAATTTTTATATATAATAATATAGTATATGGTTATCCCACATTCCCTACGATCCCTTAAACTTGGACTTTTATAAAGAGCAACCCAACATATCTCAAGGAACAGTGGACCATCATTTGTGTATATCATTTAATGTTTAGTTGTAGTCCATGAGGTTGTCCATACCATAATATAATCCAACCCATGAAATCATTACATTACATAATAAATAAACATGAATTCCATGGTAATCAACCATTATATAACATAAATCAATTAACACTATTTAATCATCCCTTTTCATTAGCTAAAATACCTCACCTGAAAAGTGGTTTTATTATAAAATAGATTTAGTTTAATCATACCATTTTAATCAACCAAATTAATTCTTCATGGTTGTTCCCTCGTAATTTTCAATCATCCCAAAGGTGATCAAGGTCCATGGGGCTTATCTAACCTAATCAACACATTAGGCCATTTATAATGATGATAAAGCATTAATGAAAACACCCAAAGGGTGGTTTAGTCATAGGTATGATGGTATAGAAAACAGGAAATTGAACACACCTTAAGAGGTGGTTAGAGTTTTGGTCATCAACCTCCAACCTCAGAAGGTTGGTCTAATTCATCATGGTTATTTTCTAAGGATTTAAATTTAATTAATTTCATGTATTAGAAGAGATGCATGGATGGACCAGCGTGCGACACAATGGTTCATGTTATAAATGATAAAAAATTTAAGGGAAATCATAAATACCATCTACCTTAAACTTATGATTCTTCAATTGTCAATTATTGGGCCTTTATTTGATCCAAAATAAGGGAAAATGTAATAATTTAAAAATTACTTAAAAATAGAGAAATTGAGATCACACAATGATCACGTAGAAATCTAGAATATAAACTGATAAAAGAGGAAATATGAGTTTTACACTCACCATTAGGACTCCAAAACATCTGAAAGCATTTATTTTGGACAAAGAATGGACGAAATCCATCCATAGAAGGGGTAGGAAGAAGAGAATCACGTTGGGAACCTACTAGAAGAATGAGGGGAGAAAATGGGGAAAACCCATTTAAGGGTGGACAAGAAAAATAGCATTTTCCTTCTTTTTAAGCGGTCTGCAATTTGGCCACAGGATTTGGAAAACCTTTCTACAATATTGTGCTTCCACTATCCAAAGTTCCACCCCCTCACAGGGATAGGCACACAATTAGACAAACCATTTGTAGCTCATGTGTTTCCCCTCTATAGTTTTCTACAAAGAGCCTATATGTTGATGAGACCTTAGGTGCATGGTTAAAATAATTGTGTGATATACTTTTTACCCCTGCACCAAGCCACATGGTTTCACATTGAGGGTCACACTGTTTCAAAAAATTGTGGTCCCCTATATTCTTCTTATGAAAATGAGTTTTCAGAATCAGGTGCTTTGAAAAATAATTCGAACTCTAGATACATATCTTTATCTTTAAATATCATCTAATAACAACACTTTTATGTGTTTTGATTCCTCTATTTATATTTTTATTTTCAATTAAAAATTTACCCACTCTATAAAACAAAAATTTCAAATTCTCTTGAAAATTTCAACCTGGTCTAAAATACGGTACATTAAAATCTCCACACAATAGAACATATCTTCCCTAAAAATACATTTGGAACTTTGAGAACATCACCAGACCTACTTGGGTCATAAATTCCTGGTGAAATGTTCATGTTTCATTTTCCATTCCCACTGAACTTCAAAGCACTACATTAATCATGTGGTACATAACTTTTTAAACCATAATCCAATGTTGATATTAAAAACTAAAACATCAAGATAGAGGTCACCCAAGACTAAATGACCCAAAACAAAATCACATCGTTTTCTCTTCCATCATTCGGCCTATAGCACTCCGCACAATATGTTGTATCCTCCCATGACTAATTTCAAGTCATGGTAGGCCCACCATCAAAATTTCATACTAAATAATACCCTTTGAATCCTAGCAATGCCCCCAGCACATTTCCCAATTTATAAGTGTTTTTTAATTATAATCATCCCAACATAGTCTAGTCATGTCTTATTCTCCTTAAAACCCTTGTATTTCACTTTAAGTTTCACTGGTCTCGTCCTAATGGTGTGTTTGATGCAATTCCACACCAACCTCACTCAACTATATGAGGAATATGAATTTAAACCACCTTTGGTCAAATATTTCAAAAGATATAATATCTTATGACTGATGAATCAGAGAAACAATATTTGAAAGACATTATCCCAAGGTACATGTAGATTGTTCTCAAAACTCTCATCGAATCCCACAACTAACTTCTAGAAATTTTTCCTGCATGAACATCTCTATTTTAAACCATTTTCAGGGTATAGAACCTGCACAAAAAGATACCTGGCCCAGCCTCCTTCGATTGTTTCAAGTCACCCTAGGCTTGACACCCAATTTTTAAATTTACATGAGTTTGTATTTGAAGATGTACGTAGCATCCGCTTGGAAAACGATCCATAGATTTATCAACTTGTCAAATGTAACATAGGACCAAAATGAACGTCCAACGACTAGTCTCAATATTCCATAGACCTTCTCACATGAGGTTCATCCATTAATGAGTAGTACCCCACTCTCCACCTTAGGGGTAAACTTTTACTAACTTTAGTGAAAAGAGAAACTGAAACAGTATCCCATGCCCCATCCATTTATGGATTTAATGATGGGATGCATAAAAATACGCTTATTCTCTAGCACTAATGTAATTTTTCCTCTAAATAATTCTATCTTTCCAATAATATTTACTAGGGAATTTTCTAAAAAAAATACATCTAGGGTCACCACCTTTAATCATAAATTATTATACCATGATCAAAGTGGTTTTCCTTTAAATCTCACCTTAAGAGAAATTATAAAAGAGTACTTTTGTCAGACATAAGATTATAATTTGGAGGATTTTTGTATATCCAAAAATCTCCCAATGTATATAAGACGATGTCTTGTTGGTGGAAATGATCACCTCAAACTAGGAGTACATAGAGAATCTATTGATTGGTTTATATACCACTCCCTTATATCCATGGTCACATAAAAACATGTCATATCTTCCTTCATTTATCCCCTTACATCACATATTCTAACATTTCATAACAAGGTCAAACTACGGGTCAATAATCTCATGAAACTATGTATATTCTCAAATTATCCCTCATCATGGGCACATCCTTTAAATTTACTAAATGCTTTGGCTCACCATTCCTACAATAATCACATTTGAAACATTCATTTTGTAACAACCATAACCTGAGTATCTTGGATCCAATGTCTTTCATTATTACATTGGTATACATACAATAATAAGATCCCCAAGTAATGGTTTGTTTAGTAGTTTTTTAAAAACTAGATACATACATGCTACCAATTTTACATTGTGAAAAAAAATCATAACAAATGTAAAAGATAATCATACTTGAAACTTATTCCCTGAATTAATATTTGTATCATTGGGAAACAAATAAAATAATGGTGATCTCAAATGGTCAGTAAGGGTTAATTATAGAAGAATCTATCATGATCCAATATTCATAATCAATAGTAAAAGGTGAAAAATTGAACACCCGGTTGGCCCTAAGGAATTAATTTTTATTGATTTTTGATAACCCCCTTTCAAGGGATGAGGGGGAACCCTTCCAAGGCCCATAGGCATAGAGGTTACATGACCTATATGTATTCAGAAATATACAGACTATACTTGGAACTCATCCTCCTAGCTTCGTCATCATTATATCAGTTATCTTCCTAAACATTCTTGTTCAGCTAGGCTTCCCGTGCAAGAACAGTCTGGTCTCGATGGCAATGCCATACCCTCTCTTTCTAAAAAAACCTCTTAGCTTATTCTATGGTGAATGTGCAAGGTCTGAATCCCCATCTAGCGTCTTCTTCTTATAGAGTCTTTCTAACCATTTAATCACAATTTTAGGTATCCCTAAGGCCTTGTGGTAGCCCAAAGGCCATGAGGTGGCTCGAAAGCCTTACTATCCTGAAGGGATGGGGTGGCCCGAAGGCCTTAAAGGACTTGAGGTCCAAACCGGTGGCCCGAAAGCCCAAACCAATGAATAGTTTTTTCTACTATAGTACCAAAAAGTGTCTGCAATAGTACCAGCTACATTGCTGCTACAGTACCCATAAATATTTCTCTGCCTGGTTTTGAACTCGGGTCTCTTGGATGCACTTACTGAGTCCTCACCAACTAGACTGTAACTCTTGTGCGGTAAATAATTGAACACTGATTCCATTTAATCAATAACTGATAATGAAGTGAATATAGAGATAATTTCATAGTTAAAATATTCTAGATAGTAATAACTAAATAATAAATTATGAAAATTCTTAATTATGGGATGTCATGTCTCAAGCACATCCAGACATTTTAAAACATACTGGAAAAAAACTGATTTCTCCAACTACATCATTTTATGAGACTATCAATGCATTGAGAGGATTACATTAACTGGTCCCCAACCCATGTATTAAATGTTCAAATTATTCCTTTTATATTGAATAATAAATTTAATTCATAAGCAATGTGCCTTATAAAATATCCGTATTGAGTAAAGGATATGAATTTATCAATATTTGTCCAATTAATCAAATAACCCTCAATTTTAACATTGTACATACAAATGGTATAAGATTTAGGAAATAATCATATCAATTAAACCAGAATTTTGATATTTTAATATAAATTTAGTTTCTAATGAAAATTCATTACAATAAATTGATTTTTTCGGAAAAATCTATAATCACAATAGAAGGTGAGTTTACAAAATTACTTTTACCACTTATTAATTTTCATGTCAAATCCCCTAGGATGAGATAATTCAAATTGAAACATAAAATACAAAGAAAAATGAATTATTCATGATATTAGATGTGAAAGTGTTAGTATATACACCATATAAAAGTGAATTGGTGTATAATAACATATAAGTCTCAATGGAATGTAAATTGAGATGAAATCTCTTACCTTACGCTTACTTTTGGTTGAATGATGTTTAACCATCTATATAATGGGTTTAGTCATGTTATTAACATGTACCAAAACCATTATCTTATTTTTCATACCGTATATGATATTCTTCTAAAAGCTTAGCACCCTTTTGTTTCTAATCTTTCATTATTTTCATTGTTTCAAGTGTAAATTGCCTTGTTTTATTAGGTGTGTTTTGTAATTAAATATCTAATTATTGCATATATTATGGAGTTTAATCAACTAAATAATAATAATTTTAAATAATTTTCATATTTATACATCAATTATACTATTAAACCTACTCATGAATTATGGTTATGAAAAATTAAGTATACTGCAATCATGGAGACAGTAGGCCGTACGTAAGCATGAGTAACGCTTCTTTTATTAACGATCATTATGGAATGAAGGTAAGTAATATATTAACTTTAAATAATAGTAATGATATCATAAATAACATATTATATTCTTAAATATTTCATTCATGTGGTGAGGTGATGAAAAAATAGTAACATTTCTTCGTGAAGGCAGTAGTCCACACACACACAAACGATGTTATCATCTTTACGTGTTTGAAAAGGAAGGAAATAAAATGATATTTATTAGCTATACAGAATAATAAATGTGTAAATAATATTATAATTTTTAATTTATATCACATATAATCATTAAATTTATCTTTATCACCTTCCATGTGATTCGTTAGTGAAAGACGAATCACATCACCTCACGAGGCAGTAGTCTATTGTACACACGAGAAACATTATCTCATCTTCTATAGAATAGAATTAGAAAATATATATATGATATATATACTATATAGGTATAATTATGTTATAAATATCATATATATATACTTCATATCATTCATCATACTGAACTTTGAGAGGTTAAAATAGAAAAATGAATAACATCAGTTTGTGAGGTGGTAGTCTGTCATACACAAGAGAAATGATTTCGAACCCCATTTGATGAAAGTGTGCATTATTTTAGGTAGTAAATTTAACATAACAACATATAACTATATTTAATATAATAATGTTAAAAAAATCATGGTATAATATAAATTGAATGAGGTGGATAAGGAAATAAAATTAAGATGTTTGTTGAAGAACATTACCTCTTCTTTGTGTATCTTCCTTTATTTTGTAATAAACCATTCCTGTAATAAATTTATTAAAAATTAAGGATTATAGGATAATGGTAGATAATTTTTTATGTATTTTTTTTTGGTTTTGGATTATGAAAATGGCTTTATAGTTGAGAATTAGTGGGGGGAGGATCCCCCTTTTATTGTTAAAGAGGAGTGGTATTCTTGTAAATACTCAAAAGGTTTCACTATTGAGAGGTCATTATTACCTATGGTGGATCAAATATTAATAATTAAATGTTTTTATGGATTATATGGTTTATAAAAACCTCCAAACCATAATTAATGATTTTTTTAAACATTTTTTTCCTTAACTTGTAAGTTTCCTTATATTTTAAAATTTTAGTTTTACACTAAGGTTACTAGTTTTCTAACATAGGTAATTTATCCATTATGACTAAATTAAAGAGATAATTATAATAATATTTATACCCACTAATTAAAAATATTATATATAATTTATAAAATAAAAATATCTTGTGTTTTGAAAATTAAATTTAACCTAAGTGCATGTAACACGAAAAAACACTACTTTAACCCTAAGTGCTCCCCCAAGTTTTTACTATTTAGGGTTCAAAATGTTCATTATAAAATATAAATTGGTCCATGAATGGAAAATATTTTATATTTATTATCATTATAAATAGATTTTCAAAAAATATTATCTTTATTAATTTTAAATCATTTAATAAAATATAATTTATTATAAAATAACATTAATGTAAATTTTGAAATTATCTATTTAATTGGAATTTAAAATACCATTAAATTGATTTATCATGAATATATTATGTAAAACCAATTTAAAACTATATATTAATATAAAAAATAATTTAATACAATAACTCATTCAATTTAGCTCACTTTTAATATTTTTAGTATCCATTATTTTAGTTAATTATTACCTAAAAATTACTTTTTTGATGTTTCATAAGGGTTTTATATAACAAATTCATCTCTAACAATTAATGATACAATATTTTATTGATAAAAAATCTTTTTTTTCAAAATAATATGTAAAATCTTACAATTTTTTTCCCCTATCCCAAATCAGTATAGATATTGAAAGTAAAGAAAGTATCTTTTTTGTCTTTTTCCTTAACATATTATATGGGTATTATTAAAAATAATGTTGAAATAATTTTCTAAATATCATATAATTTGGAGTACAAATTTGAAATAAACTAATTAAATAAATTTTCGATAAAATTTTTGGTCATTTTTACTTTTATCATACAATTATGACCACTAAGTAAACCTTTTTTATCTTAATCATTGTAAATAATTTTAACTATTATCACTAATCATTATGGTAATAAATTATGTTGAATTCATTAGATGTTATAAAATTTTCTTATTCTAAATATGGAATCCATTTTTTCAAGTTCAATAGACATATGTGGAAAAAATAAATTTCCAATAAATCTTGTAGACATGATGAGATAAGGGGTTTTAAAAGTTAAAAAGTTCAAACTTTTGCAATATTTTTATATCTAATTTTAATATTCTGATTTAAAAAATTAATCATAGCTTTTAAAACAATTTTTCTAAAAATTTTACAATTTTATTTTAAATTATGTGTGAAAATCATGCCAAAACAATGTTTTTTTAACTCGATGTTGCGTGTATTACAAGTTATCAACGAAATTAAATTTATTAAAACAAAAAATTATTGTAATGTATTAGGGTGTTAAATTGTCCCCACTTTAAAAAAATTCATTCCTCATAATTTAAACTTTATCTATATAATCAATGGTTTGATATTTGAAAATTACTTCATTAAAAAACCCACATCATAAAAGAGTTGATAAAACATCCCCTTAATAATAGAAAAAAGAGGTTTGAATGTCATATTGAATTATCACATTACTATTTTTATTAGTAAGAGAACTTAGGTGGGAAATGAAAACTTGTAAATGGAATATAATACAAACTCCAAAGTATTAATAGATTATGATAGAGATCATTGATCATGGGAAAGTGGGTGATCCAGAAAAGGATCACAACCACAAATTCTTACACCAATGAGGTGTGTTAAAGTTCATTGATATCATCCTAAATTATTGTAATGGGATAATTTTTTTGTTTCAAGATATTTTTCCAAAATTTGATGAAATTTCATAAGAAGATATACTTTCTTGAATTAATTCAATTTCACAATCATAATCACATCCTTTAGTTATGCCTCGATCATTTTATAATTCATCGATTTCTATAAAAATGATTTTTTTATGCCTGAAGTAATAAAACCCAATTTTGATAGATCATAATATTTATAATGGAATGATCAGGCATTCCTTAAATCTCTAGATATTATTATTAAGAAAAACAGTTAGCATGGTTTATCCAATATACATAAATATTCATATAGTTAAGTTATAAATTAGTCTCTAAAACCTCATCCAAGGGTCCACTTGAATGATTTACAAAATGGTTAACCTTATGTCCATTTCAAAATATTAAAATCCATAACTTTATAAAAGAGGCACTGAATTTAAAAAATGAACATATCATTAATCATTTCCAAGGTAGTATGTACTATCCAATTTACATTATCAATATCAATCATCTCTTTATCCCAACATCATTATCTCAACATCATGGAAATATTAAGGGTCCTTAATCATAATTTTAAAAAAATAAAATTCCCACCAAATCACTTTTCTTGGAACCATAAAAAAAAGTGTCACAACCCGACCCATTGGGGTCTGACCCGTGACTACCCCAAGAGATCCTCTAATAGGCCAGGGTTTGGTGAGCAACACTGAGTGGAAATATCCCACAAATGGGAGGCATTATTCTAGAGTACCTGTATAAATGAACACATCTCCAATCCCACATAATGGTGAAATGTGAAGAAAAAACTAAAACAATACATGCATGCATCTAATATCCCACAACAGATTGTGATAGTAAAGTACTAATAGAGGAAAATGGGGCCAAATGCAATCCCAAACAAAAACATCAAGAGTCTGACATTCTTTAAGGGTGTCGAATAAGTCAAATGGAATCTCCTCATAAACACCTCAGTCTAACAAGTTCCAAATATGCTCTACCCACTCCATGTCCTCCCAAAATATAATCAAAAGGGTTTTCATCTAAATAATACATGACACATGTAGGAAAATTACATGTAGGGGTTATTATAAAAATAATCAGAAGGACACCCCAAAAACACTAAACAAAACCTAGTATAGTCAGATAAATATGAGATGTAACAATCAATGTATTGTAGAAACACCAAGCTATACACATGAAAGAAACTATAACCAACTACCAACAAGTGGATTATACTTGAAGTGATGGTAATTCCAAGAGAATCCACTCCATGAAACATACTATCATCAGAGGCACTCAACGAAGAGGTTTATATCATTGGGTCCCACCTTGGAAATCTCACTGGTCAAAGATAGGGGTCACACTAAATACTTTTAGGGGACACAACATACATAATCTCGATCTAACCGATACATTGGGGATCTTATGAAAATGATTACACAAACCTTACCGATATTTACTACTGGATGTAAGATTAATTATATTATTAGGGAGGTCATTCTGATTTCACAACCCCCACCTTGGGAATACAGGATGATAGAAAATCTTACTCTAGTCTCATAGAGGGACACCAAAACTATATCTAAAACTCTTCCACTATAGGGGATCATAATCCTATGATGTGTATGTAATTCCACACTATACCCTCGAGGAAAATGACCAAGGGAACACACTCAACCTATACCAGTCCAAACTAAAGAAATGAAGGGATAAGAACACTCATGAAGGGGTAAATGTCATGTAATGGGGGGTATACGGTGTATCCACCTATCCCCACTCCTACCAGTGTTGAAGATCCTCACACAGAATATAAGTCTTTATATACATGATGTGTAGAAGTACATAGTGTGAAAAGACATATGGTATATTACATGTGTCACCTAGATATGTCTGTGTATAGTGGTCATGTCTATTTACAGGCCCATGACACCAGTCCATGTATGTGTATAAGTAGACATTAGGAAACTTTCCCATGTACTTTTTCATGTGTTTAGGTAATTTTAGTAGTGTCACGACCCGTCCTCGGGGCCCGTGTCATGACTACCACAGGCCCGCCTTCCATAGGCCAGGGGCTGGCGACTAGCACCAAGGCATAAATTCCCGATAAAAAGGGGAATACATTGCCTTTGTAAAGTAAAAAAACACCACAGAGAAAGAAAGATGAAGAAGTAAACACTAAGTAAAAGATGGTATAACAGTAAGTGCGGAAAGTAAGTGCGGAAGTATACAAACCCAAACTGAAAGTAATGTACAACTGGAAAGGAAAAACAACAACTATAAATAAAAGCCGCAACACCGAGTTGTCCACTGGAAATCCCACCTGAAGGGTGAGTACAGATAGCCTCCTCTGCTCCTCGGGTCCAGCCGACCGCTCCGAGTATGTCTCGTCCAGTGGTCAACCTCCAGGCACCGTCCTGCTCTGCAAGCCTCATCCACGATCATCACTGTCCGTCGTCTGTAACCAACACAATGTAGTGCAGGCATAGCCTGTGCATGGGTGAGTATAAGATACTCAGTAGGGACCCCGAGACCCCCGAAGGTCTCCCTAAATCCACAAAGGAAAATCCACAAAGGAAAGATACAATCACGAAGTAACATCTGACACTGCTTAGGTATATGCCCATACATATACCTAAGTCATCAATTCTCGTTCGGCTCCAACATTCGAGTCCAAGTACAACCCAGTCCACACAAGAAAGCAAAACGTAAATCCACACAGGATAGCACAATACAATCCGCAGAGGAAAGCAAAACAGGATTCAGCTCACACAGGTTTACTTCTTCGTATGATGATAAAGATGATCAGATATATCCACTGATTCATCTAAGCCGTCAGACCCACAAATGATCGATAGGTACTAACCCCCGCAATGACCCACAAAGGATCTGACCCACAAAGGATCGATAGGTAACTAACCCCCGCAAAAACCCACACAGGATCGAACCCACACAGGATCTGTAGGTGCTAGCTCACACAGAACCGCTGAGCGCTGACCCACACAGGATCGTTAGCACTGATCCACATAGGATCACTGAGTGTTGTAGTCGTCGACGTCGAATCCACTGAGGATCTATGTACAGTCGTCGTAGTAGTAGTAGTAGCAGCCTGCTCTAGGGTTCCTGCACATAGCAAGCTCGTTCGGGAGGGTCCGCTCCACGAGCCGAGAGGCTGGTACATCAACTGACACATAGTCCAAAGTTGATGTATCCAAAAGTTCCGTATCATCAATAGGAACACAACGTCGCAGACGACGCATCAATCGGACGCCCGGTCTGAGAGTTATTGGCTTTTTCGTCCAAGGGACCTGGTTGGTTTTTATGGAAAAACTAACCTGACCGTACTCCACCTGCAATCAAACCTAAGGAAGAGAAAGCCAAAAGATCCGTCTCACTAAGATGAATCTGACAAAGTCAACGGTAATTCAATCGTACGTCCGGAGCTTAAGATATGAGCGTTTCTGCTCCGAGGGCCCGGTTGGTTTCGTGTACGAACCAACCCGGCCGAACCCAAAGTATTCCTAAACCTTGAGTGCAATATACCAAAATGACCGTCTCGATCCAAGGATCGCATCTCCGCTAACAGCACGTCGATCAGTGGTCTGTAGCCCGAGATATGGGCAAAAGAACCAAAAGGGTCCGAAAACGGGGGTTTCGGGCCCAGACCGACCCGGCCGGGCGTGGCCCGGCCTAGCGGCCGGGCACACTGGCGCGCAACGCCATCTGGCTAGGCCGAACGGCCGATCCGTTCGGCTTTTGCGGGGGGGGGGGGGGGGCGTTTTCCCCCCTCATTTTGTAACTGCGGACCCCCTTTAATGGGGGCCGCTAGCTGGTCGGTCAGGGGTTTGAACCCTCGGCTGTCCTCCTATCCGGCCATCCCACCCCGGCCGGCCGGTTTCTGCCACCATGCGACCAGCGACGGCCGGTCCCCTCCCTGCTCCAACACCGGCGGCCCGGAACCGGACACCGGTCACCTTGCTCCGCCGCGTTTTTGGTTCGTCCGGCATGGCGCGACGACGCCGTACCCCTCTGTTGTGGCCCCACTTCGGCCGCGGTGTCTTCAGTTTTCTCCGACGCGGCGTGACGGCGCCGTGACTTGGTTCAACCTCACGGTACAGCGTGACGGCGTCGTGCATTACTTGCCGCACGATCCCACGCGGTGCGACGACACCGCGCCATTCACGTTCCAACAGATTAAAAACAATAACAAGGATAAGGGAGGAGGTTTGGTCGTGTTTGTGTGGTCTGGACCCCTGTCGTTAATCGATAGCATTTGGTTGTATTTCCACGAAGAACGACAATGTAGAATTCATGAACAAAATAAAATAAATAAACCCCTACCTCATGCGATCTTGAACGGAGGTTCGTCGAACGGGGATTAGTCACGGGTAGAGACGTCGTGGAATGAGATATTGTAGAAGAAGATTTCGCGGAAGAAGATTTCGCTGGCGTCGCGGTACACGGCGTCGCGTAATCGGTTTCCGAGAACTCGGTGTTTTTCGTCGGAGACCGATGTGTTCTTCACGTTCTTCGTCGAAGATGAATAAGTTCCTCAATCCATAGCCTTTTTCTCCCCAAGACTCCACCATAAGAAACTAACCCAAAATTAATTAAGCTCTCACTTAATTTATTAACTATACATGAGTTTGAATTTCAAACCCACACACACATTAAACTCACCTCATTAATAACATAAGTTATTAATTCTTAAGTTATCAAATTAAAACAAGAGTTGAGGGAGTTAAGGAATGTGAACGGGTGGGGTTCGTGTGGGCCCGACCACCCTCATAACTTCCCTTGGGAAGTTGGGTAGTTACCCAACTTCAACCAAAAGCCTTAAACCACTAAAAGAAAATAAAAATTGTAGTTAATTTATAAATTAAACTTCCACAATTTTTATCATCTTCTCTCGTGAAAACGCAACTCCGGAAATGGCCTTCCTAAGAAATTACTGGCGCTATGTTTCCATTGGTGCCCTCATAATTCAGTTCCGAGCACCGGTTCAAAAAATAAGAATTCTCGCTCGTTTGTTCAGTAAACGTACCCGAGCTAAACTTCGGATAGAAATTCCAGGCACACTGGGCCTCAGAATCAAGTGCTGTCAGAAGCTACGTTCATGTAAAATCCCAAATAAAATTAAGAAAAAAAATTTCCTTGAAGTTTACGTGTCTTTACAGTACTCTCACCTCAGGGATTTATGTCCCCGTAAAGATACATCATAGGCTAGGGAAACAAAAGTGGGTACTAAGCACGCATCTAAGCCTCCCGCTCCCAAGTTCTCTCCTGGAGGTTCCCGTGCTGCCATTTGATGTGCACTAGAGGAATCAACCATCCACATAGGACTCGCTCCTGTCGATCCTTGATCTCCACTGGGACCTCCGTAAAAGTCTCCCCATCATCAACGTCTAGCTCCCCATGGTCAATGATGTGCATCGAGTCGTGCAGGTATCTCCTCAGCTGAGATACGTGGAAGATGTCGTGCACTCGGTGCAACTGAGGTGGTAGAGCCAGGCGATAAGCCACCTCGACAATCCTGTTGAGGACCTGGAATGGTCCGATGAAGCGTGGAGACAACTTTCCGCCTCGGTGAAATCTTTGTAATCCACGTCGAGGTGAGACACGCAAGAAGACGTGGTTGCCATCCACGAACTCTAGTGGCCTCCGCCTCCTGTCAGCATAAGACTTCTGTCGGCTCTGATCTGTCCTCATCCGCTCCTGGATGACCAGGACCTTCTCTATCGTGGCCTGGACCATCTCCGGTCCCACAAGTGCTAACTCCCCAAGGTCTGTCCAGCACAAAGGAGATCTGCATGGTCGGTCGTACAACGCCTCGTATGGTGCCATCCCGATGGTGTACTGGTAACTGTTGTTGTACGCGAACTGCACCAAGGGTAGGTGGTCCTCCCAGCTGCGACCAAAGTCCAGGACACATGCACGGATCATGTCCTCGAGAGTTTGAATGTTCCACTCCGTCTGACCATCTGTCTAAGGGTGAAAGGTTGTGCTCATACGTAGTTGTGTTTCGAACGCCTCCTGCAACCCCTTCCAAAGCCGGGAAGTAAAGCGAGCATCTCGATCGGAGATGATAGATGATAGCACACCATGAAGCCATACAATCTCCTAAAAGTAAATTCGTCCCAATCTCTCCACTGAGCCCTGCTCTCTGATGAGTAAGAAGTGTGCCGAATTGGTGAGTCAGTCGACAATCACCCAAATGGAGTCGTGACCTCTGGAAGTGCGTGGAATTCTAGTCATGAAGTCCATAGATATCACATGCCACTTCCACTCCAGGACCTCTAAGGGTTGTACCAAGCCTGCTAGTACCTGGTGCTCTGCCTTCACCTGCTGGCAGGTGAGGCATTGAGAAACAAACTCTGCCACAACCTTCTTCATGCCCGGCCACGAGTGCTGTCGTCTGAGATCCTGGTACATCTTCACCACTCCAGGATGTACCGCCAAAGGAGAAGTGTGAAACTCTCTTAGCACCTCCTCTTGTAAATCAACTGGTACCATGGTACGTCCCATGAAAAGGACGTCATGCTATGCTCCAAAGGAGAAACCATCAGGTGCATGTCCTGAGGATATCTGTGCACGACGCGTCTCATAGTCAGCGTCCCCACGATGTGCCTCTCTGACCCGCTGCAGTAGTGGAGGAGTGACTGTGAGAGACTGAAGGAAGGCTGCTCCATCTCTATCCACGAAGGATATCTATAAAGACGCTAGCTGCTCTGCTGGCTCCTCAAGTAGCTGAATGCTTGTCCTCCTTCTAAGAGCATCGTCTACCACATTCCCCTTCCCAGGAGTATAGACTATCTCAAAGTCATAGTCCTGGAGGAACTTGAGCCATTGCTGATGTCTCAGATTCAGGTCATTCTGAGAGAAGATGTATCAGAGACTCTGATGGTCAGAAAAGACTGTAAAGCACTCTCCCATCAGGTAGTGTCACCATGTCATCAGAGCGAAGACCACTACTGCTAACTCCAAGTCGTGGGTAGCGTAGTTCTGCTCATGCGGCCTCAACTGATGTGATCCATAGGCGATCACGGACTGCTCCTGCATCAGGACGCATCCGAGTCTGGTCCATGATGCATCGCAGTAGACTACGTACCCTACTCCCTCCTCTAGAAACCTCAAGATAGGGGCGCTGGTCAATCTCTGTCTCAGCTCCTGGAAGCTCTGCTAACATCTGTCTGACCACACGAAGGGTTTCCCCTTCCTCCTTAACGTTCTGCAAAGCTGCAAAGATTTCTCCTTTTCCGAAAAGGGAAATCTGGTCTCATACCCTGGATGAACCACGTTCCTTGCCTAATACAGTCAATCCCTTCATGATTAGTTAAGTCATGGCATGGATGACGTCGTAAGGACTCGACGCTGCTACCAAGAGATCCAACTGTTACTCTTGCCTCTAAGGGTTGAGTCACACTGTCGGCATCAGTGTGTGGTCACTGGGTCTCCTCCAGTAAGAATCTCGCAAGTGAGGTTCAAGTCAACAGTTTTTAACTAGCACCTCTTAGTAATAACAAACAAAAGGAATGAAAGAAAACGTCACCATTGCAAATGTCTTTTATTACTTCAACTCAAAGTACAAGGACATAATGAAACACACACTACGAAGCTAGTGGCATTATGGGTAAAGGACTCTATGCCTGGAGCTAGTCCCACACTAGTCCACCCGCTTCCGGAGCTCCGTGATCATAAGCTTTAGCTGCCGGAAGCTGTGCTCTCACCTAAGGTCGGGGTGGACCTCCTGGTGGTGGTGCTGGTAGAGCCTCAAAACGTCGTCCACCACCTACCGCTCGACCAGCTCCTCGGCCTCATCCACCTGTTCCCTGCGGACCACCACGGTCGAACCTCTGCCTCTGCCTAGGTAGTTCCTCAACCGTTTTCTGCTCCTCTGCATAGCGGGTCGGGCAGTCAGGAGCCCTGTGGCCCTGCCCACCGCATTCCTATCATTGTCTTCCACTCGTAAGACAGGTTCTGCTGCGTGTGCCCCGCACCTCCGATCCAGTATCCTGTGGTCGTCCGCCTGTTGTCCTTGCCCGCTTGGACCTCTATGAAATCTTTCTACTGCCGGCTAAAGAAGACTCCGCCATGTGTCGCCCTGCGGTAGGTCTCGCCACTAGTGTAGACTCATCAAGAAAACTCTCGGTGAGAAAATCTCGCTCCAGTACTCCTTCCTGAGTCAGAATGCTGAGGGAGATCATAGATGCCCTGATCTAATGCCTCAATCCCTTCTCAAAGGTCCGGGCCCGGTAGAATGGGTCCCGTACCATGTCGGTCGAGTAGCGCGAGAGATCGGTAAATCTCGCCGAGTCCTGGGCGACTGTCAAGCTGCCCTGCCGCACATGAAGAAGCTCCTGGATGCGCACCACACGGAGGGTGGCTGGGATGAACTCCGAGCAGAAGAGGCTCTCAAAGTCCATCCAGAGAAGAGATGCCTCAAAGTGCACCTAGAGCATCAAGCTCCACCATCGGCCCACTGCTGCATGTAGTAGGGTCACTGCGAGGATCACCATGAGGTCTGATGGTGTCCTCACTAACCGAAATACTCATACCACTGCCTCCAGCCAGTCCTCGGCTGCCTGGGGGTCCATCTCCCTGCGGAACCTGGGCAGTCACTAGCGCTGGAACTCATGCAGTGCACTAGGGCGACGTGGATCGTTAGCAGTTGGGGCTAGAAGCATTGGTGGCTCGGCGGGTAAAGGTACCGCCGGTGACTCAGCTGTCAAAGGGCCCTGCACCGAGGCTTCATTGCTCGGTGGGATTTTGTCATGCTCAACTCTCGGAAACCTAGATGGCTGCTGTCGTGGTGCCTTCCTGAAAAGAAACAGGTGCGCCACGGTCAAACAATATACTTGGTGAGCTGACACAAAGTAGTCACAAAGAAAACATGAAACACACACGCAATCAATGTTTTCGTGCATTAAGTCAGAAATCAGAAGTCAGGGTCCTGGTGTACGGATACGTCGGCCGCCGCACCAACACTGGACTCCTTAGACTGATAACCACACCCAATACACTTAACACTATTGCTTCACATAGAAAAAGATCAGAGTCCCAAGTTTTGTGGTAGAACCGAACTTCTCTGATACCAATTTTTCACGACCCGTCCTTGGGGCCCATGCCGTGACTACCCCAAGCCCGCCTTCCATAGGCCAGGGGCTGGCGACTAGCACCAAGGCGTAAATTCCCGATAAAAAGGGGAAGGCATTACCTTTGTAAAGTAAAATAACACCACAAAGAAAGCAAGCAGAAGAAGTAAACACTATGTAAAAGCTGGTACAACAGTAAGTGCGGAAAGTAAGTGGGCCAGTATACAAACCCAAACTGAAAGTAAATTACAACTGGAAAGGAAAAACAGCAACTCTAAAGAAAAGCCGCAACACCGAGCTGTCCACTGGAAATCCCACCTGAAGGGTGAGTACAGATAGTCTCTTCTGCTCCTCGGGTCTAGCCAACCTCTCCGAGTACGTCCCGTCCAGTGGTCCACCTCCATGCACCGTCCTGCTCTGCAAGCCTCATCCATGATCAGCGTTGTCCGTCGTCTACAACCAACACAACGTAGTGCAGGCATATCCCGTGCAGGGGTGAGTATAAGCTACTCAGTAAGGACCCTGAGACCCCCAAAGGTCTCCCTAAATCCACAAAGGAAAATCCACAAAGGAAAGATACAATCACGAAGTAACATCTGACACTGCTTAGGTATATGCCCATACATATACCTAAGTCCTCAATTCTCGTTCGGCTCCAACATCCGAGCCCAAGTACAACCCAGTCCTCACAGGAAAGCAAAACGTAAATCCACACAGGATAGCCCAACACAATCCACATAGGAAAGCAAAACAGGATTCAGCTCACATAGGTTTACTTCTTCGTATGATGATAGAGATGATCAAATATATCCACTGATTCATCTAAGACATCGGACCCACAAAGGATCGATAGGTTCTAACCCCCGAAAAGACCCACAAAGGATCTGACCCACAAAGGATCGATAGGTAACTAACCCCTGCAAAAACCCACACAGGATCTGTAGGCGCTGGGTCACATAGAACCGCTGAGCACTGACCCACAAAGGATTGGACCCACACAAGATCGGTAGCACTGATCCACATAAGATTGCTGAGTGCTGTATTAGTCGTTGTTGAATCCACTGAGGATCTCTGTACAGTCGTCATAGTAGTAGTAGTAGCAGCCAGCTCTAGGGTTCCCGCACATAGCAAGCTCGTTCGGGAGGGTCCGCTCCATGAGCTGAGAGGCTGATACATCAACTGACACATATTACAGAGTTGATGTATCCAAAAGTTCTATATCGTCAACAGGAACTCAACGTCGCAGACGGCGCGTCAATCGGACGCCCGGTCTGAGAGTTATTGGCTTTTTCGTCCCAGGGGCCCGGTTGGTTTTTAAGGCAAAACTAATCCGACTATACTCCACCTGCAGCCAAACCTCGGGCCGAGTAATCCAAAAGATCCGTCTCACTAAGAGGAATCCGACAAAGTCGACGGAACGTCAATCGGACGTCCAGAGCTTATGATATGAGTGTTTCCGCTCTGAGGGCCCAGTTGTTTTCGTGTACGAACCAACCCGGTAGAACACAAAGTTTTCTGAAACCTTGGGTGCAATATACCGAAATGACCGTCTCGATCCAAGGATCACATTTCCACTGACGGCGCGTCAATCGGAGGTCCTTAGCCCGAGATATGGGCAAAAGAACCAAAAGGGTCCGAAAACGGGGGTTTCGGGCCCGAACCGACCCGGCCGGAGACCCCCTGGGTCGGCCCGGCTGGGCGCGGCCCGGCGCACTGGCGCGCGGTGCCTGCTGGCTCGACCGAACGGCCGAGCCGTTCTGCTTTTGCGGGGGGGGGGGGGGCGCTCCCCCCCCCCTATTTTGTAACCGCGACCCCCTTTAATGGGGGCCGCTAGCTGGTAGGCCGGGGGTTTTAACCCCCGGCTATCCTCCTGTCCGGTTGGCCCACCACGGCCTGCCGGTTTCTGCCACCATGGGACGGGCGATGGCCGGTCCCCTCCCTGCTCTGACACCGGCGGCCCGTAACCGGCCGCCGGTCACCTTTCTCCACCGCGGCCCGGAACCGGCAGTGGTTTTGGTTCGTCCGGCACGGCGCGACGGCGCCGCGCCCCTCTGCCGCGGCCCCGCTCTGGCCACGGTGTCTTTTGTTTTCTCCGACGCGGCGCGACGACGCGACGACTTGGTTCAACTTCACGGCACGGCGTGACGGCGCCGCGCATTACTTGCCGCATGATCCCACGCGGTGCGACGACACTGCACCATTCCCATTCCAACACATTAGAAACAATGACAAGGATAAGGGAGGAGGGTCGGCCGTGTTTTTGCGGTCCGGCCCCCTCTCGTTAATCGATAGCATTTGGTCGTATTTCTATGTAGAATGACAATGTATAATTCACGAACAAAATAAATTAAATAAACCCCTACCTCATGCGAGCTTGAACAGAGGTTTGTCGAATGAGGATTCGTCGCGGGTAGAGACGTCGCGGAATGAGATATTGTGGAAGAAGATGTCACTGAAGAAGACTTCGTCGGCGTCGCGGTACACGGCGTCGCGTAATCGGTTTCTGAGAACTCGGCGTTCTTCATCGGAGACGGATGTGTTCTTCGTGTTCTTCATCGAAGATGAAGAAGTTCCTCAATCCTTAGCCTTTTTCTCCCCAAGACTTCACCACAAGAAACTAACCCAAAATAAATTAAGCTCTCACTTAATTTATAAACTAGACATGAGTTTGAATTTCAAACCCACACACACATTAAACTCACCTCATTAATAACATAAGTTATTAATTCTTAAGTTATCAAATTAAAACAAGAGTTGAGGGAGTTAAGGAATGTGAAGGGGTGGGGTTCGTGTGGGCCCCACCACCCTCATAACCTCCCTTGGGAAGTTGGGTAGTTACCCAACTTTCACCCAAAGACTTAAACCACTAAAAGAAAATAAAAATTGTAGTTAATTTATAAATTAAACTTCCACAATTTTTATCATCTTCTCTCGTGAAAATGCAACTCTGGAAATGGTGTTCCTAAGAAATTACCGGCTCTACGGTTCCATCGGTGCCCTCAGAATTTGATTCCAAGCACCGGTTCAAAAGATAGGAATTCCCACTTGTTCGTTCACTGAATGTACCCGGGCTAAAAATCAGATAGAAATTCTGGGCACACTGGGCCTCGGAATCAAGTGCCGTCAGAAACTGCGTTCATGTAAAATACCAAAGAAAATTAAGAAAAAAATTTCCTTGAATTTTATGGGTCTTTACAAGTAGTACATTTAGAGCCACATGGAAGGGTTTAGACACCATGTTATAGCATTCACATTCCATGTGATCCTCATTTTCATCCTGAAACCCTTGGCACTTCTGAATGGGCCCCACACGGTGTGTTATCCTGAGTTACATGCCATGTTGCTCGAGATTTTATAGATCTATATTTTCACCTCTATTCTTACCCACACACTACTTCCATAATGATTTATACTTGAAATAACTTCATAGATCCTAGATCTACATCGATGAAGCCTTGTTGTCACTAACAGGCCTAAATTCAACCTCAAAACGCAATAAGAAAACACCTACACCATTTGGATCATCATTCCCCACCCTGAAAGAAGGAAAACCCTCAATATATCCTTATTTTCCCTTGATATATCCATCACCATCTTCAATCCTCGATCTACAACTACAATCTCATTTCATACCCATGGTTATGATCCATTGCGCTGAATAATTGATGTTCAATGATCGGAAAATGTGAATATTTCAAACATTTTTCCAAATGGAATACCACATATGATCAAATGAATAAATTGTAAAGAGGATCACAATCCAATAAAGTGAGGAATGACCCTCATTCATTTTTCATTTGGCCTTGATCTATTATCATAGAAAATGATTAATGAAAAAGAAAAAATTAGAATGAACAAAAAAATTCCATCAAATTAAATCTATTAAAAATGCACATATCAATTATGTTCATGTAATTGATCCAATTTCACCTATGATTAATGAATGGAATTAAAATCAAAAATTAAATCATTCTACCTAGATTTTTTGGATGTTCGTTAATGAAGATGGGTTTTGTTCCTTTGTTAATGATATCCACCAACTCCATTGGAATAAATATCTTCAATCTTGCACCGATCAGTCGACATTCACTAAGAAATTCCCTCTAATTATTTTCATAAATCTCTAGAGTTTGAGAATACATCCTTGAGGATTTTCTATAACCGTACGGTTAATGTAGAAATAATCATTGCATCAAAAATAAACTGAATAATTTATTTATTTAATTTATTTCACTTAATTACACCCATGATTAATTTTTCTCAAACGACACATGATGATGGGGAATATGTCACACCTAGGGTAAAACCTGTGTTTTAAACTCAAATGAATCCTCATATTTATGATCTATGTACCCATTTGGAATTGATTCCACTTTTTCAAAAAAAAATATGTCCCCAATATATTTAATATGTTCAATATAATAATTACATTTATTTCAGGCACATAAGGTCTTGAAATCACATGCCGTCTTAGAAATTTGTCTCAAAATTAATTTATATAATATATAAAAGTAAAACAAGGACAATCTAAGTCATCAAATTCTCTCCACCTTATTTATTTTCCTTGTGAGAAGAGAAAACCCAACTCAAAATATGAAATTACTGAACTCTCATCTGGGTATCATGCTCCTAGGATTCCTCTTAATTATTTATTTTTTTCCACCAGATGCACACAAGGGTAATCAAATTCCCATGAATGATCCTCTCCTACTGATCCTTGATCTCCACCGAGTACTCTATAAAGGTAGTTTGATCATTGATGTCCATCTTTCCCCAATTATTAATTTGTAAATGGTTGTGCACATACCTCCTCAGCTATGACATCTAGAGGATTCCATGTACCTGATCCAACTATGGTTGTAGAGAAAAGTGGTATTCTACCTCTCCAAATCTATGCAGTATCTTGAAGGGACCAATGAATCTTAGAGATAACATGTCACTACGACCATATCTACTCAATCCACATCGAGGTGAGACTCTCATTAACACATGGTATCATTCCTCAAACACTATTGGTCTTCATCATTGGTTCCCATTAGAATTATGATGGTTGTGTAAATTTCTTATCCATACTTGTAGGATATGAACCTTCTCTATATTAGATATCACCAACTCTATACCCACTAGTGTATTACTCTCTCAGGTTATCCCATCAAAGTGGTGACCTATAAGGTTTCCCGTACAAAGTTTCAAATGGTTCCATACCAATGGTGGAATGGAATCTATTATTGTATGAAAACTCCACCAAGGTTTCTTGATACTATCAACTATACCCAAAGTCCAACATGAAATCCTGCATCATGTCCTTCAAGACCTAGATGCTCTGTGTGGCTGTTAGTTTGGGGGTGAAATTTTGTCGTCAAGCATAAATATGTCTTAAAATCCTCCTGTAATTCTCTCCATAACTGATATATAATGAAATCATCATGGTCAGAGATTATTATTGAAGGAACTCTATGGATTTGAACTATCTCTTCTATATTGAGGCTTCGCAATCCATCAACTGAACTCTACTCTTGAGTGTCTAATAAGTGGCCTGACTTGGTGAGTCAGTCTATGATCACCCAAATGAAATCATGTCCCTTAGACATACATAGTAATACCATCATGAATTCTATGGATATACCATCCCACTAGCACTATGTAACCTCAACGTGTTGAGCTAAACCCATTGGAACTTAGTTCTCAGACCTCACTAGATTAAAATTGAGGCATTGAGAGAAAAACACTACAAATACCTTTTTTATGGATGGATACCAAAACTAATGTTTGATATCCTGATAAATCTTCATGACACCTAGATGTACTACCAAATGGAATGTATGAAACTCCTATAGCAGCTACTCCTATACTATCAAAGGTATCATAATCCATCCTCTAAAAAGGATAGCGTGCTCCCCACCATCATAATATTTATTAGGAGTATGTCTACTGGATATCTATGTATTTAATTTCTCAAAGTTTATATCTCCACACCGATCATCCTTAATACACTATAAAAGGTTGGGATAACAACTATAGACTAATGATATGAAGAATTATCATTTTACGGGAAGGAAAATTTCAATGAGGTTAACTACTCTGACACCTTGTCCAACACTAAGAACATGATATCCTACTAAGAGTGACTTCCACCATGTTACCCTTCAAATGAGTATAGAACAATCAAATTCATAGTCCTAGAGGAACTCAATCCATCACTTTTGTCTCAATATAATATGCTTCAATGAGAATATATTCTTGAGACTCTTATATTAATAGTAAATGATAAACCATTCACCCATCTGGTAGTGTCTCCATGTCTTCAATGCGAATACTACCAATACTAACTCTAGATCAAGGGTATTATAGTTATGCTCATTTTCCTCAATTGGTGTGAATCATAGGCAATTATTTTATTACCCTACATCAAAACACAACTATGTCTAGTCCTTAATGAATTATATAACACTAAATACTCAACACCCTCCTCTAGTAATCTGAATATGGGAGCACTCATAAATATTTTCTTTAAGTATAAAAAGCACTGATGGAATATTTTTATCCACACAAAAGGTTTATCTTTTCGATTCAGGTCTATTAGTGGTGCTTAAACTCAAGAGAAATTGGGTACAAACCTCTGATAGTACCCTACCAAATGAAGAAAATGTTTTACCTCATTAACACTCTTGGGTGGCTCCCAACAAATAACTTCCTCAACCTTTTATGGATCCCCTACAACTCTAGCCACTGAGATGATGTGTCCTATAATGTGAACCTCTTGAATCCAAAACAGACATTTTGAGAGCTTCCAAAAAATTTGGTGCTCTCAGAGTGTGTTTAGGACCACCCTCATGTGTCTCATGTGCTCCTTCTTGGACGCCGAGTAAACAATGATTTGATCAATGAGGACTACTGAGAATCTATCTAAGAAAGTCTGAATTATCTAGTCAATAAGTCCCATGAACTCTACTAGGGATTTATTCATGCCAAATGGAATCACCAAGTAATCAAAGTGACCATAACAACATTATAATTTCAACTTCGATATATACTCATCCCTTACTTATAGCTGGTGATATCCTAATCTGATGTCAATCTTATATAATCTTCATGCCCCTCTCAAATAATCGAAGTGGTGATCAATTATATATATTGGATAATAATTCTTCACGGTCACCTAATTTAATAATCGTTAATCCAAACATAACCTCAATCACTCATCAACCTTCTTGGAAAACAACATAGAGGCTGCCTAGGGGGAATCACTGGGTCTCAAAAATCCATTCTTATATAAATCATTCAACTACAACCTCAACTCTTAAAGCATTTCAGGATATATCTATTATGATGGTGAAGATATTGGTGTCGTCTTGTGATTCAATTAAATATAGAATTTTAACTATGATAAGGGATTTAAACCTGTTACGTCTTTTGGGAAGACATCCTCATACTCTCCCACCACTATAGGAAATGGAGATCCCAAAGAATATAGAACTCTAAGATTCATTCCATCTAATTGGTGATGAATCGGATGCACTCTCCTATAACTGATCACATTTTTCTCTACCAGGGTTTCCTTTACACACCACAAAGGAAAACATCGTTCATTCACTTAGAACACACAACATCCCTTATCAAAAAGAGTCAATCTGGGAATGAACTATGGATACATATTCCATACCATATAAGATGTTGTATGCTTTTATTACGGAAATGAAGAGATCCCATACAAAAATCTTGACTCCAATCACCAGATCTCACTATCAGCCAATGTATGCAATCACTGAGTTACTGCCTGTCAGGGTCCCAAACTGCAAGGGTTGAGCCAATGGATCAATCGTAATCTCTACATCTTAGACCAAATCAGTGTAAAGAAATGAATAGATAGAACCTATATCTATAAATCCTATAGATAAACTATAAAATACATAGATTATACATTATATCATCTCTAGATCCTTGGGGTCATAGGCCCCCGTAGCTTATATCTAGACTCACCCCTATCACCATCTCTTTAATCCTGGAGAGGACGACCTGGGCATAGTGGTGGTAATAGGTCAAACCTTTGATCACCTCCTGCAACCAAGATATACACTCATCAATATCTTTCTCCCTATAGAACACCTTTCTACTGCCTCTATCTTGGCCCCAGTGGTCCCTCGGTTATTTCATGATTAGTTATATGATAGGTCAGACAATATTGAGCCAGTTTTTACCAACCATCACAGGAGAAACACCGCCTCTCCTTTAGCTAATTTGAGCCACGTTGAGTGGCCTACACCACTATCTGTGAGTCTTGGATCACCTCCTAATGCATCTGCCTAGCATAGATCCATGTGACTACAATCATTTTTCTACTTTTGAGGTCTTATCTATGATGTACCCTCTAATATCTCCCACTACCGGTGTTTTCTCCACAAAAAATATCTTCAATAATAAGTATAGATCAATTACCGCATCATAGGTGGGAATGTAAAGGGATACCATTAAATCATTGAGGTCCCAATGTAGTCCCTTATCAATGGTCTGATCCATTAAGAATTGATCCCACACCATATCTAAGGAGTAATGAGAGAGATCAGTAAACTTCATTGAGTACTCTTCCATGGTCATACTTCTTTACTATAGATGAAGAATATCATGTATACGTACTGATTCCAACGTGGCCAAATAGAACTCCTCCCTGAAGGGACATGCAATGTATTTCAATGAGAGTTTTGTCTCATCATGTGATTGAGTCACCAAGAACCACCATCACACAATAGATCCCTTCTGATGACTCTCTATGAGGACCACCATCTGATCAGTAGGCATCTTCATAAGGTGGAAAACATAACTGACAGCCTCTAATTAGTCCTTATACACCTAGGGTGGGGCTCACACTGAAGTCAAGGATTTCACTGTCTCTGAATCTCCTTCAATGCACTCATCCTTCATGCATTCTTAGCTGGTACTTACAGTGATATGTACGGATCAATGGGTGGTGGTATTGGTGGTAACCCAACTAGAGGTGTTATCTCTATTACAATCCCCTATACTAATGCCTCATCACTTGTAGGATCATCCTTCTGATCACACAGGGAATCCTTGCTAGGTGTCTATGTGAAGGAATCCTAAAATAAGACTAGATGACCACAGTAAAAATAGTATATCTAGGCTGATGATTCAAAAAGAACATGGAAAACACAACCCATTCCTAAATGTCCATATACCAAAAAATATTCCCTACAACTAATGATTATTTGTATCAACATAAAAGGAAGGTGATCAGAGTCCTGGTGTATTAATATGCCAGCTGGTGTACCAACACTGGAGTCCCTAGCCTAAAATCCAAACATGAAACACTAAAAATTAATGCCCCAAATCAACCTCACTGACTCCAGTCCTAGGGTATAACCAACTGCTCTCATACCACTATTTAATGACCCGACCCACTTGAGGTATTAGAAGTGACTACCACAACCCTGCCTAAAATGCAATGGGGGCCGGAAACCAGTGTTGAGTAGGTATATCACACAGATATGAGGCATTATCCTAAGTAGTTGTACACATGCACACATCTCCAAGCCCTCAAAATTGTGAAATGTGAAAAAAACTGAAACAATTCCTGCATATATATACGATCCCACAACAGAGTCGACAATAAGTTACTTAAAGTAGAAAAGGGTGAAACTAAAATCCAAACCCAAAACTATAAATAGTCCAACTTTCTCCTAGTGAGAGGAATAAGTCAAATGAATACTCTTAATAAACACCTCTATCTGAAAAGCTCCAGCTACAATCCACCCACTCCCTGTCCTCCAAGGACACTATAAAAAGGGTAGTTGTCTGCATAAAACACTACATGTGTGGGAAAAACCCATATAAGGGTGATTATAGAAATACTCAATAGGACACCCTGAAAATACTAAACATGAAACACCAAGTATTTTCATATTAATACAATTTATAAAAATCACAGTATAAAGAACACCCAGATATACTCAAGAAAATACACCATGCTACCAATAGGTCATAACCAACTTCTAGGCATGAAATTTTTCTTGATACAATGGTCATTCTAGGAGAATCCACTCCACAATCCATGTTATCATCGGAGAAACTTGACGGATTTGTCTATCTCATTAGTCCTCACCCAAGAAGACTCACTGGTCTAAGAAAACTCTAATTCATATATAGGTGGTCACTTCTAGAACCAATGAGGGACACTACGGACCCAATCTAGATAAACCCGCAATATAGGGGATCATATGCCAACGATTCCACAAACCCTACCGATATGGCCTACTAGATTGAGGATAAATGAGATTATTAGAGAGGTTTTGTAAATTCCACAAACCCCACCTAGGGAACAAACAATGATAGAGGATCACAATCCAGCCTCACGGAGGGACACCGCAACTCTATCTGAGACTCAGCCTCTAGAGGGGATCATAGTCCTGTGATTTATATGTAATTTCAAGTTTTACCCTTCAGGGAACAGAACAAGGGAACATAATAAACCAATATTGTTTCAAAATAAAAAAAATTAAGAGCTAAAAACACTTTTGATGAGGGGACATGGCGTGTACCAAGGGGTACACGGCCTGCCCAGTTATCCAAATGCTTGCCCATATAGAAGAGCCTCACTTGGAATGTAAAACTTTATATAATGAAGTTTAGAAGAATTACACAACATGTAGAGGCACATGATATTATACTAGTGTCACCTGGCCATGTTTTTGTGTGGTGGCTATGTCCATGTACCATCTCGTGTACACCAAGCCGTGTTTGTGTATAAGTACATGGAATGCCACTTGATTGTTTACTTTTTCCATGTGTCTGTGTACTTCCTAAAGTGCACATTGAGCCACAAAAAATGGGTCACATGTTTTGTGATAATATTCTCATGTCGTGTGATCCTTATATTCATCCCAAAACTCTATAAACCACTAAACGAGCCCCAAACAGTGTGTAAGACCGAGTTACACACCGTATTTCTCAGGATTTCCACGATCTAGAGTTCCTCCTCTATTCATACCTAGGCACTGATTCCACCTTGATTTAGACATGAAATTACTATGTATATTTCATATCAACATTTAGCGATCCTTTACACTGGAATCTATCCTCAAAATACATCGTGAAAACACCTCTATTTTTTGAAACATCATGAGTCACATGGGAAGAAATAAGAGCCCTCGATCAGGCCTTATTCTCCCTCAATATAGAGACTATCATCACTAGTCATCAATCCTTGACCTTCATCATGTTTTATACCCATGGTTTCGATCTGTTGCGTTGAATAATGGATGAATAATGATTATAAACATGGTATTATTCAAACCATGGGACAAAAGGAATACTAATGATGATCAAATGAAGAAATTAAGGAGAGAACGATGAGAAAAAAAAGTGAGGAAGAAACCATGATAATAGTTTTTATGAACTAAATATGTTTTCATAGAAGAGATAAAACAATGATGAAATAATCAAAATAAACAAAATAATTCGATCGCATTAAATCTCATGGTGATGTACGAATCAATTATATTCATGGAATTGATCTTTGTTCACCCAAGATTAAAAAACAGTATTAAAATAACAAATAAAAACATCATAACTAGATTTTGGATTGATATTTGTTGAATAAAGGTTGTGTTTTAATCATTGATATGATCCCCCAACTCTATTGGTTCACAGATATGTGATCTAGTCATAATCCATCATCTTTCTCTAAGAAAATCTCTCTAACAATTATCTGAAATCTCTAGGGTTTGAGTAGCCAACCCTGAGATTTATTTCTAGACCTACATTTAAAGGATAAACATTCACTGCACCAAAACTAAACCAAATAAATTAAATATTTAATTTATTTATTTTAATTACACATGTTATGACTTTTTCGCAAATGGACCATACTAATGATGATTATGTCACTCTTAGGATAAAACATGCATTCTAAAATAAATGGTTCCCATGGATCTATAATCTGAATCAAATTTTGGGAGTTATTATAATTTTTCAGGAAAACTATATAGGCATGTTATTTAATATATTAAATATATTTCAAAAATTTATTTTGGGAACATCAGGTCTTGGAATCACACAACGTCTTTACACCTGGTCTCAAAATTAATCCATATAATATCTAAAACAAATACATGGAGAATCTGAGTCATTGTAACATGCTTCCATTTCCTTAATGAAATAGTACAATAGTAAAAGCCTAATATAATTCATAATTATTATGAAGAAAATAACATTAAAAAAAATACTTTTATAACATATTTATTAGATCTGAATACAGAGAACATTAATCATTCCACTTCAGTTTTTTCCATAGCATAAGCTTGACCTGGGTCCCTTCGAATCTTTTGAGATATATTCCCTTGATGATTAGGTTATTCATTGATTTAGTTCCCCATCTCTTGATAGTTCAAACACGTAGTATCAGTTTATTATTTCTTCCCTTTGAATTTATTTTCCTATTGACCCATTTTCCAACACTTATAACAATCTCTCAATCCCATAAAGTATTTCCTAAAGTGATTCTTTCCATAGTTATCACTTGTGTGAAAATCCTTCATTCCCTTCTTCCATTTATTTATTATTTTATCTTTTTTCTTCTTAATATATCAATTCCCATTGAATCCATAAGACGTGGATGATTCTTTGTCTTCCTTTATATAATATAGAATTATTTCATTATATATAGAAAAATATTGATAGACCAGTTCCCTTTGGAGACTTGGATTAATCCCTTTAAAGAAATGGTCAATACTATATTCATTATTCTGTTTTAAATATGCAGGATACCATTTAAAACATGTAAATGTCACTTCATACCTCATAACACTTTCTTCCGCTCTTTTTCTTAAACTATGTAACCTTATCTTCATATCATTTTGTTTCTCATAAGGGAAATATTTTTCAAATAATTTCTCCTTAAATTCTTTCCATTCTGTGGTTTCTATTTCCTCTTCCTCCAAAAAATTATAGATCAATAACCACAATTCATTAGAATCTCCATTGAGATAATACATTTCAAGTGTAACTTTTACTCTCTTCCACATCTTAATGAAGTAAATATCTTATTTAAATACTTGATACATTGATAAAATTCCATTGAATCATTAGTTACACTAAATTATGGAGGATTATATAACATAAAGTGATCTAGCATAGTATAATATCATTGTGGAATAGGTTTCTCCATCTCGGTAAGGTTATTTTTCATAACCTGATTATCATACACTAATATAGCCATAAATTTCTCAGTTCCAATACCATATATATTAGATTATTTAGATGTGAAATTTCTACATCGGTTGTGAGTATTTATATATTTATTCTTTCTAGGTACTATATCTAAATAATTTAATATACTAGATTATCTCATAAGATTATAAATAATGTATAATTCCAAATATTTTGTAACACTTAGCAAAAATTAAAATTTATGAAATGTTAATCTCAAAATCCTAAACATGGTTTATTTATGGATATATTTTTTTAATACTTCATAATTGTTTTTATAAAAATGTGAATTATACTAAGAATATCTTCCATGAGTGTCAAATGAGGTGAATATTAAGGATTTTTGTTTAGTACTATGTAAAACTTCAGTCAAACTCAATGCGTGTTTTTCAAAGTTATTACCCCAAGGTACCTCTATTATAGATCCACATCCACTTATAGTATCCAGATATAAATATATTTCTAGTAATACCCACATAATCTCTTCCTTACTAACACTTTATTATATTCCTCTATACTTATCCACAAATTCTATCATAGATTTTTTATATCTAATATATATTTTCCTAAATCTAGTTTCCATGGTTTCTACTAAACTTTCTATGATACTAACTGTAATGCCTCCAACCCCAGAAGCCCTATGATAATTTATTACTTTATTAAATTGGTATATATTAAACAATCAAATCCAAAAGTATCAATCCAATTAAAAGTTTTAGAAAACTAGAAAAATACATGATACCCATTTGACACTGGGAATAGAAAATAAAGCATAATAAAAGTAACAACATTGTATCATTGAAACTCGTTCCAAGAATGAATATTCATATCATGGAGAAAAGAAAAAAATAAGGGTGAACTTAGAATTCTCAATAAGGTTTATGTACAATGTAATTTATCATGTATACATTAGAATAATTAATATTAAAGGTAAATAACTGAACAAAAATTCCATTTAATCAATAATTGTTAATGATGTGTATTCAGAGATAATGTCATAGTGAAAATCTCTTAGATAGTAATAACTAAATGCTAAATGAATTAAATTCTTAATTATTGGAAGTCATGTCTTGGGCACTTGAAAAACTCTAGTATCAATATATATCATCCAGACAGTTTAAAACATATATGGTAAAAACCCATATGATATGGCCAACTACGTCATCTAATGGGACTACTGATTCATCGAGGGGATTACATTTACTTATCATCATACAATTTATTATGTTTCCAAATAATTATTTATATATTGACTAATTTATTTAATTCATAAACAATTTTTCTTATCAAATTTCCATATTGAGTAAAGTGTAGAGACCTGTATCTTGACGTACATAGACATTACATTACTTTTGAGGAATACTTAGTACATAACAAAAACTCACACACAAGGACCGTAATAGTTTAGTGTCTTTGGAAACTCAGAATATAATCTTCTAATCATGGTGAAAGATCTTCAATATCTCCCATAAAGATCTTTCTTTTTTTTACCTAAAACCTTTCATTATCTCCTGGGGAAAAGAAAACATAAAATGGTGAGCTCAAATTCTCATTAAGGGTAAACAAAAGAAATACCAATCACATCATATTCATAAGAACATAACATTTTGGAAATCTTAACCTGCAAAAGAGATCATAATTTCATAACATGCAATAAATCATGGCAGTGAAATGTAATCACAATAATCATAACTTAGAACATGAAACTTTGTGGAATTCACACATAATTATAGAGAATGATTTCTTGTTAGTCAAGACTCATTTCCAAGACTATCTTAGTGGACAAAGTCCCTTTCTGAACCGAGTCACCCTCGTTTCAGTCCTGTTTCACTGAACCGGTATAACCTACCGTTCCAGCAATGTCTATCTCATGAGATATAGAATCTTTACCCAATGCATTGGAGGGAGATATAGGTCCCACCCATCTTATAATGAATCCCATCTTATGTGTGCCACATAATCATAAATCACACATCATCACATAACCCATGTAATAAAAATGGGAATCTTAAACATCATGACATCATAAAACAATTCATATACGATAAAGGAATTCATAAAAATAATTCCATCACAACATAATCAAATCAATGTAATAATAGGGATAAAAACAGAACCCTTTATTATCTTATATGGAAAATAATTTTGATAAAACACTTGAACTCCATTCTTGAGGAAAATATCCTTTCTTCTTCAAAAACATTTTTCCTTTCTTAACATGTCATAAAACTTTAAACTAAAAGAAGTTGATTAAAAATAAACTTGAAAACATGTAAAGGAAGCTTCTTGGAAATAATGTTTTAAAAATCCATTCATGCCGTATAAGTTAAAAAAAACATTCTTCTCGTACTTTTGTCGGAATAGTCAAAAAGTACCTCGTACGAAAAACGACAAAAGATTCCGTTCATATCTTTTACTAAAAACTCACCGAAGGGTAAAATTGGATTTAAACAATTTTAGGTGAATGGAAATAGTATTACATATTGAGGAAACATGGATTTGGATGATAAAATACACCCCAGTAAATTTCAAAGTATAAACTATCTCGGATAAAAAATGAGATTGTGATATTTCCCTTACCTTAGATCTGATTTGCTTTGTACGTGTCCGAACCTCCTGTATAATGGTTTAAATAATGTTATTAACTTATTCCAGAATCATAAATATTTATATGATATCATATATGGTCATATTATTAGCTTCTTATTAGTAATATTTCATTGTTACTTGTTACTCGGGTTTTTATTGCCTTTTGTTCTTATGCGTGTTTTGCCGAATAAATTCTTATTCTTATTTTAAGGTTATAGATACCTTATATCCATAATGGTATAAGTTTAACATATATCATATTTATTCATTCAATTCATTTATATAATTACTATGTAATGATGATCATGTAGAACGAGTCGCATCACATCGTGGAGACGGTATTCCGTAAGTACGCGCGAGCGATGATATTGTTCCCATGATCGTGGAATTTTATTTAAGTGTATTTATACTATTTCAGTATCAATATAACTTTATAATAATAATATATAGTTACTCATTACACCATTATAGCCATCTTTTTATGGTGATGGTGGAAAATATATTACACCACGGCGTGGAGACGGTATTCCATACGTACGCACGCGTGGTGATTTCATTTTTCCATAGGATGGATAGAAGGTGAATTAGGGTTGTTTCATATTTATAATAACATATCAGTATGTATGTAATACTGATGTTATTACTTTATCATGAAACAACTACAGAAGAAGAAGTTGAAGAAGAAAGAAATTGAAAAGATTGGTAATGGATATTACCTCTTCTTTGAAACACCTCTTTGAATCCTCCACTTAGGGAACTAATATTGGTCTTTGAAGAACACCAAGACCTCTAGTATTATTCTAGGGAAGTGGAGAATAGATTTTGGTAGGGGTTGGCCGAGCCTGAATGCTCAAATAGGTGTGAGGAGGAGGGGGAGGAGGTGCCCTTTTATAAGGGAGGAGAGGGGCACCTTAGGAATATCTCAAAATATTATTTTATATTAAAGTCAAAATCGGTTTATAATGGTTCCAAAGGGTCTTATTTTGAATGTAAAGTGGGTATGGGTCGAAATCCTATCAACCAATAGGATTTAGACAAGTTTAGGTTATTATTTTAACCTTATCAATTAGATTTAACTCTAAGTTAAATAATTTAACTTTTACCGTGACTTTTTGTTTTCTTACACTATATGGTTAATATACTTACTATAACATGCCAAACGAACCCCAATTTGTTTATCATTAATATATATCCTTATCTAAGTCATTTGGACGAACCTTAAATTTTTATGAATAAAATAACAATTAATAATTTAATATTTGATTTAAAAACTATTTTGTGTCAATTTTGACACAATTTGATATATGATTTTTGTGAAAGTCATAACAGAATTATATGTTCGAACCAAGTTTATTAAATCATCACTAATATATCATAGTAACCTATAAAAGTAGTGGAATTCATAAAAAGTCTCAAATTACATTTATTTAGGTGTTTATAACATCAATTATGTCAATATTTCATTAATAACATAATTACTGCATCATCATTGTGTCATAAATAAATTAAATTATATAATGTATAAAAATTAAAAATAAAAAACCATTATTTAGGAAATCTTTTTATCTTTCTAATGAATATTTATAGTCTAATTTATCTTATGTATAACCCCGTATTAAAAATTATTTACTTATTAAACTTTGATTTTAACTATTTTAACCCTTCTTTAAATAAATTAATAATAAATGTCCTAATCTAATCCAAGTGGGCCTAAATGGTCATATTTTATTCCTAAGTTTGTTTTTCGTCGAATTTAACTTATACAATAGAATTAGGGCATGTGTTAGGGTAATAATAATATCATCTTTACCCTTAATTACCCTATTTACTTTTAACCGTGGTAAAAAAAAGTAAAAAGTTACTATTCACCAAAAATTATTTTCATCTCATTGAACCACATTTTAGTCCTTGATATTAACCGTGTGTCTCGGATTTTTGAAATTCCATTCACAGAAGCGGTAAAATTAAGTTTTATGCAAAATTCAGTTTTTAACCTACCACTTAGTGGTTTCACTATTCATCAAAAATTGAAAGTTTTCAGAAAAATACCAAAATTTCACCCGAGGCTAATTTTGGTATTCCGAATCCAAAAATGAATTCCATTTTGAAAAATAATATTTACAAAATTTCAAAAAGTGGTTATTACTATTCATAACGGCTAGTTTTAATAATATTTTAATAGCATATTGTTGTTTAGTGAAACTCGTTATTGCGTACTACACACGCTATCGAGGAAGGTCGCGATTGCATGTAATGCAAGGCAAGTCAAGGATGCGTGTTGTGCAAGCTCCTTTTGGTGTAGCATACAACACAAGACATTAATGAAATTAAAAACAATATTTTTCATAAAATCTCGGGGTGTTACATTCTACCCCCCTTAAAATGAATTTCGCCCTCGAAATTCATCGAGGTTATAAATGGTTTACTATTCAAAAGTTTCTTTAATAGAAACCCACATCGTAAAATGGAATACCAAAACCAATCTTTAAAAACAAAAGTATGAAACGTATCGGTTACCCAAATAAACTAATCATTGGGTTTCCACATAGGTGAAAATATGGATATGGAAGAAAAATCTAACCATCATGTTCTGATGGAGAGTGGTAGAGAACATGGCTATGGAAAAGCCAACAATCACAAATCCATAAATTTGTGACGATCTAAGGTACCATCCTGTTAATCAGATATAAGAGTACTAGGACAACATTTTTGGTTTTCAAGATCGTTTCCCTAAAGTTGAAGAATTTGAATTAGAATAAATACTTACTTTATTTTGGTACAATCTCACTGTTGTTCATGTCTTGAAAATTTTCTACTTCATCTCTTAAATAAATGAAGTTGAATTTGTTATTTGTGAAGTGTTAGCAGATCATGTGATAGAATGACGGGTCATTCCATCTGTCTCAAACAAAAGGTTAGAAAAAGTTATTAAATATACATAAGTCATTCTATAGTGAGATTAATCATATATGGTTCCTAAAATGGACTTATACTTCATATATCATATTGCTTAATATAATAAAACTGGATTCTACTAAACAGGGACTTCCTGTAGGCCAGTGGTAGGCGATAAAGGCCAGTCGCACTTCGGTTGTGGGTTCGATTCCCACAGCCTTGTCCGACGCGATGGGTTGTCGCCCATCCTGCAGGTTGTCCTTTTTCTAAAGCTATATTACTATAACATCCCATAAATAATATTGAAAAACGTTTTATCCTAACTTATGTCCAACATAATCCATTCTAATCTTTAGGTTTATCTAAAATACTTCGGTCCAAGCTCATAGTGTAAAGAAAATGATTACTTGAAATGTCACAGAACAATCACGTGAATGCCATCATTTATCCCCCATATATAATAAGATATATCTTGTTGGTCAAATGTGAATACCTTAATCATGTATTCTCCTGAAGAATGAATACCCATTGAACATTAGTGAAAACATGAATGCAGTTAAAAGTTAGCACTTTCCACAAACCAAAATCCTCAAAATTCTATATACTCAAACCATGATATCACTTAGTCCTTATATCAATCATGATCTCATGAATACAATCAAACATATCATTATCTTCTTATCCCTTCATTATGCTCATATCATCTATTTACAAAAAATGTCTCAATCACTTTTCATGGTTACCAGTACAATAAAATTATTGAAAACCACAATAGACCAAAACATAAATATTCCAATATTCCAAGATACTATATACAACATTATTTTGGAATCCCATTACATAAACACTTAATCATTCCACCCCATCGTTGTCATATTCAACATCTCCAATAGTGATCGCATGTGACTTCCATTTGTCCTTTTCCTTAAGTGGTTTCTCATGTTGATCATTACTAACCCTTGGATTAGGGCATTTATTAGCATAATGCCCCATTTCCTTGCACTTGAAGCATTGAAGTGTTGGTGGTGCGTTCTCTGCAGTGTTTGCTTTATTCACATCATTAGAAACCCTTTTTCCATTACCTCGACACTCAGCTGCTCGATGACCTTCTTTTCCACACTTAAAACATTTTCTAGTCCCTTTAAGACAATCTCCACCATGCTTCTTTCCACACTTTGAGCATAAGGAAACATTCATCTTCTTTTCACCATTATTCTGAGATTTCTCCTTGAACTCCATCTTTCGTTTCTTGTCAAAACTATGAGATGGATATGTAACACCAACTTCCATTTCTACCTTCATAGCACAACGCACAATTTCTTCATAGCTACTGAAGTCTCTTATAGCTAATGCCCTTCGAAGAATTGGTTTTAAGCCACTGAAAAATAGATCAACTTTACTTTCAGGTTGGATGATAATGCCTGATGCATACCTTGCAAGTCTTGTAAAATTTGCTTTGTATATACCAACAGATTCATCATCCTTCTGCTTCAGCTCAAGAAACTCATTTTCCAACTTTGTTCGAAGAATAAGAGGGAAGTACTTACTGAAAAACAAGTTCTTGAACTCGTCCCATTCCATGGACTCAATTTCATCTCTTGGCCTCGTATTCTTGATAATATTCCACCATTGATCAGCTTCACCTTCCAAACGATATACTGCTAAGATGACTTTATCATGCTCAGAACATTGAAGAACTGAAAATATCTTTTCAGTGGTACTGATCCATTGTTCAGCAACATGTGGATCAGAAGACCCACTGAAAGAAGGTGGACGTTGCCTCATGAAGGACTCAATAGAATATTGTTCCCTTCTCTGCTCATTTGGATGTCCAGAATGATTCATAGCTTGTGTAAGTATAGCAATAAGATTTTTCACTCCATCTCCAATAACATTTGTTTGTTCGGGAGGACAATCATTGCATTTTCCATTGCGTTGATCAACACGGTTCCTTCGGGTTCCAGCCATCGTCTAAAACCCAAAAAGAATAGTGTGAGAGGAAAAAATCATGCTAGGGAAAACAACATAATAAAGGGGGAGTACCTTTAATATCTAACATCTTAGGTTTAATTCTATGATCGTTAGCATAATTCTAGTACTATAACCAATACGTAAACTTAACTTTAGGGACATCCCTAGACATACCTTAGAAATATCTCTAGGGATCTCACTAACGTTTTCGCATCCTAGTTTCCAAAGGTTGACTAAACCTTTCCTCTGATACCAACTGTAGAGACCCGTATCTTGATGTACATGGACATTACATTACTTTTGCGGAATACTTAGTACATAACAAAAACACACACACAAGGACCGTAATAGTTTAGTGTCTTTGGAAACTCGGAATATAATCTTCTAATCGTGGTGAAAGATCTTCAATATCTCCCATAAAGATCTTCATTTTTTTTACCTAAAACATTTCTTTATCTCCTGGGGAAAAGAAAACATAAAAGGGTGAGCTCAAATGATCAGTAAGTGTAAACAAAAGAAATATCAATCACATCATATTCATAAGAACATAACGTTTTGGAAATCTTAACCTGCAAAAGAGATCATAATTTCATAACATGGAATAAATCATGGCAGTGAAATGTAATCACAATAATCATAACTTAAAACATGAAACTTTGTGGCATTCACTCATAATCATAGAGAATCATTTCTTGTTAGTCAAGACTCATTTCCAAGACTATCTTAGTAGACAAAGTCCCTTTCTGAACCGAGTCACCCTCGTTTCAATCCTGTTTCATTGAACCGGTATAACCTACCGTTCCAGCCATGTCTATCTCATGAGATATAGAATCTTTACCCAATGCATTGGGGGGAGATATAGGTCCCACCCATCTTATAATGAATTCTTTATTATGTGTTCCACATAATCATAAATCAAACATCATTACATAACCCATGTAATAAAAATGGGAATCTTAAACATCATGAAATCATAAAACAATTCATATACGATGAAGGAATTCATAAAAATAATTCCATCACAAAATAATCAAATCAACGTAATAATAGGGATAAAAAACAGAACCCTTTATTATCTTAGATGGAAAATAATTTTGATAAAACACTTGAACTCCATTCTTGAGGAAAATATCCTTTCTTCTTCAAAAACATTTTTCCTTTCTTAACATGTCATAAAACTTTAAACTAAAAGAAGTTGATTAAAAATAAACATGAAAACATGTAAAGAAAGCTTCTTGGAAATAATGTTTTAAAAATCCATTCATGTCGTATAAGTTAAAAAAACATTCTTCTCGTACTTTTGTCGGAAAAGTCAAAAAGTACCTCGTACGAAAAACGACAAAAGATTTCGTTCATATATTTTACTAAAAACTCACCGAAGGGTAAAATTGGATTTAAAAAATTTTAGGTGAATGGAAATAATATTACATATTGAGGAAACATGGATGTGGGTGATAAAATACACCCCAGTAAATTTCAAAGTATAAACAATCTCGGATAAAAATGAGATTGTGATATTTCCTTTACCTTAGGTCCGATTTGATTTGTACATGTCTGAAGCTCCTGTATAGTGGTTTAAATAATGTTATTGACTTATTCCAGAATCATACATATTGATATGATATCATATATGGTCATATTCTTAGCTTCTTATTAGTAATATTTCATTGTTACTTGTTACTCGGGTCTTTATTGCTTTTTGATCTTATGCGTGTTTTGACGAATAAATTCTTATTATTCTTTTAAGGTTATAGATACCTTATATCCAGAATAGTATTAGTGTAACATATATCATATTTATTCATTCAATTCATTTATATAATTACTATGTAATGATGATCTTGTAGAACGAGTCGCATCACATCGTGGAGACGGTATTCCGTACGTACGCACGAGCGATGATATTGTTCCCATGATCGTGGAATTGTATTTAAGTGTATTTATACTATTTCAGTATCAATATCAATTTATAATAATCATATATATTTACTCATTACACAATTATACCCATCCTTGTAAGGTGATAGTGGAAAATAGATTACACCACGGCGTGGAGACGATATTCCGTAAGTACGCACGCGCGGTGATTTCATTTTTCCGTAGGATGGATAGAAGGTGAATTAGGGTTGTTTCATATTTATAATAACATATCAGTATGTAAGTAATACTGATGTTATTACATTATCATGAAACAACTAAATAAGAAGAAGTTGAAGAAGAAAGAAATTAAAAAGATCAGTAATGGATATTACCTCTTCTTTGAAACGCCTCTTTGAATCCTCCACTTAGGGAACTAAGATTGGTCTTTGAAGAAGACCAGGACTGCTAGGATTATTCTAGGGAAGTGGAGAAGAGATTTTGGCAGGGTTTGGCCGAGCTTGAATGCTCAAATTGGTGTGAGGAGGAGGGGGAGGAGGTGCCCTTTTATAAGGGATGACAGGGGCACCTTAGGAATATCTCAAAATATTATTTTATATTAAATTCAAAATCAGTATATAATGGTTCCAAAGGGTCTTATTTCAAAGTTAAAGTGCGTATGGGTCGAAATACTATCAACCAATAGGATTTAGACAAGTTTAGGTTATTATTTTAACCTTATCAATTAAATTTAACTCTAAGTTAAATAATTTAACTTTTACCGTGACTTTTTGTTTTCTTACACTATATGGTTAATATACTTACTATAACATGCCAAACAAACCCCAAGTTGTTTATTATTAATATATATATCCTTATCTAAGTCATTTGGCCGAACCTTATATTTTTTTGAAATAAAATAACAATTAATAATATAATATTTTATTTAAAAACTATTTTGTGCCAATTTCGACAATATTTGATATATGATTTTTTTGAAAGTCATAACAGAATTATATGTTCGAACCAAGTTGATTAAATCAACACTAATATATCATACTAACCTATAAAATTAGTTTAATTCATAAAAAGTCTAAAATTACATTTATTTTGGTGTTTATAACATCAATTATGTCAATATTTCATTAATAAGATAATTAATGCATCATCATTGTGTCATAAATAAATTAAATTATTTAATGTCTAAAAATTACAAATAAAAAACCATTATGTATGAAATCTTTTTATATTTCTAATGAATATTTATAGTCGAATTTATCTTATGTATAACCCCATATTAAAAATTATTTACTTATTAAACTTTGATTTTAACTATTTTAACCCTTCTTTAAATAAATTAATAATAAATGTCCTAATCTAATCCAAGTGGGCCTAAATGGCCATATTTTATTCCTAAGTTTGTTTTTGGTCGAATTTCACTTATCCAATAGAATTAGGACATGTGTTAGGGTAATAATAATATCATCTTTACCCTTAATTACCCTATTTACTTTTAACCGTGGTAAAAAAAAAAAGTAAAAAGTTACTATTCACCAAAAATTATTTTCATCTCATTGAACCACATTTTAGTCCTTGATATTAACCGTGTCTCTCTGATTTTTGAAATTCCATTCACAGAAGCGGTAAAATTAAGTTTTATGCAAAATTCAGTTTTTAACCTACCACTTAGTGGTTTCACTATTCATCAAAAATTGAAAGTTTTCAGAAAAATACCAAAATTTCACCCTAGGCTAATTTTGGTATTCCGAATCCAAAAATTAATTCCATTTTGAAATATAATATATACAAAATTTCAAAAAGTGGTTATTATTATTCATAACGGCTAGTTTTAATAATATTTTAATAGCATATTGTTGTTTAGTGAAACTCGTTATTGCGTACTACACACGCTATCGAGGAAGGTCGCGATTGCGTGTAATGCAAGGCAAGTCAAGGGTGCGTGTTGTGCAAGCTCCTTTTGGTGTAGCATACAACACAAGACATTAATGAAATTTAAAAGGACATTTTTCATAAAATCTCGGGGTGTTACATTCTACCCCCCTTAAAATGAATTTCGCCCTCGAAATTCGTCGGGGTTATAAATGGTTTACTATTCAAAAGTTTCTTTAATAAAAACCCACATCGTTAAAAGGAATACCAAAACCAATCTTTAAAAACGAAAGTATGAAACGTAACGGTTACCCGACTAAACTAATCACTGGGTTTCCACATAGGTGAAAATATGGATATGGAAGAAAAATCTAACCATCATGTTCTGATGGAGAGTGGTAGAGAACATGGCTATGGAAAAGCCAACAATCACATATCCATAAATTTGTGACGATCTAAGGTACCATCCGATTAATCAGATATAAGAGTACTAGGACAACATTTTTGGTTTTCAAGATTGTTTCCCTAAAGTTGAAGAATTTGAATTAGAATAAATACTTACTTTATTTTGGTACAATCTCACTGTTTTTCATGCCTTGAACAATTTCTACTTCATCTCTTAAATAAATGAAGTTGAATTTGTTATTCGTGAAGTGTTAGCAGATCATGTGATAGAATGACGGGTAATTCCATCTATCTCAAACAAAAGGTTAGCAAAAGTTATTAAATATACATAAGTCATTATATAGTGAGATTCATCATATATGGTTCCTAAAATGGACTTATACTTCATATATCATATTGCTTAATATAATAAAACTAGTTTCTACTAAACAGGGACTTCCTTTAGGCCAATGGTAGGCGATAAAGGCCAGTCGCACTTCGGTTGTGGGTTCGATTCCCACAGCCTTGTCCGACGCGATGGGCTGTCGCCCGTCCTGTAGGTTATCCTTTATCTAAAGCTATATTACTATAACATCCCATCAATAATATCGAAAAAAAATTTATCCTAACTTATGTCCAACATAATCCATTCTAATCTTTAGGCTTATCTAAAATACTTCGGTCCAAGCTCATAGTGTAAAGAAAATGATTACTTGAAATGTCACAGAACAATCACGTGAATGCCATCATTTATCCCCCATATATCAGAAGATATATCTTGTTGGTCAAATGTGAATACCTTAATCATGTATTCTCTTGAAAAATGAATACCCATTGAACCTTAGTGAAAACATGAATGCAGTTAAAAGTTATCACTTTCCACATACCAAAATCCTCAAAATTATATATACTCAAACCATGATATCACTTAGTCCTTATATCAATCATGAGCTCATGAATATAATCAAACATCTCATTATCTTCTTATCCCTTCATTATGCTCATATCATCTGTTTACCAAAAATGTCTCAATCAATTTTCATGGTTACCGGTACCATAAAATTATTGAAAACCACAATAGACCAAAACATAAATATTCCAATATTCCACGATACTATATACAACATTATTTTGGAATCCCATTACATAAACACTTAATCATTCCACCAAATTGTTGTCATATTCAACATCGCCAATAGTGATCGCATGTGACTTCCCTTTGTCCTTTTCCTTAAGTGGTTTCTCATGTTGATCATTACTAACCCTTGGATTAGGGCATTTATTAGCATAATGCCCCATTTCCTTGCACTTGAAGCATTGAAGTGTTGGTGGTACGTTCTCTGTAGTGTTTGCTTTATTCACATCATTAGAAACCCTTTTTCCATTACCTCGACACTCAGCTACTCGATGACCTTCTTTTCCACACTTAAAACATTTTCTAGTCCCTTTAATACAATCTCCACCATGCTTCTTTCCACACTTTGAGCATAAGGAAACATTCATCTTCTTTTCACCATTATTCTGAGATTTCTCCTTGAACTCCATCTTTCGTTTCTTGTCAAAACTATGAGATGGATATGTAACACCAACTTCGATTTCTACCTTCATAGCACAACGCACAATTTCTTCATAGCTACTGAAGTCTCTTATAGCTAATTCCCTTCGAAGACTTGGTTTTAAGCCACTGAAATATCGATCAACTTTACCTTCAGGTTGGATGATAATGCCAGATGCATACCTTTCAAGTCTTGTAAAATTCGCTTCGTATATACCAACAGATTCATCATCCTTCTGGTTTAGCTTAAGAAACTCCTTTTCCATCTTTGTTCGAAGAATACGAGGGAAGTTCTTACTGAAAAACAAGTTCTTGAACTCGTCCCATTCCATGGACTCAATTTCATCTCTTGGCCTCATATTCTTGATAAGATTCCACCATTGATCAGCTTCACCTTCCAAACGATATACTGCTAAGATGACTTTATCATGCTCAGAACATTGAAGAACTGAAAATATCTTTTCAGTGGTACTGATCCATTATTCAGCAACAAGTGGATCAGAAGACCCACTAAAAGAAGGTGGGCGTTGCCTCATGAAGGACTCAATAGAATATTGTTCCCTTCTCTGCTCATTTGGATGTCCAGAATGATTCATAACTTATGTAAGTATAATAATAAGATTTTTCACTCCATCTCCCATAACATTTGTTTGTTCAGGAGGACAATCATTGCATTGTCCATTACATTGATCAACACGGTTCCTTCGGGTTCCAGCCATCGTCCAAAACCCAAAAAGAATAGTGTGAGAGGCAAAAATCATGCTAGGGAAAACAACATAATAAAGGGGGAGTACCTTCAATATCTAACATCTTAGGTTTAATTCTATGATCATTAGCATAATTCTAGTACTATAACCAATACGTATACTTAACCTTAGGGACATCCCTAGACATACCTTAGAAATATCTCTAGGGATCTCAATAAAGTTTTCGCATCCTAGTTTCCAAAGGTTGACTAAACCTTTTCTCTGATACCAACTGTAGAGACCCTTATCTTGACGTACATGGACATTACATTACTTTTGCGGAATACTTAGTACATAACAAAAACACACACACAAGGACCATAATATTTTAGTGTCTTTGGAAACTCGGAATATAATCTTCTAATCATGGTGAAAGATCTTCAATATCTCCCACAAAGATCTTCCTTTTTTTTACCTAAAACCTTTCTTTATATCCTGGGGAAAAGAAAACATAAAAGGGTGAGCTCAAATGCTCAGTAAGGGTAAAAAAAAGAAATATCAATCACATCATATTCATAAGAACATAACATTTTGGAAATCTTAACCTGCAAAAGAGATCATAATTTCATAACATGGAATAAATCATGGAAGTGAAATGTAATCAAAATAATCATAACTTAAAACATGAAACTTTTTGGCATTCACACATAATCATAGAGAATCATTTCTTGTTAGTCAAGACTCATTTCCAAGACTATCTTAGCGGACAAAGTCCCTTTCTGAACCGAGTCACCCTCGTTTCAGTCCTGTTTCACTGAACCGGTATAACCTACCGTTCCAGCCATGTCTATCTCATGAGATATAGAATCTTTACCCAATGCATTGGAGGGAGATATAGGTCCCACCCATTTTATAATGAATCCTTTCTTATGTGTGCCACATAATCATAAATCATGCATCATTACATAACCCATGTAATAAAAATGGGAATCTTAAACATCATGACATCATAAAACAATTCATATACGATAAAGGAATTCATAAAAATAATTCCATCACAAAATAATCAAATCAATGTAATAATAGGGACAAAAACAGAACCCTTTATTATCTTAGATGGAAAATAATTTTGATAAAACACTTGAACTCCATTCTTGAGGAAAATATCTTTTCTTCTTCAAAAACATTTTTCCTTTCTTAACATGTCATAAAACATTAAACTAAAAGAAGTTGATTAAAAATAAAATTGAAAACATGTTAAGGAAGCTTCTTGTAAATAATGTTTTAAAAATCCATTCATGCCTTATAAGTTAAAAAAACATTCTTCTCGTACTTTTGTCGGAAAAGTCAAAAAGTACCTCGTACGAAAAACGACAAAAGAGTCTGTTCATATATTTTACTAAAAACTCACCTAAGGGTAAAATTGGATTTAAACAATTTTAGGTGAATGGAAATAATATTACATATTGAGGAAACATGGATGCGGATGATAAAATACACCCCAGTAAATTTCAAAGTATAAACAATCTCGGATAAAAATGAGATTGTGATATTTCCCTTACCTTAGGTCCGATTTGCATTGTACATGTCCGAAGCTCCTGTATAATGGTTTAAATAATGTTATTGACTTATTCCAGAATCATACATATTGATATGATATCATATATGGTCATATTCTTAGCTTCTTATAAGTAATATTTCATTGTTACTTGTTACTCGGGTCTTTATTGCCTTTTGTTCTTATGCGTGTTTTGCCAAATAAATTCTTATTATTCTTTTAAGGTTATAGATACCTTATATCCAGAATGGTATTAGTGTAACATATATCATATTTATTCATTCAATTCATTTATATAATTACTATGTAATGATGATCATGTAGAACGAGTCGCATCACATCGTGGAGACGGTATTCCGTACGTACGCACGAGCGATGATATTGTTCCCATGATCGTGGAATTGTATTTAAGTGTATTTATAATATTTCCGTATCAATATCAATTTATAATAATCATATATAGTTACTAATTACACCATTATACCCATCCTTGTAAGGTGATGGTGGAAAATAGATTACACCACGGCGTGGAGACGGTATTCTGTACGTATGCACGCGCGGTGATTTCATTTTTCCGTAGGATGGATAGAAGGTGAATTAGGGTTGTTTCATATTTATAATAACATATCAGTATGTAAGTAATACTTATGTTATTACTTTATCATGAAACAACTAAAGAAGAAGAAGTTGAAGAAGAAAGAAATTGAAAAGATCGGTAATGGATATTACCTCTTCTTTGAAACGCCTCTTTGAATCCTCCACATAGGGAACTAAGATTGGTCTTTGAAGAAGTACAGGAACTATAGAATTATTCTAGGGAAGTGGAGAAGAGATTTTGGCAGGGTTTGGACGAGCTTGAATGCTCAAATTGGTGTGAGGAGGAGGGGGAGGAGGTGCCCTTTTATAAGGGAGGAGAGGGGCACCTTAGGAATATCTCAAAATATTATTTTATATTAAAGTCAAAATCGGTTTATAATGGTTCCAAAGGGTCTTATTTCGAAGGTAAAGTGGGTATTGGTAGAAATACTATCAACCAATAGGATTTATACAAGTTTAGGTTATTATTTTAACCTTATCAATTAGATTTAACTCTAAGTTAAATAATTTAACTTTTACCGTGACTTTTTGTTTTCGTACACTATATGGTTAATATACTTACTATAAGATGATAAACGAACCCCAAGTTGTTTATTATTAATATATATATCCTTATCTAAGTCATTTGGCAGAACCTTAGATTTTTTGGAATAAAATAACAATTAATAATATAATATTTGATTTAAAAACTATTTTGTGTCAATTTCGACACTATTTGATATATGATTTTTGTGAAAGTCATAACAGAATTATATGTTCGAACCAAGTTGATTAAATAAACACTAATATATCATAGTAACCTAGAAAATTAGTGGAATTCATAAAAAGCCTCAAATTACATTTATTTTTGTGTTTATAACATCAATTATGTCAATATTTCATTAATAAGATAATTACAGCATCATCATTGTGTCATAAATAAATTAAATTATATAATGTCTAAAAATTACAAATAAAATACCATTATGTATGAAATATTTTTATCTTTCTAATTAATATTTATAGTCGAATTTATCTTATGTATAACCTATATTAAAAATTATTTACTTATTAAACATTGATTTTAACTATTTTAACCCTTCATTAAATAAATTAATAATAAATGTCCTAATTTAATCCAAGTGGGCCTAAATGGTCATATTTTATTACTAAGTTTGTTTTTGGTCGAATTTCACTTATCCAATATAATTAAGACATGTGTTAGGGTAATAATAATATCATCTTTACCTTTAATTACCCTATTTACTTTTAACCGTGGTAAAAAAAAGTAAAAAGTTATTATTCACCAAAAATTATTTTCATCTCATTGAACCACATTTTAGTCGTTGATATTAACCGTGTCTCTCGGATTTTCGAAATTCCATTCACAGAAGCGGTAAAATTAAGTTTTATGCAAAATTCAGTTTTTAACCTACCACTTAGTGGTTTCACTATTCATCAAAAATTGAAAGTTTTCAGAAAAATACCAAAATTTCACCCTAGGATAATTTCGGTATTCTGAATCCAAAAATGAATTCCATTTTGAAAAATAAAATTTACAAAATTTCAAAAAGTGGTTATTACTATTCATAACGGCTAGTTTTAATAATATTTTAATAGCATATTGTTGTTTAGTGAAACTCGTTATTGCGTACTACACACACTGTCGAGGATGGTCGTGATTGCGTGTAATGCAAGGAAAGTCAAGGATGCATGTTGTGCAAGCTCCTTTTGGTGTAGCATACAACACAAGACATTAATGAAATTAAAAAGAATATTTTTCATTAAATCTCGGGGTGTTATATAAAGGATTTGGATTTATCAATATTTCCCCAGTTAGTCAAATTACGTTCATAATAAATAACATAGATTTAAATGGTATAAGATTTATGAAATAATATTATCCATTACCTGAGAATATGGATATTTATAATAGATATAATATCCAATAAAAAATTATTACAATAAAGGGAATGTCTCAATATAAATTTAACTCTCGCAAAATAATGTGAGATTGCAAAATAACTTTTATAACTTAGTAATTTTCGAGTCAAATCCAATTAATTGAGATAATTCAAATTGAAACATAAAATATCTTGAGTAACAAATTATTCATGATATTATATGTAATTTTTGTAGTATATAAACAACATAAAATATATTTATTTTATAATACTGAATAAGCCTCAATGGAATGTAAATTGAGACAAAATCACTTATCTTATTCTTCCATTTTGTTGAATGGTATTTAACCTACTTTATAATGTTTTTAAGTATGTTATTAAATTATACAAAAAAAATTCTCTAATTTATCATATCATGTATGATCTTATGATGACATTTTATAAACCATTTTTTAATAATCATTCATTATTTTCATTATTTCGGGTGCAAATTGTCTCATTTTGTTATGTGTGTTTTGTCATTAAATGTATAATTCTTAAACATATTATAGTTTTTCATCATATACTTACAGTAATTAGGAAATAATTATCATATTTATATATTGATTATAATTTTAAAACCAATCAAGAAATATGGTTATGAAAAATAAAGTATATTACGATCATGGAGACGGTAGGTCGTATGTATGTATGAGTTATGCTTCCATTTTTCAAAGATCACTATGGAAAAGATGTATGAAATATATTAAAATTACATAAAAATAATTATATCATTAATACCAAATTATATACTTATATATTTCATCCATTTGATGTGCTGATGAAAAGAGAGTCACATCGCTTTGTAAAGGTGGTAGTTCACACATACACGAATGAAGTTATCATCTTTACGTGAGAAAAATGAAAAAAATAAAATGATATATATTATATTTAAAGAACTATAAATATTTCATGAATATGATAACTATTTATTTTATATCACATATAATTATTAACTTCATCTTTATCTCCTTCTATGTGAAGCGTTACTGAAAGAAGAATAACATCGATTCGTAAGACGATAGTCCGCCGTACACACGAGTGACGTTATCGTATCTCATACGGAATAAAGTTTATATATATATATATAGTTATATGATATAGTCACTAAAGAGTTATAATTATTTCATAAATATCATATATATATACTTTATACTAATCATCAAACCCAACCTTGAGAGTTGAAAATTAAAAAATGAATGACATCGGTACGTGAGGCAGTATTTTTCCGTACACACGAATGATGATTTCATAACCCATTTGATGGAAGTTTTTGTGTTTATAGGTAATAAAATTAACATAAAAACATGTTTTATATTTAATATATTTATTTTATTATATAATAATGGTATAATATAAATTGAAGGTGTTGTATAATTGAATAAAATAAATATATTTTTCGAAAAACATTACTTATTCATCAGGTATCTTCATTTGATTTAAAATTACCCCTTCCTAGGTTAGATTTATGCCCACAATAAGGCTCATAAAGAGATTAGGGATGTTTTGGAGTGATTTGGGTAGGTTATTTATTATCCAAATATCTTAATATGTGTAAATAAGTGTGGGGAGTTTGTGCCCTTATAAAGTTGAAGAGGAGTGGCATTTTTGTAAATACTCAAACGTATTCACTCTTGGGAGGTCAACATTACCTAAGGTCAATAAAAAAATTGATAACTTAATTTTATTATGTATTATATGGTAGATAAAAACATCCACCACAAAATTAAACAAATTTTTTAAACATTTTATCCCCTAACATCTATGTTTCTATATTTTTTACCATTTTGGTTTTTCACTAAGGTAATATATTTTCTAACCTAAGTGATTTTTCCATTAAGACCAAATTAAAGTGATAATTATTAAAACATTTAGAACCATTTATTATAAATATGATATATAATTTATTAAAAAAATATCATGTAGTTTGTAAATTAATTTTAACTGAAGTGAATGTCACACGCAAAAACACCACTTTAACTCTAACCACTCTTACAAATTTTTTACTAAATAAGGGCCTACATTTTAATTATAAAAGATAAATTGGAAACATAATGGACCATATTTGATATTTATTAACATTTATAAATAACATTTTATATTATAGGATATTTATAAATTTTAAATCATTTAATAAAATATCATTTATTATGAAATTACATTAATGTCAATTTCGACATTATCTATTCAATTTTAATTTATAATATAAAAAATATGATGGAAGTTGAATATATTTAGTTAAAACCTTTATAAAATGATATATTCATCTAAAAAATTAAATTAATATAATATTGAATTCAATTTATCTCACTTTTAATATTTTTGTATAATTTATTTTAGTTAATTATTACCGAAATAATTATTGTTATGGCCTTTCATAAAAATTTTAAGTAAGTAATTCATCACTAAAAATTAAATAAAAAATATTGTGATAAAAAGTCATTTATACTTCAAAATACTATGTATAATAAATCCAATTTTGTTTTTTATATCCAAAATCATTATGGATATTAAAAGTAAAAAAGTATCATTTTTTCGTTTTCTTTACTTAAATTATTATATGGATCATATTCAATGGAAAGTAGAAATAAATTAAAAAATATTAGATAATTTGGTTTCAAAAGTATATATAAACTAATTAAATAAAATTTAGATGATATTTTAGGCCATCTTAACTCTTATCATTCGAGTTTAACCACTATGTAAAACCATTTTTATCTTAATCACTTTAATTAATTTTAACTGTTTTCACTAATCATTATTGTAAAAATTTATTTTGACTTAATGAGACATTATAAAATATTATTAAAAACAATATGAAATAATTTTTTCTAAATTCAATCCACCTAATTTTAAAAAAATTAATTTCAAATTAATCATGAAGACAAGATGAGAGAGTGTGTTTTTAAAGTGAAAAAGTCCAGAAGAATACAAAGTATTATATCTAAATTCAATATAAAAACGAATAAAATGACCAAAATTGTATTAATATATGTAAAATTTAACTAATTTTACTTTAAAATAAATTAAAATATAATTTATCATCATAAATTATTTAAATGAAAATGTTGTTTTCATTTAAATTCTGTATTTTCCACTATTCATCAAAAAAGGATACTTTTTAGAAAATTCCCAAAAATTCACACTAAGATAATTTTGATATTTAGATTTTAAAAATGGAGTTTATTTTTTAAAATATTGTTTTCTAAAATTTTTGAAATTTAATTTTAAATTAAGTGTGCAAATCATGACTAAACAATGTTTTGTGTAAACCCAGTGTTGTGTACATTGCAAGTTGTCGATGAAATTAAATTTATTCTAACAAAAATATATAGAAATGTATTGGGGTGTTACATGTTTTTAATAACTTTCCCTTACACCCACTTTATTTCAATTTTAAATAGTTACCACAAGCAATTAGCACAAAATCATATTTCCATACATAGTGGGTGTACATCCTATACTACAAGATTCAATACCCAACTCTCGCTCCCACAGGTCTTTTATAAACAAGGTCAAGATAACCATTATACATGTCATTTAAATATTAAAACACTCTATGATATCCTTTTTAACTCTTCTTAAAAAATTTAGACCTACCTTTCCCATTATTTAATGAATGACTGCATGACACATGATATAATTTTTATAGATTTAATGCATTAACCATTAAAACATTGAACAACTATGATTGTCACTTGAATAGACCTATCCAACATAGATAGTTTTGATACACTAAAACTCAGGGTTATTTTCCTAATAAAAAAATTATCACCATGCCTAAATTCTAAAACCTGTGAACCTCCAAGAATTGGTCTTGAAACGATCGTAAAATGAAGCTCATTACTATTAAGTAAAATAAAAACTTCATGTCAACCTTTATCATAGGTTCCCCTTAATCAAACTAATAGAATATGGCATGGTAGGATCCAATTAAAATTAAAATTCATATCAGTCTCCCCCATAACTCTATTGATCAAGATCAAAATAGGTCCACTTGTTCTGTCTACATAGCTCTAAGTTATCTCTCAAGATAACCATATCCCACTTAAAGGAATATATTATGCAGTATCTAATGTGCCTATAAAATCTATATGAATTGATAAACTAAAATAGTAAAAAATGTATTGAACCTATACAGGTCACAACATCAATATTAGAGTACAAATAACTGAAACTTAATAGGAATTCATATACGGTAATACCCCCTTGAGGTCCAACTTACCATACAATCACCCACTTATCTTCGGTGTCATTTTTTCATCTCTAATTGTCCTACCTGATTCTAATGGATCAAATGGAAAACACATACCATTCATAGAAACTTTTTTCAAAAGTCTACTAGTTTCTTATCTCCATTGGGGTAACCACAATGGGATAACCCCTCATTTTTTAACATAAGGTGTTGGACTTTTAAAAATAGACATGACTAATAGGGCCCAACTCTCTACTACCTAACCATTTGATTCAAGAAATGATATGAAAGAAGCTGACTGAGGTATATGAAAATTCTCACATTATTGATCAAAGAACCTCTTGATTTAAACTAATTTTAACCCTTACATAAGGTTTCATGTTTAAAACACCTCTAAATGGTTTCATTTTTAAGGCTTTTAAACAATGCTCATTTATCACAACATTTAAATAAACTCTTATATAAAGTATATCATGTACCGATTATGAAATAAAACTGGACTAATCACTTTGTTTAGCTGGCGTCATGCATTGTAATAGGAAAATTATCCCATAATTCCATTTTTGAATATCCTATAATTATTTACTTATACGTGAAATTATCATAATTGTCTTAGTTAAGGAAATATAATTTTTCATGATATATAAGAAAACACCCTTGGGGTTGTAGTTGGAATTTTAATTAACTAAATCCTCATGATAATAAAGATAAAAAGCATATAAGAGGTATTTTATCAATTTAAGGGGGTTAGTTCATTAATATTCCACCATACATTTATATGAAACCCATATAAGTGGTTTTTTAATCATTAAATAACCATCCCATAAAGAATAATCCTACCCTTATGGGTTAAATACCAATTCATATAATGAATAAGGTGACCTATGAGGGTCCCTCCATTTTAACTTGGCTTTTCAAAACACCCTTAGTGGTTTTATATCATAAGAAACATTCCCTAATTAACCAACTTGGTTCCAGTTGTGCATTTAATGATTTAGTCATATATGTCATCATTCCTAATTAATAAAGGTATTAGCCATCATAAAGGAAACCCTTTTTAATAAGAATTTCAATTATATATATATATAAGAATTATTGTTCTGTTAAATTAATAACCATTACCATGTTATGAAGGTACATTCCATTACAAGTTATAGTTGGAATTTATGTAATTTTTACCAAGTTTTTACCTTTGGTATTAGAATATATCAAGTCCATCTATGGTTGTTTGATTATATGGGTTACCCTTCTCAATTTATAAATACCCATAAACTTTATAAATTTTTCTAGGAACGCATTTAATTACAACCATAAATGTTCCATCCCATGAAATCGATGGTTCATGACTCAAACATGTCATAATTAGTTAATTAAGGTGCCACCATCAAGATATATGGGAAAACACCATTTAGGTCGATGTAGAATCATTATGAACCAATTGTTGTATCATAATATAAAAATCATAATATCATGCTAATAATACCTGTAAATATGAAAGTGTTCAGGGAAATCTAGTAAATAAATAGAGAAACAGGAGGACATGGAAAAAATCACCACAACATAGTTTACAAGAAAGAATTTTATAAAGGAAATCATGCTAAAAAAATAACATAAGGCACATCCATAAAATATAAAAAACTCATGAAATGTAGTCTACATGGCATGGAATATCAATGGCATGTGAATCTTCATATTCATACAATGATGCAAGTATTATTACTTCCTTTCCATATCAAGAAATGGGGAAAATTCCACAAATCAGTAAATAATAGAAATACACCAATCACTCAAGGTTAAATATAAATCAATATTAATAGAAAAAATATAAATAATCTATTCCCTAAAAACTCGATCTTCCATCGTGCATGGGTTTGATAGACAAAAACATGAGCTGTTTACCAAGTACCAACACATTTCTTGTATCTTTCCTACCATCCAAAAATAGTAAGACTAAGGAAAAAATAAATCTCTAATACCACTTTATAACTTTTCGACCCAAAAACCACTAAATTTTTCCCTCATTCAGTTGGTTACAAGGCCTCAATATCACCTCATCATATTCTAGAGGATACCGACTAGTATCAAGGGTCTCATGGTGGTACAGTGGGAATACTATACCCTCTAGATCAGTAATAAATAAATTAGAATCATGAAAGGATAGAATGTGAATAGAAAATTATATTAACTAAAAAATATAAATAGATAACCAAACCAAATCCTAATAAACCAACCATGTGTGAAAAAGATATGACATAAAAACAAGCAGTTAGACATATGGCGGGTATTATAATAAGAATGACTTGACTTACAAATGAAAAATAAAATACTCTAACTCTGAAAGGCATCCTGAGTACATGTTCAAATACTACTCCCTATCTCCCATGAAAATTCCTAGTTAGTAAATGTAAAAAAACATATATCACAATCTAGTTCCTAACCTATAATCAAGAGATCTGTTTGAGTACCCAATGGAGGCCCGAAAAGGGTGTTAGTAAAACATAGTAGTCCACCACCAACTATATCAACTGAAATCTAGTCCATGAATATAAAATTAATTAGTTTATATATACAATAAATTAATTAGTGGAATAAAATAAAAAAAATTAATCATGTCGGCTCTGTTTTCCTCAAGGACACCTGGCCGACCATACTTATTTTGACCTATTCAAGAAATGACTTTAAATAAGTTTCACCATGTTTATGTATATATATATGTTTTTTTGTGTGTATATATACTATACATGAAGAAACTTTCACAGATATATATATATATATAGTACTAACCAAGACGCGAGGAATAACTTAAGCGTCCATGTATAATCATAAGAGTATCATATTTTCAATAAGGGTCTCTATGAACAACTATCTCAGGAACTAAAGAGGGATTGTATTCCCATGTGTCATGAATAATTTGGGATTCCATTCCCCTGTATCATATATCATAAGGGACTCCATTCCCTAGTATCATGAGTACTAAGAATAAGTGTCATTCCCCACATCCTAATCATGGGGGCATGGAACATCATGTCTAGTAACCTAAGTGATATGAATTTAATGTCCTACATCCTCAACCAATGGGTTTGGAAACACCATGTCCATACCAATAACCAATTTACCTCTACGATAATCCATTATAATATAATTCCACTTTATCTATGTGCCTTTAGACATAACGTTATGTAAATAGAATCCCAGCATCGCTCAAGGAAAAGTGGACCTTCATTTGTGTTTAGCATTTAATATTTAATTATAATAAATGAATCCATACATTCCATAATATAATCCTAACCATGAAATTAGACCACTAAATTATAAATATACAAGACTTCCAACGTAATCACCCATTTAAAAACACAAATCAACTAACACTATTTAATCATTTTTTTATTAGCTAATAAAGTGCACCTCAAATGATGATTTATTATAAAATAAAGGCATGGTTTTAATACAATTTTAATCAAATTAATTAATTATAAAATATTTTTCCCTCATAAATTTCAATAATTCCTCACATGTTCAAGGACCATGAGGCTTATACATTATACTCAACTCATTAAAGACTTTATAAGTGTTCTATGGAATTTAAATAACACACGCCAATGGTGGTATTGTCATCGGAAAGATGATAAAGGAAAAATGGAATAAATCACACATTAAGTGGTGGTTTGTGTTGGGTTTTTCATCCTCCAACCTTATAAGGGGGTATAAGGCATCAATATTGTGGTCTAATCGATTAAATTTAATAAATTTCAAGTTTAAGAAGTGATGCATTGAAGGTCCAGAACGTGGAACAATTTTTCTAATTATAAATGATAAAATTTTGATGGATAATATATAGAATTCCTACCATACACTTAGGATTATTGACCCATCCATTATAGGTTCTTTATTCGAGCTGGAGTGAGAGAAAAAAAGATGAATTGATAAACACCTTTGAAATAGGGAAAATTTGGTCGCACAATGATTGCATAAAAAGTGAGAATTGAAAATAATAAAATAGTTAAGATGATCCATTGAATCACCATTAGGATTCTAATTCATCTTATGGTGTTCGCTTCAGACTAATAATAGAGTAAATCCATTTATGGAAGAGGGTATAAGAGTAGGAGCATGTGGGGGACCTACTGGGTGAATAAAAGAAAAAAAGGGTAAAAATAAATTTAAGGGTGGAGGTAAAAATAGTGATTTTAACCATTTTTAATAATTTCATGTTAGGTTCCATGGTTTGGATAACCATTTAGTACCATTATCCAAAGGGTTTCCCCCTTTCACGGATAGATGCACATTTAGGCAAGTTATGCGCAGCCTGTGCATTTCCCCCATTTGTTTTATGCTGACATCATGAATAGACATGTTCCCTCAAGTGAATGGTTAAACAAAACATGATACACCCTATAAATATATACAAAATGCCACATGATTTCTCTTAGAGGGCCACATGGTTTCAACAATTTTCACACCACTGTATGGTTCTTCTGAAAATGAGTTTCCAGAGCTTGATGCTTTTGAAACTCATCCAATCTCCCGAGATATCTCTCAAGACTTAAACCTCATCCATAAAAACAATTTTAAGTGTTCTAATTATTATATTTACATTCCATGTATCAATTAATGATTTGTATCATCCACAAAATAAATATTTCAAATTCTCTTGAAATCTTCAACCCAATCCAAAACACGAGACATTATATTGAACTTATCCCATGAATAATTTCACTTCTATTGTAGTTATCAAAACTCGACTTGTTCTTAGTAAAGGTAAAAGCCCAGGGATATAATCTCTCTCATAATCTTCAATAAATAGGATTCATAGGGAATTATCCTACTGGTTGAGGCCATTAATTCTTTCTTATGTGTCAATTAGACCTTATCATTACCCTTGATATATATTGTTATTAATGTACACTGTATAAAAACTATAATATCAATGATTTTGATGCATAATGATATTTTAATCCTAATAGAAAAATAATCTCTATAGTATATAATAGAACATAATAAAAAATGAAATATTGTGCACATGTTTTTTATAAATACATTAATTTATAAACAATCTACTCATTCATAAACGAATTTCAATTATTAATTTTTTTACATTATTCATTTTTCAATATATTCACTATTGAAATTTTAATTTCTAATACTATAACAGATAAGAGTACTGCTCTTTCATTGCCTCTTATAGTTCTCATGTTTCTTCCTCACACTTTTGGTTCCTCTATAGTACTTTTAACAAGTGATTTGTCTTTTTTTGTAGAAATTTATATCTAGGATCTAATATATTCACTATATTCTACTCATCTGAATGATTTTTATCCAAAGGTACCACCTCAGGATTCTATAAATGTGTGTGATCTGGTATATGCTTACCTAAGAGGGATTAATGGAACAAATCATGTACTTGATATAGGTTATGTGGAAGTGTTATTCATTTGGCCCCAAATATTGAAGGTTCCAGGCGCAACAAAAGCTCATGGGTGGATGTGCCCACTTGGATTTGTTTCATTAGCAATGATCAATCCGGGATCAATATGATAATAAACGCCTGTCTCCATAGATCGATTCACAGAAATATACAAAGAAGAAGAAAGGGCCAGGAACCCCAAAAGTTGATCGTCGCAGGTTGATTATAATTAATTTAATTAATTGATAATAATTACCTTTTGGGTGTTCTTTCTTTGTTGATATTCTTGATCACGTTCCGATGTGATTCGTCATTGCGTCATAGAATCCAAGTGTAGAATTCCTCTAGTGGTAATCCACATGTGAACCTCGTATCTCTGGACGTCATTAAAGGAGTCTTCAGGTGCTAGCATGGAGAAACCATTGTTTTCATTGTCCGCCTTAGATCGTCTTGATCCGATGGAAGAGGACCTCTCTTGGTCTTGAGAGTGTTCTTGGAGGAAGAGGCTCTTTCGGCCTTGAAATAATTCTCTAGAATTGTTGTGCACAATGATTCTCTTGTAGGAAAAGAGTTGGGGTTGTGAGCATATTTATAATCAGGTTTGAGGTTGTAGAGTTATGAAAATAAATAAATGTGTTAGGTGTTTTATTTATTTCATTGACTCTTATTGAAAACCCCCATGTCGAATAATTAATTCCTTGATATTCTCCCACGCTGATTATAATAAATATCATTTAATAAAACAATATTATATCCTCAAAATCCCGACTGGAAAACTACACGATGTGTAATCATTAATACACGGCGTGTACTTGTTTTCCATAAAACTACATGGTGTGAAATCATTAATACACATCGTGTACTTGTTTTTCATTTCCTTTCCAAAATGAAAACTACACTGTGTGTAATCATTAATACACGGTGTTTACTTGTTTTCTATGAAAAACTACATGATCTGTAATCATTAATACAAGGCGTGTATACCTAGTTTTTCATTTCCTTCTTCCTTCATCACTAAAACAATTTAGGCTTCCTTGAATAATTATTAAACCATGTATGGGAATAATATTAATTATACTTGAGATACTTGGACACACTTAGTATGTGACCCTCTAGGCCTCTTTCTCATTGGCATTAGGCGGGCTTGCCTAAAGACCTAGATTACTGTCTAGCAACAGGTCAAGGCACCCAAGAGAAAGAATTTGACACCACATTGACGTGTCACCTCATACGAATGCTTGTTGTTTAATTTAATCCCTTTGTCTAAATATCTCATAAAAAAGGTTTCATGGTAGATTTATAAACCTATATGCTTGATCTGTCATTCTTTGACATCCAGAAATAAACTCGTTGTGTCACCATGGCCATGGAATTTGTTCGACGGTTCTATTTCAATCAAAGGGCCTGAGATATCTACTTCCATGAATATGGAAGGGAAAAATCCTTCCTCGACTTATCCATTAACAACATGTCATTCATGGCGCACCCAACATACCCTACTTCCCGCCAACTGTCTTCGTGACGGTTTTCGTCAGCAAATCTAAGTGCGCGAGTCATGAGATGAGTTAATGATAATCTTCCGGTATAAGGACCATTACACACGCTCGCAAATAGCAATATCTGATGACACCAAAACATGTGGAATTACTACTGGCGGGTCTATTCTCATAATCTCCCATGTTTGAGATTACCATGTGTGAACTCCATGAGAGAGAGTCTCGTCTTCTTATAAGTACTCGCACATGACGGTATGTATACTGTGTGTCCTATCAAAGTATGTCATCCAACCACAGTACTTTATTTAGGAATATTTTATATAGCATTTCAAGGTTCTCATCATAGCAGGGATCTTCCATGACCTTATCAATGCATCAAAATTTCCTAGACATTATTATATTATAGTCATGCAGAACAATGAACAATATATAATAAGTGAACATTCATTTAATCAAAGTACAAAACAGTTGGTTCTTAGGACACCAAACCTAACAAAATCCCACTTGGACTAGAGCCAACTTCCTATGACTTTTAGTCCGCTAGACCTCACTTGATGATCATGTGTCTACTAAGTCAAGGCTTTAGTCAAGGGGTCCTCTACATTGTCTTCTGTAGAAATACTACTCCCTGTAACTTCACCTCTCTGAGAAAAATCCCCCAAGAGATCATACTTCTGAAGTATTTTCTTTATCTGTTTATGTAATCGTGGATCTTTTTCAAGTGCCACCGCTACAGTATTATAACAATAGAGTGTGATAGGATCTTTACTGCTAGGTAATGCATCTAGCTCTTGGACGAAGCTTCACATCCATACTACTTCTTTAGTTGCCTTAGAAGCTGCGATATACTCGGAATCTGTTGTAGAATCGGCAACCACACCTTGCTTTGAGGTCTTCCAGCTCACTGCACCACCATTCAAACTAAATATGTATCCAGTCTGCGACTTCATGTCATCTTGATCAGTCAGGAAACTAGCATCTACATGTCCTCTGATGACTACTTCCTCATCTCCTCTATAAACTAGGAACACATCCTTAGTATGCCTCAGATACTTAAGGATAGTCCTGACTACCATCCAATTGTGGTCTCCTGGATCAGCTTGATATCTGCCTACCGCGCTTAATGTGTATGCAACATATAGCCTTGTACATAGCATATAAAACATTACAGACTCTATCACAGATGCATAAGGGATCATTTCCATTTTCTCACATTCCTCATGTGTCTGAGGACACATTTTCTTGGAAAGATGAATGTCATGTGACACTGGCAACAATCCCCTCTTGGACTGTTCCATACTGAATCTCTTTAGTATCTCTTCAATGTATGTACTTTGAATTAGGCCCAGCATTCTCTTGGATCTATCACGATGGATCTTGATCCCAAGAATATATGCTTCCTTGACCAAGTCTTTCATAGAGAAGAATTTATCCAACCATTCCTTAACTGACTGTAAGACAGGTACTTCGTTTCCAATTAGTAATATGTCATCAATATATACTATTAGGAAAACAAATGCACTTCCACTAAACCATTTTTATACACTAGGCTCAAATTAGTTCTTAACAAATCCAAATTTTGTTATGACTTCATGAAAGTAAATTTTCCATGACCTTGATGCATTATTTAATCCATAAATGGATTTCTGCAACTTGCATGCCTTGTTGGCATCCTTTGGAGTCACAAACCCTTCAGGTTGTGTCATGTAGACATCTTCTTGGAGGTTCCCATTAAGGAATGATTTTTTGACATCCATTTTCCAAATTTCATAGTCATGGTAAGTGGAAATGGAAAATAGGATTCTGATAGATTTCAGCATCGCAACTGGTAAAATTTTCATCATAGTCAATTCCTTGACTCTGTCTAAAACCTTTTGCAACCAGTCATGCCTTATAGGTGCTGACTTTCCCCTCCATGTCCAGTTTCTTTTTGAATACCCATTTATTACCAACAGTCTTTACATCAACTGGAGGATATACCAAAATCCAGACTTGGTTTTGGTATATGGAATCCATTTCAGAATTCCTGGCTTCTTTCCACTTGGTAGTGTTTGTGCCTTCAATTTCTTCCTTGTAGGTAAGAGAATCATAATTGCCAATCAATAATGAGTCACCATTCTCAGTGACAAGAAAACCATATTGTTCTGGTTCTCACACCTCTCTCATGATCCTATGCAGTTCTTGTATCTCTAGAAAAGATTTTTCTTCCACAGGGATTTGTGGAATCTTTTCTTGTACCAAATCCTGTGTATCTTGAGCCTTGACTTCATCGAATTCTATCTCGCTCCAACTATCTCTTTTGGAGTTGTGCTCCCTCTCAAGGAATATGTCATTTATTGACACTTTAACCTTTCTATCTGAGGGGTTGTATATGTAATATCCCCTTGTTTCCTTAGGATATCCTATAAAGATACACTTTGTGCCTCGGGGTGCAAGTTTGTTACCTGAAGAGGCCTTAAAAAATGCTTCGCTACCCCACACATGTAAATTCGATAACATGTCTTTGTGTCCACTACATAACTTGTATGAAATACCATTTATCGATTTAGTTGGTACTTGGTTTAGCATGTGTGATGCTGATTGTAATGCATATCCCCAAAAGGAAAATGGAGGACTCTCATGACTCATCATTGATCTCACTATGTCTAATAGAGTGTGGTTCCTCCTTTCACTTACACCATTCCATTGAGGTGTGTAAGGAGGAGTGAGTTGAGATAGAATCCCAAACTCCCGTAAGAAATAAATGAAGTCCTAATTAAGATATTATCCTCCTCTATTTGAGCAGAGTTTCTTAATCTTCTTACAAAGCTGGTTCTCAACTTCATTATTGTATTCCTTAATACGATCAAAAGAATCTGACTTATACCTCATTAAGTAAATATATCTATATTTACTAAAATCATCAGTAAAAGTTATTAATAATAAGAACGCACCCCTTACTTCAACTGGAAATGGTCCAGATGCATCTGTGTGATCTAATTCTTGTAACACCCCAATATTTCATAGTACGTTATTTCTTCAAAGTAATTCAATAACTTGCACTACACACAACACCGAGTTCAACCACACAACGTCTTACCAAACTAGTTGTTCAAAAGTGTTTATGAATAGTATTAACTGAATTTTTAATTTTATATAATCCTAATATTTTTAGAATCTATATAATGAGTTTCTAAGACATAATATAAGAACAAATTCATTTTTTTAGATAAAAGAAGTATTTTTAAAAAAAATGCAATTTTACCACCTTTTAATGGAGAACCCTTTTTAAATCAAATATTTGACACTTTTATATATTAAATTTGTAAAAATAAACTTCTTCTTTATAATTGATACAAAAAAATTAGTTTCAATAAATTTTTGGTGTCTTTCTGATAACTTTTATATTTGGGTGAATAGTGAAAATTACTAAATTTTAACTAAAAACAGCTTTTTTTAATCAAAATAATGTATAGTACAAAATTATAAATTTGAGTGGTTTTAACATTTCATTAGATTATATTTTTATAATTTAATATAATGTAGGTCATTGGTTGTAATTTCACATTTTAACTAGACATAAACAACTGTCAATCTTTTGATAGTTATTATTTCTTAAAAACACGCTTTTTGTTTTGATAGTGTAAATTAATTTTAAATTAATTTCTTTCACTTATATGTTTGAAATTTTGAAAAATATATTCTATATTTGGGATCAGGAGGTCCAAATTGTTTAAATAGGTAGCTTTTATTTTTAGACATTATGAATAATTACTTCGATAAATATTTTATTTACCATGGTTAAAGGGTAAATCTGGTAAATATGCGTAAAGAAATAATATTTAAATAATATGAAATTACCCTAACACATGTCCTAACCCTATTTGATGACACATTTCCGACCATGGGAATCCTTGGGTCGATTTTGGGACCACATGGAGCCACTTGAGAGTGATAATGACACTTTATATTAATTACTTTAAAGTAAAGGCAAAAATGACATAAACATATATCTTTTAGTAAAAAAAATTTTGTAATGTGTTATATAATTTATCGTTTCAACTATAAATATTAATTATAAATATAAAAAAATTTCAACATAATAGTATTTTATTTATAATATTAAGACATTGAATAATTTAATTTATTTACGACACAATGATGATGCAGTGTTTTTTTATTAATGAAAGAATCAAAAAATGGTATTATAAGTGTTAGGATAAATTTAATTTGAATATTTTGATGACATACACGAATTTTATAGGTTAATATGGTATTTTAGTATTTATTATGTAAATTTATTTTGAATTAATAAATTTTTATGACTTTAAAAAAAAATATTAAATAGTGTCAAAATTGACATAAATAGTTTTTAAAACAAATATTATATTATTAATTGATATAATAATTATGAAAATATAAGGTTCAGAAAAAGGACTTATATTAATATAGGTATGTCATTAATGAACCACTTGGGGTTATTTTGGTAGTTTATAGTAACTTTATTAACCAAAAAATATAAAAATACAAAGAGTCATGGTAAATGTCAAAATAACTAACTAAGAGTTAAATCTAAAAGATAAGGTTAATAATGTGAATCAAACCTATCTAAAACCTATTGGTTGAGTGTATTGAGACCCATCCCCACATTATCCTCGAATTAAATCAGTTTTTAACCATTACAAATGGAATATGAATTTATTATAAAATAATATTTTATATTTTTCCTAAGGTGCCCTCTCGCCCCTCTTACAAAAGGTCACTCACCCTTCTCTCAAATTCATACCTTAAAATCCTTTGGGCTCTACCAAACCTGGATGAAATATCCTCCCAACTTACCTCACTTGATCCTAGAGGCCTTATTTTGATCATAAATCCAACATAACGATCCCTTTTGATCAAATCAAAAGGAAGAACCCGAAGGAGAGGTAAATATTTCATCACCTCTTTCAAGTTATTTTCTTCTTCCACTTTCTCTTTCTTTGTTGTTTCCATTCTAATACAATAAATCTAGTATATTCTATATACTTTTATGTTATTATAAATATGGAACAACTATGTTCATTATTCTATCCATCTTATGAATGATAATGTCACCATGCGTGTGTACGTACGCCTTAGCGTCTCCACGTCGTGGTGTAATTTATTATTTAACACTATGTTATTTGGTTGGATATAATGATGAGTAATATGTATACAAATAATGAATATAACATGATAATGTCTCTTTAAAATTAATATACCATCCAATTCCACACCTTTTAATCATTATGTAAATGATATTGTCGCTCGTGCGTACGTACGGAATACCGTCTCCACGACGCGATGTGATTCATTTCCACGTTCACCACTCATCGATGATTATAAAAATATATATTATTAATAAGTATGTAATATATGAAATAATAATTCTACTAGATATATATATATATATATGTATATAAGTACTTACATATATCTTATTCACTCACTTACGTTCAATACGATGTGAAAACGAAAACAACGTTTATGCGTACGTACGGACTACCGTCTCCATAAATGGTGTTTTATATTTCATATATATGTCTATTATAAATATTTATATTCTAAATATATAATATATATAAATCTTGTTTTATATTCTGGAATTATTTAATTTTTATCTATGTGATACAATCAAGATTAAGAAGTTAAGACATGTACAATAAAGACGGTGATTATTACCCGAAGTGTTAATTTATCATGGAAATCATTATAAAATGGGTAGTATAAAGTCATAAATGAATAATTTATGATTTAATAAATATGAATATGGTTCTGGAATAAATTAATAACATACCATGGTCATTATACAAGAGTTTAAATGTACCCTCGACCAAAGGGAAGTGCAAGGTAAGGGTTAAATCCTAACTCTCATTATAATCCGAGATTCTTTATGTGTAAGTATTTTTTGGGACATATTTATCATCATTTCCATTTTTCATAAAAATGATTTAAAAATGAATATTTTAAGGATTTATTAAAGGTACTCTTTATCAAAATCATAATTTTAAATGTTTTAATGATTTATATTTCTAAATATTTTTATTTAATGTCCATGTTTTCAAAATGATTTTAAGGATTTATTTATATGAACATGAATGTTTAGAAATGATAATTCTTTTAAAAAGTTTCAAAGTAATATGGGACACTTTGATTCAAAAATATCTTTTAAATTACTTCCTTTATAAATGTGTGACTTTTAAATGATTTTTACAAAAAGGATATTTCTCTCAAAAAGTTTTACTCATCATTTTCAATTATGTCAGCATCCTTTACTGGATATAATTTTTCATTGAGGTTGATTTATTATAATAAAATCTTCCATATTTTATTGAATGGGTTAAGATATTTTTGACTATGGATGTTCTATTTTTATACCATTCATGGTTTATGGTTAATTTATTGACATTTCATATGCTAGTTTTAATACGAATTTTTATGTTATGTTTCAACATTTTCATATGAGGAATGCAGTGGACTTAGTAAGTGACTGGTAGAGCCCACTTTAGCCCCTCGATTCATCGGTTGGTCTCATGAGATAAAATAGTGTCTTGGCACAAGGCCTTGACAAAAATTTTATTTGTAGTCTTGGCACGAGGCCATGACTACGTGGTAATGATGTCCAGCATTAGGCATTACCTCATTATGAAATTAGTTATTACATGGGATTATTTGACTAGTAGAATATCAATGTGCATGATTATATGGTAATTTTTTATTTATTTTTTCCCATATTCTGTTCATGTTTATGTTTAAAAATTTTATTGTTTTTATCACACATCTTTCCTTAAATATTTATAACTTACGCTAAATTATTTACCCTAAATTGGCATCTGAGCTCACCCCTTTATTATGTTTTATTTTCCCAGGACTCCAAGAAGTGAATTATGATTGATATGCAGGGTTCAGCTAAACAGAATAATGGCCTTCTCAAAGAGCTATTTATGTTGTGTTTTATGTTTGAAATTATAATGTAAAGTTAATATATGTAATTTATTTTCCAAGACTGCTAAACTGATCGGTCCTTCGGGACTTGATTCCTTGTAATCATGCAAATGTATTAAAATAATGTACCGGCTCTGGGTAACTGGGATCAAGGCGTTATAGTTGGTATCAGAGTAAGTTTAGTACAAAACATGTAAACTAGATTTATATAAACTCTGATTATAACACATTACCCTAAGATAGACATTGAGGATTAGTATATAAGAAAATCCAATAATTTTTTTAATGTAGAAATTTTGTGAGTTTTCCGAGCAATACATCCTTGTATTGATACGAGCAAGTAGAGGTGGCTCTGGCACAGATGTACCTAGGAATAAAACACAAAAACACTGCTTTGAGCTTGACTAAAATGAAAACTAGTACATGACAACAGGACTTGTTGCACTCTTTGTTACGACACTCCCGGGGGATTTTCTTAGGATAATTTTCATTTTCGTTACAAACCATTATAAAGCGTTTATGGGAATATACTTCCTCAACGAAAACATTTTTATGATTATGGATTATATCCACAAACTATTCAATCTACTTTTTTTATTTTACAAGTTTGTAATTATTCATTGCAATTCATAAACTAACCTAGTGTATTCCATTGTATAGAAATGGTTCCCAGTAGAACGAATGTGAACTCCAACAATATGTATGATCCAAAGAGTAAGAAGTATTATATCTTTCACGGTATTAATCCAAAATTTGGAAGGGAAATTGTCTCCCATATATTCTAAACATATGAATAAATAGTATCATGTGTTAAAAATATAAGTAATGATTTCTCTGAGTCTTATGGCTTAGAAGGGAAGCAACAGAAGAAAAGGATGGAAGAGAGAAATATGGATAAAGGGAAGTGGGAAAAGAAGAATTTTCCCATATGTGATAACTGTGGGAAGAAACACCCTGGAACTTGCCTGAAGGGAATGGGATTTTGTTATAAGTGTGGAGAAAAAGGACACCATGTACATGACCGCAAGGGTAAGAAAAAGGTTTCACATGTACAATGCTTCATCTGCAAGGAGTTGGGACACTATGCGAACCAATGTCCAAATCATCATAGTATACCCCAAATGATTCTATTTCATAATAATAAAGTTATGATACTACCATATATTAGGAGGAATTATTAGAGTTCTTATGTTGTTATTAAAGAATTATGTCATTTGAGTGTTGCATCAACGATGTACTAGTTATAACAATTATGGATTATATAAGGATTTTACTACAGTACTATTACATTAAGGACTTGAGATTTTGTGGAACCAAGAAAAGTGACTCAACAGTAGGCTAAAGTTTTGGAAAATATGTGGTTGAGAGAAAGATAAACCATAATATGGTTCTAATACTAAGGTAGTGATTTTGGAATAATACATGTTTGATTTGGATAAATTATATTGGATATTTTTGAATACCTTGAAACTGATTAATGATTTGTATATTCAATCATTGTTTGAGTTTATAACATTTTTGGATAGGAGTATATCCAGTATTATATAACGAATAAATGATCATGAATGTAATCAATAAGGTTTTATGGTAATTCTGGATGTTGTAGTGTTTTAAAAGAATACATGATGAGGGTGTTCACATGTTATTACATGGAAAAAAGGATCTTCATTGGTATTAACTTCCTTATAAATTTTGGACTGTGAGTTTGGATAGAAGTATTTTTGATAAGTATAAAGGCTGGAATGGATTATGTTAGAAATTGGATAAAATTGTTAAGGTTATTTTTGGATTTTCATAAAAATGACAACCCAAAGGTCGGGCGACAACCAGTCGCGTCTGACAAGGCTGCGACACTTAAACCCACAACCAAAGGACGAAAAGGGTGCATCACCTACCACTGGCCTATGTGATATCCCATATTGTATAGTTTAGTTTCTTTTTAAAAAGTCTGATATGAGAATTATAAATTCATTATTTTTGTAACCCTATACGATTCAGATAAATATAATATATTTTTTTAAATATTTTTTAATGAAAGATGAGTTTGTGGTAGGAATTAGTTGAAGGATGAAACTCTACTTGTCAAGTATATATTTTTTTCCTCTTATTCTATGGATTAATTAATTCTTAAACTTTATTAAAGGGATCTTTAAAAAAAATTATGTTATCCTAATACCTTATGTTTTGTTGAACTGATGGTATTTTAAATCATCATAGATTGATGGGTTTGAGGTCCTCAATTTTACACTTGTTTGTGATTGATGACCACAATCACTCCCTATAAATATTTTTGTTTTTCCACCAATTATTTGTCTATAATTTCCACCAATATTCTCCTAATTTAGATCATAATTTTGGGGTTACTTTTTCATTTCCCTTTCCCTCTTATTAAGACTAAATTTTATTAACCCAATTTTTAATGTGGGTTTTCCACAAAGGTATTTTTCTATTTTTAACCTTTTACTTTCAAAGAACAATTTCAAATTGCGAGGATGCAATTTATTAAAGGAGGGTAGAATGTAACACCCCAAGTTTTCATAGTATGTTATTTCTTTAAAGTAATTTAATAACTTTCACTTCACACAACACCGCATTCAAGCGCACAATGACTTACCAAACAAGCCGTTCAAAAGCGGTTATGAATAGTATAAACTGAATTTTGAATTTTATATAATCCTTATAATTTTATAATCCATATTATGAGTTTCTAAGACATAATTTAAGAACAAATTCATTTTTTTCAGATAAAAGAAGTATTTTTCAAAAAAATGCAATTTTACCACCTTTTAATAGAGAACCCTTTTTAAATCAAATATTTGACACTTTTATATATTCAATTTGGAAAAATAAACTTCTTATTTAGAATCGTTACATAAAAATTTAGTTTTGATAAATTTTTGGTGTCTTTCTAAAAACTTTCATATTTGGGTGAATAGTGAAAATTATGAAATTTTAACTTAAAACAACTTTTTTAATCAAAATTATTTATAGTACCAAATTATAAATTTGATTGGTTTTAATATGTCATTAGATTATATTTTTATCATTTAATATAATGTAGTTCATTGGATGTAAGTTCACATTTAAACTAGACATAAACAGGTGTCAATCTTTTAATAGTTATTATTTCTTAAAAACACGCTTTTTGTTTTGATAGCGGGAATTAATTTCAAATTAATTTATGCCACTTCTGTATTTGGAATTTGGGGAAATGGATTCCATATTTCGGATCAGGAGGTCCAAATTGTGTAAATAGGTAACTTTTATTTTTAGACATTATGAATAATTACTTCAGTAAATATATTTTTTACCATGTTTAAAGGGTAAATCAGGTAAATACTAGTAAGGAAATAATATTAAAATAATATTAAATTACCTTAACACATTTCCTAAACCTATTGGATGATAAATTTCCGACCATGGTCATACTTGATTCGTTTTTTCGACCACTTGGAGCCACTTGAGAGTGATAATGACACTTTATATTAATTAATTTAAAGTATGGACAAAAATGACATAAACATATATCTTTTAGTAAAACAATTTTTACAAGGTGTTATATAAGTTATAATTTCTAATATAAATATTCATTATAAATCTAACAAGATTTCCTATATAATGGTATTTTATTTATCATTTTTAGAAATTGAATAATTAAATTTCTTTATAACAAAATGATGATGCATTGTTTTTCTTAGTAATGAATGAATCAAACAAATGGTATTATAATTGTTAAAATAAATATAATTTGAATATTTTTATGTCATAAAATAATTTTCTAGGTTACTATGGAATGTTATTATTGATTAAATAAATTTATTTTTTATTAATAAATTTTTTATGACTTAAAAGAAATCAATTATTAAATAGTGTCAAAATTGACAGAAAAGAGTTTTTAAAAAAAATATTATATTATTAATAGATATAATATTCTGAAAAATCGAATATTAGGCCAAAGGAATTATATGAAGATATTTATTTCATTAATGAACCACTCAAGGTTCTTTTGGTAGTTTATAGTAATCTTGTTAACCAAAAAAAATACAAAGAGACACGTTAAATGTCAAACTAATTAACTAAGAGTTAAATCTAAAAGATAAGGTTAATATAGGGACCCAAACCTATCTAAAACCTATCTATTGACTGTATTTTGACCCATCCCCACCTTATCCTATAAATAAATCCATTTGGATCCATTATAAACCGAATATGAATTTATTATAAAATAATATTTTAAGTTTTTTCTAAGGTACCCCTCACCCCTCTTATAAAAGGGAACTCCCCCTTCTCTCAAATTAATACCTTCAAAGCCTTTTGTCTCAGCCAAAACCTGCCCAAATATCCTCCCAACTTCCATAAATTGATCATAGATGACTTATTTTGATCATAAATCCAACCTAAGGAGCCCTTTTGATCAAATCAAAAGGAAGAACCCAAAGAAAAGGTAAATATTCCATCACCTCTTTCAAGTTATTTTCTTCTTCCACTTCCTCTTTCTTTGTTGTTTACATTATAAAAAAATAACTCCAGTATCTTATATATATTGTGATTTTATTATAAATATGTAACAACTATTTTCATTATTCTATCCATATTATGAATGATAATGTCCCCATGCGTGCGTAAGTACGACTTACCGTCTCCACACCGTGGTGTAATTTATTATTCAACATTATGTAATTTGGATGGATATAATGATGAGTAATATATATATAAATAATTAATATGATATGATAATGTCTCTGCAAAATTAATATATCATCCAATTCCACACCTTTTAATCATTAAGAAAATTATATTGTCGCTCGTGCGTACGTACGGATTACCGACTCCACGACTCGATGAGATTCATTTCTACATTCTCCAGTCATCGATGATTATAAAAATACATATTATTAATAAGTATGTAATATATTAAATAATAATTCTACTGGATATATATATATATATATTTACATGTATCTTATTCACTCACTTTCGTTCAATATGATGTAAAAACAGAAACATCGTTTATGCGTACGTACAAACTACTGTCTCCATAAAAGGTGTTTTTCATTTCATATATATGTCTATTATAAATATTTATATTCTAAACATATATGATATATATAAATCACTTTTTATATTCTGGATGTATTTAAATCTTGATCTATGTGATACAATCAAGAGTAACAAGTTGAAACACGTACGATAAAGAAAGCGATTATTACCCGAAATACTAATTTAACATGAAAATAATTATAAAATGGGTAGTATAAAGTCATAAATGATTCATGTATGATATAATAAATATTAATATGGTTCTATAATAATTTAATAACATACTATGGTCATTATACAAGAGGTTAAACGTACCATCGACCAAAGGAAAGTGCAAGGTACTGGTTAATTCCTCAATCTCATTATTATCCGAGATTGTTTATGTGTAAGTATTTTTTGGGACATATTTATCATACACGTCCATTTTTCATAAAAATGAATTCAAAATGAATATTTTAATTATTTATGAAAGGTACTCTTTATAAAAATCATAATTTTAAATGATTTAAATATTTATCTTTCTAAATATTTTTAATTAATGTCTATGTTTTCAAAATGATTTTAAGGATATATTTATATGGACATGAATGTTTTGAAATGATAATTATTTTCAAAAGTTTCAAAGTGGTATGGGAAATTGTGATTCAAAATTCTCTTTTAAATTACTTCCTTTCTAAATGTGTGACTTTTAAATGATTTTCACAAAAAGGATATTTCTCTAAAAAGTTTTACTCATCATTTTCAACTATGTCAGCATCCTTTACTGGATATTATTTTTGATTGAGGTTGATTAATAAAAATAAAATATTCCATATCATATTGAATGAGTTAATATATGTTTGAATATGGATGTTCTATTTTTATACCATTCATTGTTTATGGTTAATGTATTGACATTTTGTATGCTAGTTTTAATACAAATGTTTATGTTATGTTTCAACTTTTTCATATGATGAATGCAGTGGACCTAGTATGTGGTGGGTGAAGCCCGCTATAGCTCCTCAATGAATCGATATTTCTCATGAGACAAACTAGTGTCTTGGAACAAGGCCTTGAAAAAAAATTATATGTAGTCTTAGCACAAGGCCTTGACTATGTGTTACCGATGTTTGGCATTAGGCATTCCCTCATTATGAAATTAGTTGTTACATGTGATTATTTGACTAGTATAATATCAATGTGCATATTTATATGGTAATATTTGATTTATTTTTTTCCCATATTATGTTCGTATTTATGTTTAAAAAGGATATTGTTTTTATCACACATCTTGTCTTAAATGTTTATAGCTTCTGCTAAATTATTTACCCTTACTGGGAATCTGAGATCACCCCTTTGTTATGTTTTATTTTCATAGGACTCCATGAAGTGTATTATGATTGATATATAGGGTTAAGATAAAGGGAATAATGGCATTCTCAATGAACTATATTTTCTATGTTTTATGTTGGAAATTATAATGTAAAGTTAATGTATGTAATCTATTTTCCAAGACTGCTAAACTGATCGGTCCTTTAGGACTTGATTCCTTATAATCATGCCAATGTATTAAAATAATTCACCATCTCCGGGTAATTGGGGTCAGGGCGTTACAATTCTATAATCTCTTTAGCCCTTTAACCTTTCCCACTAAATGGGACTTTGGTCATTTTTCCTTGTAGACATGCATGACATACACCAAGTGGTTTTAGTTTGAAATAATCTAAATACCCATCTTTATGTAATTTTGTCAAACATTTCTCATTGAAATGACCTAGCTAGTGATGCCAAAGTTGGTTATGGTATAAGTCATGTGAATTTACTTTTTCATTTATTTCCATTACTTGGTTTGTGTACTTTAACACATAAACGCCGTTATATAAATGTACCCTACCAAAACAAATGTTATCTTTATAAAAGTAGTAACATTCATTTACAAACTTGAATATGAATCCATCAGTATCTAATCTGGATACTGAAATAATGTTTTTAGTAACAGAAGGCACATAATAACACCCTTTAAAAACCCAGACCATCCTAGTAGGCAATGTGAGGTGGTAGTCTCCGACAGCTACAGCAGTGAGTCTGGCTCCATTGGCTGCTCGTATATCCACCTCACCTCGATCAATCTTTTTGAATCTACTTGGTTCCGGTATTTGGATATAGATGTGAGCACCACAAGCAGTATCTAATACCCAATTAGTAGAAACAGATAGATTGCATTCGATAACAAATGCACCTGAAGATTCCCCTTGCTTCCTTGGCTAGGTGTATTTTTTCTTCCAGTGGCCCTTCTTGCCACATGCAAAACAAATTGCATCTTGTTCCTTTGCCTCCCCTTTGATCTTCCTTTTCTTGGAAAGACTTGAAGAAGCTTTGGGCTTAAAGCTCTTCTCCTTCCCTTTCCTTTTATTCACCATAAGGACAGAAGGCTTTTCATGCTTCATGTCATTATCTACTTGGTAAATAATGATAAGAAGATAAGATAGAGACTTCTCAATGTTTTTCATGTTGAAATTAACAATAATGTTCGAGAAGCTCTAGGGAAGTGATGCAAGAATGAGATCAGTGCCCAGTTCTATGGGGAGTTTAAATCCTAGAACCTCCAAGCGCTCAATGTATCCAATGAGCTTGACTACATGAGGCCCACCTAGGGCACCCTCTCCAAACTTGTTCTGAAATAGAGCCTTGTAGATCTCAAACCTTTCCTATATTTCTCTCTCCTGGTATAGACCACGGAGGTGCTCGAGAATGCTATAGGAATCCATTTCTTCATGAGCTCACTAGACATCGATGATAGCATCAAACATTGAACATAGAGAACATCATTCAAATGTTGATCATAGACTAGGAAATCTTCATCACTCTCCCCTAGGGAAGGAGAATTGGGAAGTGAGGACTCCAGCACGTAAAAATTTCGTTCATGGAGTAGGATAACCCGAAAGCGCCTAAACCATTCCTGAAAGTTACTTCCGGTGAGGATATTATCTTTATCCAGTATTGATCGCAGAGAAAATGTGGTTGATGAATTTGTCATCTTGATTCTACAATTTAAAAGAGCAGATTTATTAGTACATTTTTGATTACAATTTATGAGAAATAATGAATGATTTAATTAATTCTCCCACTATTTTATCAAGTCCCAATGGCCCTCACCATTGAACTCGGAATGTCCAGTTGATTTGACATTCTAGTGGCAAGGTTCCATATTTCCCTTCATATAACCCCAACAAGGGTTGGTCAAGCTATTTGAAGGTATTTAGGTAGGCAGTTCTTTTCCAACTGTGAGCTTACAGTTCCTTGATCTGTTGAGTGGACTCCCCAATCCTGAAATCTTGAAATGGATTTCATTAACTCTTGCCTCCAATATTACATCAATTCTAGAAAGGGATAATCATGTTTATTTAAGATGGTTAATTCAACCTGAAAACATTCATAAGGGCTTCCTTTATAAAAGTAAGTGTCCTAACAAGGGTTGGTCAAACACATAGTTTTATTGATTCTTTCCCTTAATCAAGTAATAGAAGGCCTCGCCTAGCATAATAAGGTATTGAGGTATTTTAATCCATTATGCGTAGTTTTGCATTATCACATGCCTGTTAATATTAAGTGATGCTTTCTTAAGTGATTAACCATGTTCTGATAATGTTTACGTATAGTCCTGTTTTTATTTTATTCCATCTTTGCATGATTTTTCATTTTATTAACTATGTGATTACAAAAACACATACATAATAAATAAACCATGAAATCAGACAGAAATAAAATAAGATGGCATGATCATGAGCTTTTATTGGTTATCTTATCATGCAGTTTGATAAGCTAACCCTGAACTAGGGAAAAACACCTTGAACCGATGGTTCGTGTTTTGCAGCTCCCACTTGTCCACCTTTGTATCTTCGTGGCTTGCTTTCACCTCAGCTTTGGGTTTTGAACTGTCACCGCTGGCTTGGGAGATCCTCCATTACATGGTTTTTACATTAAAGAAACCATGGGCACGCAGGCCCAATATTTTATTGGAAGAACGCTCACATGCCAATGAATTTAAATTAAAACATTTAAATGAAACCATACACACATACAAAGGGTCTTTGTTCTATCTCATGATCATTCATAGAATGCAACGAAATTTATGAATATTTAGAATAGAAATTCTTCTAATTGTTCTATTATTTAAGATAAGTCGCATATGAATTTAATTAATTATGATCTTATAATTAATGAATTCTTTAATCTTAAATTACTTTCTAAATTTTCGTGAGATTCTTCTCATCCATATTCTTTGTACCGGTCTTTGTACTTTTGGTGGAAACCTGGTGAAATTACATTTCTGGAATGTTCACAGCGTGTTATATAGCCTACACTCTGTGAATTTTTCTCCCTTTATCCAAAGTACACACCGGGGGCTTTGGCATGTATTCTATACTTCGGAAATTTTGGAGTACACGGCGTGTAGATTAATCTAACATGGTCTGTACTTCCTTGTTAGGTGGTTACTGGCCTGAAAATCCCATGTACGTAGAACATGGATTCCCCTTGTACATGGTTTCAATTGGGCCAGATCGGACTACACACTATGTTGATTCAACATACACGCTGTGTATTTCGGTTCCACACACCGTTCATTTCTGGTCAACACGGTGTAATAAAACTCAGGTATACTCAATTCACACGGCATGGTTTGGCGGACCAGTACCGGTTCGTTGAACCTAAGTACATGGCGTGTAGTTTTAACTTACAGGTCGTGTATTCTTGTGTTGTATGGATAGAAATATTGGCTCCTCTGGATTAGTTCCTCATTTTTATTTTAATCAAAATTAAATTAAAAAGTCATTTCTGTGATGTGAATCGAGAAACGTAGTAAGAACAGATCTCGTTCATTTTGTTTAATAGAACGATCTATCATATATTTAATCAAATATAAATGCGTAAATTATCAACGAAAATTAAATAACTATAATCAAAGTTGTATCCTCGCTCTGATACCAATTGAAGGTTTCGGGCATAGCAGAAGCTCATGGGTGGATGTGCCCACTTGTCTTTTTTTCATTAGCAATGATCAATCCGGGATCAATACGATGATAAATTCCAGTCTCCACGGATCGATTCATAGAAATAGACAAAGAAGAAGAAAGTACTCGGAGCCACAAAAGTGGATCGTCACAGGTTGATTATAATTAATTTAATTAATTGACAATAAGTACCTCTTGGGTTTTCTTTCTTTGTTGATATTCTTGATCACGTTCTGATTTGATTTTTCATTGTGTCGTAGAAGCCAAGTGTAGACTTCCTCTAGTGGTGATCCACACGTGCACCTCGTATCTATGGGAATCGCCAAAGGAGTCTCCAGGTGCTATCATGGAGAAATCTTTGTTTTTATTGTCCACCTTAGATCGTCATGATCCGATGGAAGAGGATCTCTCTCGGTCTTGATAGAATTCTTAGAGGAAGAGGTTCTTTTGGCCTTGAAATAATTCTCCAGAATTGTGGCGCCCAATGATTCTCTTGTAGGAAAAGAGTTGGGGTTGTAAGGATACTTATAATCATGTTTGAGGTTTAAGAGTTATGACAACAAATAAACGTGTTATGCATTTTATTTATTTCATTGACTCTTATTGAAAACCCCCACATTGAATAATTAATTCCTTGACATGCACCCACATTGATTATAATAAATATCATTTAATAAAACAAGATTATATCCTCAAAATCCCGACTGGAAAACTACACGATGTGTAATCATTAATACACGGTGTGTACTTGTTTTCCATAAAACTACACGTTGTGTAATCATTAATACACGACATGTACTTGTTTTTCATTTACTTTCCAAAATGAAAACTACACGGCATGTAATCATTAATACACGGTGTGTACTTTTTTTCCAGGAAAAACTACATTATGTGTAATCATTAATACATGGTGTGTATATCTTGTTTTTCATTTCCTTCTTCCTCCATCATTAAAACAATTTAGGCTTCCTTGATTAATTATTAAACCATATACGGGAATAATCTTTATTCTACTTGAGATACTTGGATACACTTAGTGTGTGACACTCTAGGCCTCTTTCTCGTTGGCATTAGTCGGGCTTTCCTAAAGTCCAAGATTACTGTCTAGCAATGGGTCAAGGCACCCAAGAGAAAGAAGTTGAGACCGCATTGACGTGTCACCTCATACGAATGCTTACTGTGTAATTGAATCCCTTTGTCTCAATATCTCATTAAGAAGGTATCATGGCAGTGTTATAAACCTATATGCTTGATCTTTCATTCATTGACTTCCAGAAATAAACTCGCCGGGTCACCATGGCTATGGAATTTTTTCGACAATTCTATTTCAATCAAAGGGACCGAGATATCTTCTTCCATGAATATGGAAGGGAAAATCCATCCTCGACTTATCCATTAACAACATGTCATTCGTGATGCACCCAACATACCCTAATTCCCGCCAACTGTCTTCGTGACGGTTTTTGTTAGCAAATCTAAGTGTGTGAGTCATGACATGAGTTAATGATAATCTTTCAGTCTAAGGACCATTACACATGCTCGCAGATAGCAATATCTGATGACCCCAAAACATGCGGAATTACTACTGGTGGGTTTGTTTTCATAATCTCCCATCTTGGAGATTACCAAGTGTGAACTCCATGAGAGAGAGTCTCATCTTCTTACAAGTACTCACACATGACGGTCTGTATACTATGTGTCCTATCATAGTATGTCATCCAACCATAGAACATTATTTAAGAATATTTTTTATATAATTTCAAGGTTCTCATCATAGTGGGGATCGACCATGACCTTATCAATGCAAAAAATATTCTAGGACATTATTATATTATATTCATTCAGAATAATGAACAATATATAATAAGTGAACATTCATATAATCAAAGTAAAAAATAGTTGGTTCTCAGGATAATAACCCTAACAATTCTGATGTGATAAAATATCTCAAAGGGGTCAATATATCTATAAATAAGAATTCCCTTCATCCCAAACCTCATGAATTTCTTCCGTGGGGACAAATTGAGGAACACTTTATATCTGATCTCATACACTAGGAATTATCAATGATTGTCTGTATAGTTTTTATATAGAATTTTTAGAGATTTCATATAGTGCTGAATGGTTTGAACCTTCTCTATAAACTCTTGAATAAGATCTAGTGCTATCAGCTTATAGACTCTAACTTCATCCCAACGTGTGGGACTGTAACACATCTTCCCATATAGAGCTTTATGAGGATTCATTTCAATGTCAAAATAAAAACAATTGTTATATGAGAACTCCAATAGGGGAAGTTAATGATCCGAACATCCTTGGAAATCCATTAAACATTATATCAATATATATTATATATTATTAATGGTTCACTCAGAATGATTGTCCCTATAATGGAGACAAGTTGTACAAAAACATAGCTCTTTATCCAATTCCTATTGAAGTATTATACAAAACCTCTAAGTAAACCATGTATCTTAATTATATATAATAGAGAGTGGTAATCTATACAGTCATACCACTTATATTATGTATATCTTAGTGAGTTAGTCAAGATGTAAGCATTCCTTGATAGAAATGAAATATTTTGAATTTATAAGGTGATATAATACTAGCCAAATGAATTTTTTTCCTTCATATTTCTTAGGGATTCCTATAAAAAACTCTATGGTTATGTTTTCTCATTTCTACTCTGGTATGGGAAATAGTTGCATAAAACCCTTAGAATTATATCGTTCAACCTTAACTTATCTAAATATGATGCATCGGGATAAAAGATTATCAATATACATATTCAAAATATTCCACTAGAAGTTTTTATTCAAATATCTGTACATCTTAGTATTTTCTAGTTTAATAGAGGAAGATAAGTTATGCACATCATCCTAAAGTTCCTTATTTATTTCTGGTTTTAATGGGACACATATCAAGGTTTCAAACCATATTAGTCTATCTTTACCAAAGTTGAACTATGTAATATTTTCTAACTTTTTTATGTAGCATCTCATTATATTGTTGTGCCTCCTTGATCCTCTCAAGAATCAATGGTTGAGTAGATATTTGAGTAAGGTAGTATGATACTAGTTTTATAATTCCCGTATCAATCCTTTCTATGTACAAGAATATTAGATCCTTTTAAATACTAATCATGGATTGGATTTCATGATTCTTTCTACTCAGACCATCTGCCACTTTTTTTCTCCACATTATGGTAATAGATTGAACAATAATAATCATTTATCAGATCTAACCATCTTTATTGGCACATATTGTTCTATTTTTTGTGTGAATATATACTTGAGACTCTTATGAACCATATATATATATCACACTTATCCATATAGAGATAATGACACACAATATTTAATTTAAAGGTCACTACAACCAATTTCAAATCGTGTGTCGTGTTGTTCTATTTACGGATTATTAATTAGAAAGAGTCATAGGCTATCATTTTATAATTTTTTATTATTACACAACCTAATCCCTTATTGGATGCACTATTATAGATAAAAAATATAACCCAACTGGTGGGTATTATGGGAATAAGTGCAGTGATTAACCTATTATTTAACTCTTTAAATCTATCCTCTTATTAATCAGTCCATAAAAAATTCACTCTCCTTTGACTTAGCTTGGTTAGAGGGATTTAAAATCATGGGAGGTTTCTAAAAAATTGACGATAATGCCCATAAAATCTTAGAAAACTATAGATATATGTCACATATTTTTTTAGTCTGGTCTTCAATTTCTTTTATCTTATAAGGACCAAACAATTCCCATTTTTTGGTGATAAAATACACTAGGAATGTTACTTTCCCCATCCATATATTATTTTTATTGTAATTAACATATAAATTTCCCTTTTGCAAGGTATTCAGTAAAAAATCCAATTTCTTATGATGTTACTCTTTTATTTTGAATAAGAAAAGATTATGTGTAACACCCCATTATTTTTTGGTATTTATCTTTTTAAATTTAATATCTTTTATAGCTTATGTTTCACGCAACATTGATCTTAATCAAACTATGATATTTTATTGATATTATTATTTAAAATTAAAATTATATCCTAGGTGGTAAATTTGTGGTTAGGAATAGAAATAACTAATTTATGAAAATATATGATTTAATTCATTTGTTCCCAATTATTTAAAAATTTATATCCAAACCAAATTAAAATAAAGGGAATGTTTTTATAAAGAACTATTTTTATGGTCACAAAAATCAATTTATCCCAACTAAAAAATTAATTAAAATTATTTAATGATATTAATGTAATATATATTTAATAAAACATTTTTTTACATACATCCAATATATTTAATATGCATAATATAAGAACAAACTCAATTTAATGCATAAAACCCTATATTTTTCTAAAGGTAGTGTCAAAACCTTTTAATGGAGAAACTATTTTAAACACAATTTTGGACACTTTTAAAAATATTATTTCAAAAAATAAACTTATTATATTAAAATGGATTATTAAAAATGTACTTTGGGTGATTTTTTGTTATTTTTCTGATAATCTTAATGTTTTGATGAATAGTGATAAGTTGTTGCATTTTAATTTAAAACAAATTTTTCATCTAAATTATTTATAATGTTGAATTATAATTTTAATTGGTTTTAAAGTATAATTATATCAATGTTTTATCATTTAATATAATAAATTTCATTGGAATAAATTTCACATTTAATTCGGATATAAAAATATTTCTATCTTTTTAATGTTTTCACATTAAAAACATGTTTTCTCATTATATCAATGGAATTATTTTTAAATTAATTACAAAAACTTATATGTTTTTAATTTCGAAAAATGGATTCCATATTTAGAATTATAATATCAAAATATATTAAACAGGTTTATTTTATTTTTGGGTAAAATGAATATTAACTTTAGTATTATTTTTAATTAGCATTGTAAAGGGTAATTAAGGGTAAAAATAATATTACAAGAATTATTAAATTATGCTAAAAATTGTACTAATTTAATTTTATGAGTTTTTTTCAACTAAAACCATCCTTGGGACGATTTTATGGCATCTAGAAGTCACTTGGATGACTTTAAGGATATGTAGTATTTTATTCTAATGAAATCCATATAAGTCATACCCATTTTTTAAATATGTATTAAATTTTTTATTTTTGGTTATTAAGAAGACATATTAGACTATAAATAGTAATTAGAAAGATAAAATTATTATATTAATCGTGATAAATTGTTTTTAATTTTTAGGTAATAAATAATAAAATTAAAGGCATGTACAATGAAGATGTTGTAATTGTTTAATTAATGGAAATATTAAAGAAATGTTATTAAAATATTAAAATACATTTAATTTTATATAATTAATTTTATCCAAAAAAATTATACATGACCTATAAGTTTTACTAATGTATTAATGGATTTAGTTCAATTTTATCTTCTATATTGATATTTTTAAAAAATTCAACTAATGAATAGTTTTAAAAAGTAATTATATTTTAAAATACATAATATTTTATAAAATGATATAAAATTAATAAAAATTTAAACTTAATTGAACTAATTTAGATAAAATTTAAAATTTCATCGATGACTCATTTATTGTTCTTTTCCATTTTATAGTAACTATATTCACCCTTAAAGAGTAAAAAAGAAAATTTGTCATGGTAAGAGTTAAAGGGTTTAATTAAGGGTTAAAGAAAAAAGATAAAGGTAATAATGTGACTTAAACTTGTATAAAATTATTGGTAGAGATTATTTTGACCCATACTTATCTTATCTTTTAAACAACTCACTTGGTATCCATTTGAAATAGAAAAATTAATTAATGTTAATTTAATATTTTGATTGTTTCTAATGAACCCCTCGCATCAATTATAAAAGTGAACCTCCTCCCTCACATCATCACACCACTTTTAGCCTTATATATCAACAAAACCCTGACCAAATAAGCTCCCAACTTCCATGAACTCATCCTATTATCATCACTTTGGGCATAAGTCCAACCAAAGAAGTTTTTTGGTATAAACCAAAAAGAGTTACCCAAAATGAGGTAATGATCTTGAACTATCTCTTTCATTTTATTTCATTCCCCACTCCATCATTTAATTTTATTACATGATTATATAAAAACCACAATATCCTCAATATATTGATATGTTGTTATGTTCAGGGTTTTACCTACTTCTACACACACTTCCATCAAATTGGTAACAAATTTACAGTTCGTGTATGATGAAGTACCATCTCACGAAATGATGTCATTTGTTTTTACTTTCCCACATCTCATTTTTGTACATTATGATGGAGAATATTTTTTTATATGACATATATTATATTTATATTGTCTTAATACTTTGTTAATTATTATGTAGAACATACCTTCTTTCTTTCCATTTTGTGTAAATATGATAACATTTTTTGTGGAAGTGTGGACTACCGCCTCCTCAAAGCGATATGATTCATTAACACTATACATGGAATGTATAAAGGATGGTTTTAATAAAAATATGTGATATAAATGAAATATATATGATACTATAATTATAATATGTTGGAACAAAGGTTGTTCTTTACTAGAAATGGAGTCTGGTTTGTGTTTGTTGTCAATCCTCCACATGGAAGATCTGGGAGTTTGTAAAGAAAGCGGTCTTGTAATACATGATAATAATTGTGGTTAATGTGGCTTTATTTCCTTGTTTCTTCCAAATTTTTGGGTTAAAAAATTTGTAGGAAGGATAAAAATACGGAGGGAGGGATAACTACGTTAAGGTTTGTTTTCTAGAATCATCTCTTCATAATTATAATAATGGAAAATGGTTTGCAAAGACTGGGATGATTTTCATGAAGTTATAAAGAATTGTGATCGATTATAGTTTTCTTCATGATTACAAGAATTTGATAACCGTGATAATGAAATATTTTAATGGAATTCTTTACAAAAATGTCAAATATAAATGGAGAATCCCGAATACAGGAGCATCAAAATGATATTTTTTTAATATTCAATAAATGCGTTGGAGGTGGTGGAGAATCAAGAATGTTTGAGGATATAAAAATTTGGATGCCCACTTCCTTTTATGTGATATTATTCAAGGATAATCTAGAATCACTCTAATTTCTTAAAGTTAGGTGAGCTCCACGAATCTAGATTTATATGCGAGCATAAGCATCATGAAAAGACTAATTTTTTCTTAACTGATTCCAACTCTTTTGGGTAAAGGGTTCTTGTTGATGATGGGGTATTATACATTGAAACAGTTATCTTCATGAAGGTATTTTATTTCACAAAGTTAGGGTGCTTCATGAAGGTGGTGAGCTTCACAAAAGGTAGTTTTGAATATCATTTTTAGTGAATAGGGATTTTAAAGTGCATTAACTTTGGTCTATAGTGCAAGAACAGTCTCATACTAGATATGGAAAAAGACTTTAATTCTAATCCATTAAAGTAGCCTTCATGTCTATAAACTTTGTTAGACATCCCCCAATGCAATGGGATAGTGGGAGTTGATGAATGTTTTCTGAGGGACACAATGTTATATCCCTAAAATAATGTAAAAGATGTCTTTATAGAATAGACTGATTGTGTCTGAACTCTTACATTCCACAAATACTGTAGATTATTGGATTTTTGTATGACCAACACATTTTTCGGATATTCTAATTGGACTAGCCTTTAGTTTTGAACCAAGAAAAACTATTCTGTTGTCTTTCTACATGTGAATGATTGATTTTTGATCAAATCCATCATAGAGGTTTAAGGAGTTACTACCAAACGGGAATAAGATCAATCACATTAAAATAAAAAGTTGACACCCAGATTTTCCTCCACCTCTCTTAGGGTGTTCTAGGGTCCTAAATAATATACATATATATCATTAACTTTTTATTCTATTAATATATAAAATAAGTGATTTTATCATTCTTGAATATATACGGCCTACCATCTCCATGAACAGTGCATTTCATTGATCAAACAACTGGATACACGGTTTAGAACTACACGGCTTGTACATGCTAGAGATGGTGTGCAAACCTAAGTTTCATCCACCGGTGTCATTATTCATAGGTTCAGACACACAGTATTTATGACATGATGTGTACTCCTAGTACAGTGCATGTTCTATCAAAAATTTATCAACCCTGTGTATCTACTCACACATTCAGTCACATGGTTAAAGACTACACGGTATGTAAATACGGTACACAACTTGTAATTATGAAAAGTTGTTTTTTCCAGAATAGAAGAACACATGGAATGTGTTTATAAGAACACAGGTCGTGTTCTCTGGGTTACCATATAGTAGGCCTATGAAACATATTCTAAACCCTTAAAAACATAATTTTCTTCCAATTCATGACAATTTCGGACCTGTGGGTGCCCATACTCCCTGCAAATCAATGTTTGGAATCCTTTACCACATCATTACATGAAATAAAATCAATTAAATGTTGAAATATGATCTGCGAAATTTTGATCCAAGAGGTCCCATAACACCTTGGGAACCAAAGTTGTACATCCATCCAAATGAAACATTACATATTCCAATACCCTATCAAAATATCAGGTATTCTATCATGGCATCTGTCACAAGGACATGCATATCAAGAACAACATCTACCACAAAATCATGCAATAAGTAATGCATCCTAAATGGCATGACAAGAATGCATGACCTGTGATCGGTTGAAAGTTCTTATATGATTCATGAGATGTCCTAACCTCATATAATTGGGTTGCAACAGAAATATAACCACAATGATATAAATCATAACACCACAAAACAAGTGAATCACCCAACGGGGAAATCAAATCATCTGTAATAATTGCATGACTAGAAAAATTGAAATATTCAAGGTAAAATGGATTTTACCTATACACGGGTTTGCTAATCCTAGGCATAGTTTATTACCAACTACATATTTCTTCCTGTCATGTCCATAAGATCGAAATAGTAAGACAAAGCATAAAATAAAATCCTCTAATACAACTTTTTAACGTATCATTTTTAGGTTCCACCCAAGGGTTCCCCATACCTGGTTGGTCACATTACCTCAAGCGCATTTCCCCAAATACTAGAGTATACTAACTAGAAGAAAGGTCCAAGGTCTAATAGTGTAGAAAATATTCCCTCATTGGCAGAGTATGAATAGTGGAATAATAAATTGTATCCAATAGCAGATACAGTAATACCATATATAAAAAGTAAACAGTGGATGACTGATAAAAATATGACAACTGGAGAATATATAAATGATGCAGATCTCATGTGTCTAAGAAAGAAGCCAAACAAGTCATAATGCTAGAAATACAATACTGAAACCAAAGGAAAAAAAGTAGCAAACTACAACAGCATCTCAGACCTCAAATTGATCACATGCTCTCCAACTCCAAAAGCAATCATGTACCTGATGAAGATGGGTGCTTTCCCTTATCTATACCTACAACCAGATAATCTGTTTGGGTTCAAAAGAATGACCCAAATAGGGTGTATGATAAATCCCAATAGGAAACCACAAAAATATTTGTGTCTAATATTTAGTGAATATATATAGCAGGAAATATGTATAAATGAAGTAATAAAAATGGAAGTACTCAAAAGTAAACAATCCTACAGTTTTCCATTACATTCATGTTAATTTATTAATTATTTAAACCGTTGAATAATGAATCCTAGGATCTAGCCTAATATATGTATCTCTCTATATAATAGTAACAACAGTCGTCTCAAAAGACCATCTAAACAATCAAGTAAGACTGAGTCCAATCTTATTCTTTGGCTTGGTAGACTCATCACCATCATTCAATCATTCATAAACAAAACTCTGGGAAATATCTCATGGTCTAACCACTTTGGTTTAACATAGAACTAATAATTTACAAACGACCACCTGGGTATCTCTCACGGTCTATACCCCTAGGTCAACATGACATCCAAAAAAATATAAATGACCTCCGGGTAGCTCCCAAGGTCAATACCTCTAGGGTCAACATAGCATAATTAATCATAAAAGATCTCTTGGGTATCTCTCAAGTTCAATACCCCAGGGTCAAAGTCTACACCATGGCTCTCATGGTCCTATGTAAATAAACATGGTTGCGCCCACAGTTTTCCTAGTACAAGCCTCTCACGGTCCATTGGAAAAATAGTGTACACATCATAATAGGCATCACATTTAATCTATAACTACTACATAGATAACATTCATAAGAATAACACAAGAAATTCATATAATAAATCAAACTCCATCTTAAACTATTCAAGTCATGGAAACAAGGTAAACATCATATGAAACTTAATCCAAATGGACATAAATATCCAAACTAGGGAAACACACCAATAGGGTGTCCAGTAAACAGGTCATCTAACCTTACACATATACTACAACCCCTTTTCAATCAAATTAACCATAGATGGTAAATAATAGGGTTAAATTCGAAAAATTCAATCCCCAATCATGGGTAATTGGAACTTTAGGCATATATAATCCAAATACAATCGACAAAAGGTAAAAACCATATACATTGATGTTATATGATGAACACTCTTGAACGTAGACTCTTGAATTAGACTAAAATGACATATATCTACAAAAGGATAAAAATGATCTTCCTATAAATACCCATAAGAGATGACGAATCAGGAAGAAAGACTCCAAGGAAAGGGAGAACTCACCGGTGGGAATCCAACACACCTGCGACATCTCTCTTAGAGGTAGTACGATGAAACTAGAGGTTCTCTAAGTTCTTTGATCGTTCATCACTCTCCTATATGAAACACATGGATAAGAAGTGTGTTCTGAATTTGATATGATAACTCTCTCCAATTTATAAAATAAAAAAGAAAAGTACATGGCTTGTTCATTTAATGTACATGCCATGTACTAGCCTCAACCAACCCTCGATTTCGGCGGTCTTCTAGGTCACCCACACGGCTATGTACTCGGCTATTACACAGCAATTACACAGCATGTACATAGAAAATTTCTCATTTCATTATTTTTACTAAAAAAAAACCCAAAATAAAGATCCATACATGTAATGAAGATTAGGGTTCTTACAAATAAAGGTATTCATATATGAGTTATATGACAATAAGAGCTACATTATGTGGTTTTCAGAATCTAATGTTAATATTGATTTTTGGAAATTTAGATATTGTTTTGGAGAGTGAGTTTTGAAAGATATATTTGGGATGAGTTTTATGGTTGGAATGGATTAAGGTGAACATTGGATATTGTTGTTTACGGTTAAATTGTAATTTATTATATTGGATATCATGTGTAACCATTTTATTTTTGATAATATTTAATGGTAAAAGGAATGATATCTTGATAATTCATTAAATGTTCTTTATGTATAAAAATTCATCTTGAATATCCATCATCATTTGTACGAAATGAAGTGAAAATTGGTTGAAGTAATCCAATGGATGAGATTATGATCATGACATGGAAAGAAATCAATTAATTTTATGTTCTCAAATGATTATATATATTTTAAAATAATAACTCAACTATAGGAAAAGTAATTTGGAACAAAAGCATTATCTATTTACATTTTTTTCTAAGAAATTGATTATCTTTTAATGGATCACAAATTTATGGTTTTATCATCATTAACATTATCATGACCATAAGTTCTCTATCACTTTCCATCATAACTAATACCAATTCCACGTTTTCTAGTATGGAACCCTAGTATGTGTCAATTCAGGTGACCTTCGTACTTCCCTTTCTTTTAAAGTGCAAGTTTTATTTACCCTTGTTCCGATGTGGGATTTTCAATAAAGGCATTTTGAATCGTCAAAAATTAGTTACCAAACCCATATTAAAAAAAATTAGAAAATTTTTTTATTAATGTATGGGATAATGTAACACCCCTAGATTTTATGGTATGTATCTTTTAAAATTTAATTTCTTTGATGGCTTACGATGCATGCAACATCGAGCATAAACAAACCATGATATACTATTAATATTATTATTTAAAATGAAAATTATCTATTATACATTAAATTGGTGGTTATGAATAGTATTAACTAATTTATGAAAAAAAATTATTGAATTAATTGGTTACAAATTAATTATAAATGAATATTGAAACTAAATAAATATAAAGGGAATGTTTTTATAAATGTCTATTTTTTTGCTCACAAAGTTGTTTTATCCTAATAAATTAAATTAAATAAAATTATTGAATGTTATTGAAATAATATATATTCAATAAAATATTTTGATATTCATCCAATACATTTAATAGGCATAAGAAAAGAACAAAACCAATTTTATGCATAAAAGCCTATATTTTTTTAAATGCGGTTATACTGGGTTTTAATAGAGAAACTATTTTGAATACAATTTGGGAAAATTTTATAAATTTTATTTGAAAAAATAAACTTATTATTTTAAAGTTGAATATATAAGTTTTCTTTTGTTGAATTTTTTGAATTTTTCTGATAAATTTCATGTTTTGATGAATAGTGATAAAATATTGCATTTTAATTATAAAAAAATTTGTTTACATAATTTATAATGTTAAATTATATTTATAATTAGGTTTAAATTATAATTAGGTAAATATTGTATCATTTAATCTAATGTAGTTCATTGGAATCAATTTCACATTGAATTTGGATATAAAAATATTTCAATCTTTTGAACGTTTTCACTTTAAAAATTTGATTTCTCATCCCATCAATGGGGTTAATTTTAAATTAATAACTGAAACTCATGTTTTTTGAATTTTTAAAAATGGATTAAATATTTTTATTCATAAATAAAAATTTATTTGATAGGTTCCGTTTATTTTTGTGTAATGTGAATAGTAAATTTAGTATTTTTTTAAATTACAATGGTTAAGGCTAAATTAGGTAATTAAGAGAAAAAAAATTATTATAAATATTATAAAATTACCTTAACATTTGTTATAATTTAATTATATGATTTATTTCCTAAAAAACCCATCCTTGGGTCGATTTCATGGACTCTTGGAGTCACTTGAATGACTTCAATAATTTTATAGTTTTTCATTCTAAGGAAATACAAATATGTTATACTCTTATTTTTAAAAATTTATTTATTTTTTATATGTGGTTATTCAAAAAAAATATTGTCAACTATAAAGTCATTGCAAATATAAAACATTTATGTTAATCATGATAAATCAACTATAATTTTAAGCAAATAAATAGTAAAATTAATGGCTTTCAGAATGATGATGCAATAATTGTTTAGTTAATGAACATATCAAAAAAATGTTATTAAAATAATAAAATTAAATTAAATTGATATAATTAGTTCCAAGAAATAGCTTTATATTATACCTATATATTATTGATTTATGAAAGATATTTTCTTGATGTTATATTGTGTATTGATATTTTTTTTAAAATTGAACTAATGAATAGCATCAAAATTGACATTAATGATATTTTAAAATAAATATTATTTCATTAAATGATATAAAATCCATAAAAATATAAATTTTTTCCCAAATGATTGGGATAAGGTTTAAAATTTCATCCATGAATCATTTATTATTTTTTTCATTTTATAGTAACTATATTAACCTTTAAAGAATAAAAATCCAAGTTGTCGTGGTATTAGCAAAAATGATTAACTAAGGGTTAAAGCCAAAATATAAGGGTAATAATGTTACCTGAACCTATATAAAAATTATTTGTTGAGATTATATCTACCCATATTCATATTATATTATAAATAAATCACTTTTCATCCATTTATAATAGAAAATTAATTTATATTAATTTAAAATTTTGAGAGTTTCCAAAAGTAACCCTCACCTCAATTATAAAAGGGCAGCTCCTCCCACATTTCTTCACACAAAATTAAGGCTTATATCTCAACCCAAACCTTTATAACTAAGATCCCAACTTCCCTCCATAAATCATATTATCCCCCTTTTTGAATAAATCCAAAGAAGGAAGTCTTTTGGTATAAACTAAAATGAGTTTCCCAAAAATGAGGTAATGTTCTTCAACGATCGCTTCAGTTTTATTTCCTTCCCCACTCATTCATTTATTATTGTTAGATGATTATATAATAACAATATTATCTTAAATATAATGATATTTTTTATGTTATATTTTTTACCTAAACCTACAAACACTTCCATCTAATGGGTAACAAATTTATCATTCGTGTATGACGAACTATCACCTTGTAAAACAATAACATTTGTTTTTTCCTTTACCACATCTAATGGTTGGTCATTTTGATTGAAACATTGTTTTATATGATATATATTATATTTAATATATCTCCATATTTATTTAATTTTTATATAACCCATACGTTCATACTTTCCATTTTGTGTAAATACGATAACATCATTTGCAGAAGTGTGGACTACCACCTCCTCAATGTGATATGATTTGTTCACACTATAAGTAGAATGTATAAATGAAGTTGTTAAGAAAAATATTTGATATATATTACATATATATGATATTTAAATTAAAATATACATATATATTTCATTTAATTTTAATTATTATAATATGGAACATAAATGAATGTAGTGTTCAAGCGTACGTACGACCTACCGTCTCCATAAAAGGTGCATTCAATTTCCTATATCCAAATTTTATGGATCATTATAAGCATATATATAAATAATTTATATTATATTTAAATAATTTTTTACATTCTAGATATGAATAAATCATGATCTATGTAATTGTAAAAACAATTAAAAAGTTAAAACATACTCGAGAAACAAGGTAATTAACACCCAAAATAGTGAAAATGATAGAAGATTATTAAAAAAGGGTGATAAAATAATTTAATAAGTTAATATATGGTTATATAGAAATTAATTTATAATAAACCTGTATTTAATATAAAATAGGTTTTATTGAGTATGTCTAGATTCAAGACATAATATAAGGGACTTCGTCTTAATCTCCTTTAATTGGGGCAAAATTTGATGTTATACACTCACCTTATTTTATGAGTTGTATATACAAAACATTTAATTATCCTGTCATTAATTTGAATATTATAATGTTATTTAACATTATGTTAAATTTTATTCCTTAATGGGTATTATGATTTAAATGTTCAATCTGGTATGTGACCCCTTGAATTTTTAAAGATTTAATTATCATATATTTTTCTCCGTATCAATTTTCGTAATATTATTTTAAATATTTATTTATATAGATATAAATGAATTGTAAAGGGAATTTTTGTTTATTTTTACTTTCATTCAAATTTTTTAAAAAGGAATCCTTTTATATACAGAATGATTTGATAAACAACAAAATGAATGTTTTTTCCTAACGTACAAGGCAACAATGACTTTCCCACTCTCATGACTACAATTTAATTTCTATTTTCCATTGTAAGCTTAAATATTTTCTTAAATTAAAATCCATATTCCCTTATTTTGGGATATTTGGCATTATAAATGGTTATTTTTAAAATAAAATAGTATTTTTATATGATTTTTTTCATATGTTTTTAACAAGAGTTTCTTCTAAATAATATTTCTATGATTTTATTAGATTATTTTCATCTATGTCAACACACTTTGTTGAATCTTATGTTTAATTTTTATTGATATATTATGATAAAATCTATTGTATTTTATTTAATGTTTTATGATCATTTTGACTATGGATGTACTATTTTTATATCATTCATGGATTATGGTAAAAAGTATTCACATTTATTATTTTAGTTATTCAATATGAGTTTTTATATTGTTTATGTTTCACCTCATTCATATGAGGAAATAATTGGGCTTAGTAAGTGATAGGTGGGGCTTGCTATAGCTCCTCTAGGCATTAGTGGGTCTCATGAGGCAAATAATATATGGATTTGACAGAGGCCATACCAATTTATTTTCATATATGGATTGGGATGAGGCCTTAATCAATTATTTTTATATATCTTCAATGAGGCCTTGATGGTATGTTTCATATATACAACATTATTCATTTCATCATTATGAGATTAGTTATAAATGTTCAATGTGATTATTCAACTAGTATGATTTTCATAGTTATGTTTTGTCACGACCCGTCCTCGGGGCCCGTGCCGTGACTACCCCAAGCCCGCCTTCCATAGGCCAGGGGCTGGCGACTAGCACCAAAGGCGTAAAATCCCAATAACTGGGAAGGCATTGCCTTTATAAAAGAAAACAAGCACCACAGAGTACAAGCGGAAGTAAACACTAAGTACAAAAAGAAGAGCTGAAAAGTAAAAAGGGGCCGGAAATACAAGCCCAACTGTAAAGTACAACTCGAAAGGGAAAACAGCGACTGAAAAGTAAAGCTGCTACGCTGAGATGTCCACTGGAAATCCCACCTGAAGGGTGGGTACAGATAGCTCCTCTGCTCCTCGGGTCCCGCCATCTGCTCCGAGTATGTCCCGCCCAGTGGTCTGCCTCTGGGTACCGCCTCGTCGTATAGTCCACCTCCAGGTACCGTCCAGTCCTCGAACACTCGGCCTCTGCCAGTACTGGCCGTCGTCTGCAACCAACACAACGAGGTGCGGGCATAGCCCGTGCAGGGGTGAGTATAACGATAATCAGTAGGGACCCCGAGACCCTCAAGGTCTCACTAAAACCAACAAGGATAACCACAAGAAGATCACAACAGATAAACTCTACTTAGGTATATGCCCATACATATACCTAAGTTATCAAGTAACCCATCTCAATCATGAGGAAACACAAGAATTGTGAAATCGACGGATAACCACTACCCGGGTATATGCCCATACATATACCAAAGTTAGCAAGTGACCCATCTCAATCATGAAGTAAACACAAGGTCAAAAGTCTCAGCTCAAACCAGGATTTTCATTATCGAAATCGTAACTGCTGAAGAGCTCCGTCTCTAGAGTGTACAGTGGTCCTGTCACGACTCCGAGGCTGCCGCTCACTAACCTAGGACTGCTGAAGTACTCCTCCTGTCGAGTACTGCGGGTTTGCGGCCAACTACCTGGCGCTCCGTCCGCTGAGGGTCTGTCGCCAAATACCGGGCGCTACCCAGATAGCCTACTGAGGTACTCCTCCTGTCGAGTACCGCGGGTTTGCGGCCAACTACCTGGCGCTCCGTCCGCCGTGGGTCTGCTACCAACTACTGGGCGCTCCGTCCACTGGGCTAGTCGACTCACTCCAAGTCGAGTCGGTCAAGCAGTCGTCAGGTCTCAGCCGGCTACACGGTCTCCGTACTCTGCACGCTCGTCTCCGGGAGGATCCGCTCCACGAGCTACTGGTCGATACTCTAAGTATCTCAAAGTCCCACGAAGAAGTGTCTCAAAGGTCCGTCTCGTCAAAGGGGTCTCAACGCAACAGACGGCGCGTCGATCGGACGCCCGGTCTGTGAGTTATTAGCCTTCTCGTCCCAGGGGCCCGGTTGGTTTCGAGTGCGAACCAATCCTGGCCGTATCTCAACTGTACCCCGAACTCCCATAGGGTATACTCAAAGGGACCGTTACTCAACGTAACCACCAACGCCGCTGACGGCTCGTCAAGCGGACGTCCTTTCTGAAAGATATCAGCTTTCCCGTTCCAGGGGCCCGGTTGGATTTCGGGAAAAATCCAACCCGGCCATACTCCGACTGCATCCAAAACTCGGGCGGAGTATGTCAAAAGTTCCGTCTCATCAAGAGGAAGTCAACGAAACAGACGGCGCGTCAATCGGACGCCCGGTCTGTGAGTTATTGGCATTTTCGTCTCCGGGGCCCGGTTGGTTTTTAAGGAAAAACCAACCCGACCGTACTCCACCTGCGTCCAAACCTCGGGCGGAGTATGCCAAAAGATCCGATTCACTAAGAGGAACACAACGCGACTGACGGCGCGTCAATCGGACGTTCGTGGCTCAAGATATGAGCGTTTCCGCTCCGAAGGCCCGGTTGGTTTCGTGAACGAACCAACCCGGCCGAACTCAAAGTAACCCGAAACCTTGAGTGCGATATACCGAAACGACCGTCTCGATCCAAGGATCGCGTTGCCGCAGACGGTTCTTCATTCGGAGGTCCGAGGCTCAAGTTATGAGCCAAGAACCGAATCTGGTCCGAAACGGGGGGTCCGGGTCCGGGCCGACCCGGCCCGACCCCCCCCCCCTCTGGACGGCGCGGCGGCCGGCGGCGGCGGACGGCGGCGGCGGACGGCGGCGGCGGGCGGCGGCGCGGCGGCGCGGCGGCGGCAGACGGCGGCGGCGGACGGCGGCGGCGGCTGGCCGCGTGGCGGCGGCGGCGGGCCGCGCGGCGGCGGCGGGCCGCGGGGCGGCGGCGGCGGGCCGCGTGGCGGCGGCGGGAGGCACGCGGGGCTAAGCCCCGCGTTTCACAAGGCGGCACGGCTATAAGTCGTGCCTTGCAAAAGAAACGGCCCCCGCAAGTGGGGGCCGGCTGGATAAAAACCGGGGGGGCTTTGCCCCCCCCTCCTTTAATTGAACCGCCCCCCTCATTAAGAGGGGGGTTTGGAGAACTGGCCGGGGGTTTAATCCCCCGGTTTTATGACATCCGGCCGGCCCGCTGGCCGGCCGGTTTTTACCAACGGGACCGGAAATTCCGGTCCCGCCCTCGACTTCCGACGCCGGCGGCCCGGCCGCCGGTCTTTCCTTCCGCCGCGGCCCGGAACCGGCCGCGGTCTCCTCGTCCCGCCGCGGCCCGGAACCGGCCGCGGTGTTCGTCGTCCGGCGCGGTGCGACGGCACCGCGCCCCATTCGCCGTGCCATGAATCCTTCCAACGCGGCGCGACGGCGTCGCGTTCTTGAAGACTCTCCTCGGCGTAGCGCGACGTCGTTGCGTAAATTAAACGCACGGTAGACCGCGTGGTGCGACGGCACCACGCCACTTTGCTTCCATCGAAAGAATTAAACAAGAACGTTGGAGGGGGGTTCGGCCGTGTTCGTGCGGTCCGCCCCCCCCCCCCCTCGCGTTAATAATAATAACGCAACTTAAAGAAAAATTATGCCACACGTTAATCTTGCTAAAAGCACGATCAAGAATAAAAAGAGGAAACCAAAAGAAATTCGACAACCCCTACCTCGGGTTTAGGATTCAAAGGTGCTGCTACGCTCCGCGGAAGACGGCGTCGCGGAGGTCGGGTGTCGCGGTCGTCGTTCGTCAAATCCGTTGACGAAGTGCTATGCCCGAAGAGACACGACGTTGGCGGATCTTCGTTTGCCGACGAAGGTTGTCCGAAGAAGAGATGGCGTCCCCTTCGTTGTCACGGTGAACGAAGAAAGGAGTTGCGGCGTTCTTCGTCGGAAAAGAGAGCGTTCCTCGTCAAGTCTTGAGGAAAGTCAAATTATAAAGAGAACAACGAACTCAAGGACCCCTACCTCGATAGTCGCACGTGACGGAGTCGTGGAATATCGGTGTCGATTCCCTTGACGTCGGAGGAAGAGTCGTTGTCGAAGGCGTTCGTCGCGGAAAACCGTCGCGGAAGGGATGACGCGGAAGAAGAACGTCGCGTCGCGGATACGGCGTCGCGGATGGATCGTGTTCTTCAGCGGAGAAGTTCTTCGTTGAAGAACGACGTTCTTCGCGTTCTTCGTTGAGGTTGAAGAAGAAGAAGAGGAGCTCTCCACCTCTCAAGAAGACAAACGATCAACCCAAAATAAAATAAGATAACATCTTATTTTATTATTACAAAACATAAAAGAATTTCAAAAGTTTGAAATTCAAAATGGCTAACCCCAAAATTAACTCACTTATTTAATATACAAGAGTTGTATAATTAAAAATAAGTTAACTTGTCAAGCCATTAAGAGGGAGAGTGGGGAGTTGAAAAGGTGGGGGGTTCGTGTGGGCCCCACCACACTTAATCCTCCCAAGGGAGGTTAAGTGGGTGTGGGTCCCACTCCCAACCTCCTTAGATAGGTTTTAACAAGTTAAAAATAAAATTGTTCTACACAATTTTATTTAACTCAAACTAAAAACCCCAAAACGAAACTCTCAACCCGCAACAAACGCAACTCCCGAAAAGGACTCTTTAAGCGAAAATCGGCGCTGCGAGTTCATCGGTGCCCTCGGATTTCAATTCCGAGCACCGGATCAAAAGTTAGGAATTCCCGCTCGTTCGTTCACTGAACGTACCCGAGCCAAACTTCGGAAATTAATTCCGGGCACTCCGGGCCTCGGAATCAGGTGCCGTCTGAAACCGCGCTCTTGTAAAATTCTAAAGAAAATTAAGAAAAAAATTTCCTTGAATTTTACGGGTCTTTACATGTTTCCCAGCTCATGTGATTATTTAAATGGAATGTGGTTCACTTATATACCTAGATATATTATTTATTTTATAGTTACTCAAAGGATTCAATGTACTCTTACCCTTAGTGCGCATTTTAGCTCTTCCAGTTACTATTTTTCAATTTTTCCCCTAGATTCTAAAAGGTATATTATGACTAAGATGTAGGGTTACAGAAACAGAGAATTATGGAAAAGTCAATGAAACTATTTTTGTATTTTATATTTTAAAATGTAATGTGGATTTCATTTATGTATATAGTTTAACAAGAATACTAAACTATTCAGTCCTTTGCGATTTTATTCCTTATATAAATTAGTAATGTCATAATGTTACCACCGACTCCGAGCATTAAGGGTTGCGGAGTTGCAATATCGACAATAATGACTATAATAAAATTTTATAGGTAATCCCTAAATACAATATTCATTTAAGTATATGAAGTTTTTTGGAGATTTAGTGAGTCCAAATAGAATAAAAATGATCTCATAGTGATCGTACCTTGTATGAAAAGTAGTGTTGGGGACATCCTCCTTCTCCCCCTCTACTTTATAATAAACCGACCAAATATTTTCTATCTAGAAGTACTAAAATCCACATAGTTGATCAAACAAGTAATCAATATAAGTTATAGGATACTTATTCAACATATTGATCTTCTTGATCTTATGATAATCAATGAAAAAAGGCAACGAACCATCATTATTCTTTAAAAAAAGGACCAGTGCACCCCATGATGAAGCACTTGGGATTATTAACCCTTTATCTATATTATTCTATAGTTTCTTCTTAAACTATTAATGATAAATACTGGTAATTCTATATAGAGTCTTGTATATTATAAAATCATTGGTTATATGTTTGATTGAGAAACAAACCACTCGTCAAAGAACAAGACTAGAAAGTTCTTCCAAAAACAGTATAGTGTATTCACTAAAAATTGGAATGTCATCAAGTATTATATTTTACTTAATATAAATCATTTGATCTATATAATCTTGTTCGTAAAGAAATAATATTCATGCCTGAGATGATTATTCCAAAGGCGATTCATCCTCCTCTTTGCACTTGTATAGAAGAAGAGGGTGACTTGGGATGCAGAGGTCAGTTTCCTTCTCCTAGAAATTTATATTGGATCCATATAAAGAAATAAAATCCATAACTTGAATAACATTGAAATCCTCTTGAGCGACTATAATAAGATTTTATGGGAAGATAAAATAGAGAATATGGACATAGGATAAGCTATATGTTTGGAATTAAATAATTGACCCATTTACTACCTTCACTGATAACTCAACTTATGTGATCTGGGGTGATGTTTGAATAGTTTTACTAAAGTTTCACTATATGAAAGAATGTGTTGATCTATAATCAAATATTAAGTTAAATATACTTTAATGAATAAGTAAAAAACATATCATTGCTTCATTTTCAGGATCCACCTCTATAGTTGTGATGGAATATTCTCACCTTTTATCTTGAGGAGTTTTTGGTTGTTTTCATTGTTTATCATCAACAATCCTTGGCAAAGTGAAATGGTTTATATTATTTCTTTATTACTTATAGTTAAAACATTGGATAGTAAATTAAGGATTAACTGAAATATTCATTTATTCAATCACATTGGTGGGTTTCTCTCATCATCATTCACTAACTAGGTTCCTTCTTTCCTATAACTAAAACATTTCCTTTACCCCTTCAGGTAATTTTCAAGAGGCTTCTACCTACACTTTTGAAAAATGTGATGTTTTACTTTATTTCCCCATGAGATCTCTCCATTACTCCATAAGAATTAAACTCCATTCTTCACTTCTTATATCCATACCCATGAGACCATTTAAATTCTCTAATATCCATTTTTCCTTTGAGGGAACATCAAAAAATATCTTCATAACTATCAAAGTCTTTAATCTCCTTAGATTTTCATGGATTCAGATTTATCCCACTAAAGAAGTGGTCAAATTTATTTTCAAGATCAATTAATCAAATGGTGAAATATCACACATGTATTGTTATGTCCTCATCATATACCCAAATGGATTTTCCACCTTATGCTTAATTCCAAGGAAATAAATCTTCATTTTAAGTCAGATAGTGTGAGGAAACTATTTATCTAAAAATATGTTTCTATATTGTTTCCACTCCATCACAGAGATTTCTTCCTTAGACTTTTAATTTTTGATCAATTTACATTATTGATCAGATTCTCCCTCCATGAGATCAATAGCGAAATAAATTCTTTTAATTAGAGCATTCAATAAAAGAGAATAAATTTTTAATGGAGGTTATCTATTTTTTTGTGATTAATGGGCCAGAAGATCCATTGAAATTCAGAGGAATTTATTTTATAAAGTTCACAATTAAAACGTTCTCTTTATAGGGGGTGTTGGTATTCCTCCTGATTGAGGTTTCTATTAAAAATTTGAGAGAATTAAAAAAAATCATGATGTTCCAAAAACATTATCTCATCAGGTTGGGAATCTTTTTTGGGAATTCATCACATTGATCATCTCATTGGTTGTTGACAGAGTTCCTCCTATTTCCATCAATTGACTAAAATAAAAAATAATAATATATGAGAATTGTAACGACCTAAAATTTTGTCTATAAAAATACTCTTCTTATATAATGTTATATAGTATAAGTAACCTTAAAAACACATATAGTACATGATAAAAACATTATAAATGAATAATAAATGAAATAAAAGGTATTTCTATAAGTTAAGGAACATATACCAATGGAATAGTAACTTGACCTTTGGAATAGTAATGTGGCTTTTATGAATAGTAAACTAGACAATATAATAGCAACATCACCTATGAAAGTATAAATAAAATTCATCCATATTATAAATGAAAATATTATATAATTATATCATAGTATAAGTAAATAAATGTTTTAGAAATTATTAATAATGTGTTGATATTTTTATGAAACATAAGTGGTTATTTTAAAATTTCTTATTAATATAATGTTTTAAAATAAATTTTATTTCCATAAAATGTATCCAAAAATTAATATTTTTGTGTCTTATGATTATAATACAATTTTAAGAGACCTTAATTAATTCTTCAAAGTGTTATAAAATCAGTTATAATTTTGAAAATGGTATTTTCGAAGTAAATGTGGATTTTAATTAAAAATTAAATTTCTCATATATATAAAATTATTTTCATAAAATAGTGTTCATTTTTATATTATACCCATCAAAGAAATGGTTTGGGTGATTTTTTTATATTTTTCTAAAATTTTTGATTATTTGGTGAATAGTAAAATACAGTAATTTGTTGAATATGTACATTAAAAGTTAAATACACTATTCCTAGAATCATCCCTGATATAATAACCATAATTACCATTTATAAATATATATTTAATTTATTTATTTATGGATTCATCACTATATCTTGTTTTGAGGTAAAATAATAAACTAATGAATAAAATAATTTGAAAACACCCATCTCCTCCACAATAAATACCACCCCTAACCACATATTCTCCTCACACCTATTAATAATTTAATACTATAAAATTTCTACATAATAATATTACCAAGAATCTAAACTATGATTAATATCCTTTTGTCTCAATAAAAGACCAAAACAAATTCCTTAAGGAGGTTCTCAAGGAGGATAATTGAAGTGGTAAAATCCTCTTTCTTTCTCTTTTATTTTCATTCAATTTATTTTATTTTCTTATTCTATACTCACCTTAACATATCCAAGTGGAATGGTAACTCCATTGTTTAACATATAATGGATTTTAATTATGTTAATTTAATAGTCTATGATTATTTCTTTCCCCTCCCCCTTTTGTTCTAAAAATCAAAACATCACATGTGATGTGTTAATTTCTCACTTTAAAGGACAACAACTTTACAGTTTCATTTATTACATTCATGGATGGTTATAAAACCACTTTTATGTTTGAACCAGATTATAATATATGTATTACATGCTATTTAATGTTCTATAACCAATATATATATTCATGATATTAATTAATAAAACAAAAACTAGTTCGTGGTGATCAAAATATGCCAAATTAATCGAAACTAATATCATTAATGTTTTATCTAATGATTCATCCAAACACATGAAAAAATGATATATAAGATAATTTAATATTTTTTATGTTATTTAACAATATATAATTTTAATTCTGGACAACTAGTATAATTTTACATGATTTTCCATACATGTATATAAGTAACCGATCATCAAAACTAGAGAGATGAATGCTTACGAATGATAAAATTGTCTCTTATCACTGATCAAAAATGTCATTAGTTAAATTAATAAAATTGTAATAAATAAAATAAATGTATAAATGGTTCTTAATTAATAAATTAATTAGATTATATTAGATTATTTCAGAAATTATAATCACGTATAGAACACTTTTGGACATAAGGTAAGGGATTCTACCCAAACCCCTATTTTTTCTTTGGATTATTTTTTATCTCTCTTTACCCTAATGTTAATATTATTTATTTTTATTTAATTCTTATAAATTTTGTGTATATGTTCCAAAAACATGTATCCATTACATATCATCCTTCTTTGATGAATAAATACATGCTTTAATGAAATTCCCTCCTCAATTTTCCCCGACAATCAAGCCCGATTAAAGGGAACTTCCTAATTTCATACAAATTTTCAAGTGAACTCTATAATATATTTTAATCGACCATTATTTTTCTAATGTCAATATTTTTATAGTGAAAAAATATATTGGATAATTTCTATTTTAATACAAATAATTATTCCTTTTCTGTTTTAAAGAATCTTGAAAAAATTCCCTCAAACTGTACTAAATTGTTTTATTTATAAAGTTTCTTATACACTATTTAAAAAAATCACTAAATTTTGACGTCAATTATCATGATAATTGCCTTTTTTTTACTTATTAATTTCCATTTATGATTTAAATCCATTCTTTCGTGGAAAACATTATGAAATTCCCTTTTGATATTCCTTCTAACATGGTTATGATACCCAATTATTTCCATGGGTAACCCTTATTTTTATGTTTAATTCCTTATGTATGATTATTAATGTGGTTAAAATATTCATGAACATGTTGTAATGGTGAAACCATATAGAGATCCAATTCATTTTGTAATTTTTAGTCTCATGAGACATCATGTGCCACGATCTTGGTGGTTAACTTCAATTGGATCTCAATGTACAATAGTCTTAGGGGTTAGCCTTGACTCATGTTCCTCCATGTGAAATATTCCTTAACTCATGTTCATGTCATGTTTTTTATTTTTTCTAAATTACTATGATTACCTTATTCAATGTTATGTATGTTGTGATTCCATATTTTTATGCTTTTTTATGTCATCATGTTATACCTTCTAACCAATGTGTTTCTCTTTATTCTTATGTTTATTCCCTTACTGCGATTTTTAGCATATCCATTTGTTCATGTACTCCATAGTTTATCATATACATACGTAAGATATAAAATTATGTTAGGATCTATTTATGAATATTAAATAAAATATGTTTTATCTTGGTTCCATGTTTTCAGTTTTATGTATCTAATCTTCCAAAGAAACTAGACTTTGAGATCATTGGCTTGTCATTGATGGTTAATTATGCTTAAAACAATATAATACTATGTGTAAAAGTATAGGGGAACTATAATTAGTATCAGTGTAAGTTATAGTTGTTTTTGGAGATTAGTACTTGAGAATATTACAATTAACCATATGGATAATTTTATCACCATGGATAACATAGATCGAAACATAGGGCATCACAAGTTAAGATATAATTTTATTTTATAAGATTATCCTTCTATGTTCAATTTTTACTTTTATTATGATTATTTACTCTGTATTAAATCCCCCTAATTGTACTTTATTTTTCTTAGTTAATTACTATAAATAGAAGGACTCATTCCCACAATAAATGTGATAGGAAATGTGATGATTCCCCTAATTAAATGCCAAATGTGATGGGAATGGGTACTCAAAACTTCATGACAGTACATGCTCAACTGGCTCATGTTATGAAAAATAACATGACATACGTGGAATTCCATCCTTCTACTATGATATATAAAGTTGTAGTTAAATCCTTTATGTTTCAATGTCCTCCTATGTTTAGTTTATATTCTGATCCCCTCCTCACAACACAATGGATTAACACCATTAAAAATATATTCTCTATATTCTAGTGCTCAGAAGAAGAGAAAATTATAATGGTTGTCTATCATTTTGATGGGGAAGTTGATCAGTGGTGGAAACTAATCTAGAACACAAATTACAAGGATAAAATTGCTTCCATGGATTGAGAGGAATTCCAGAAAATATTTTTCAATAAATAATTTCCTTGAACCCTCCATCTCAAGATAGAAAGGATGTTCCTCAGACTAGAAAATATGGAAGACAATTCTATCAAGGCATATGATGAAAAATTTATGAGACTTACATGATATGCCTCTGACATTGTCTTGAATACTAAAAGCAAGGGGGGTCACTTATTTAGTGGACTAATCCCAAGTATTTGAAAAACATTGGTTATTTGAGATTTTAACTATAAAATGGATTTTAATGGAGTTTAATCAGGGAGGATCAAAATATTTATACCATGATGGAAAGAACACCCAATATCTCATGTTTAAAAATTATAAGAAGATGAATTTAGGGAACTATCTAATGGGAACTAGGAAATGCTTCAAATGTGAAAGAATGTGTTATCTGGCTAAAAACTGTCGAAGGGATATGAAGAATCCCAGTAATGTGGAAGAATAAGGGAAATTTCTGATCAATAATTGGCCTATAGTAAAATGTTACAACTTCAAGTAACATGGTAATTATGTGAACCATTTTCCAAATACAAATTTTGTTGGAGTAAATCAACAACAAAAACCAACAAGGTGGTAAAGAAGGAAATATGTTATCATTACTATTAAGATGGATCGTGACAAGGATGTTGTAACAGGTACACTGGTTATTCATTCCAGAATAGAAAACATACTATTTTATTTTTGTTCTATTCATTCTTTAATATCTTGTAAATTTAGAAGAAATATTCAATCACCACCTCAAAATATAGAGGTTGAATAATCTGTGATAGTAGAAAATGGGGAAATTATTACGTCCAAACAATATCAATCCTCCCTAGTTAATATTTGTGAAAAAAACCTTCCATAAATTCTTTTCTTACTTACCTTAGTAGAGTTTGATGTTATTTTGGGCATGGATTAGATATCATTATAAAAATCCAACATAGAATGTCGAGAAAGGGAGATCCCACTTCACATACTGAAGTATCCTATAATTATTTTTAACTGTAAGGAGGAGAAGTAATCTCCATCAAAATCATCATCTCAATTGTAGATATTATTTCATTATGATCAAGTGTATTTGGCTCAAATTATTGAGACAATGGATAGAATCATACTCGAAGACATTCCAATTTTCTGGGACTACACTGATGTGTTACCCAAAGAGTTGTATGGTCTTAATCTTGATCGAGATGTTGGTTTCTCAATTTAAATTGATCCCGGATCACTTCCTATATCATAGAAACTTTATAGAATGGACACCATTGATCTATAGGTAATAAATAAGTAGTTATAATAGAATTTGAACAAGGTTTTTATAAGGCCAAGAGCTTCAGCATGGGGTTAACCAATCCTCTTAATCAACAGAATAATAGATCAATGAACATTTGTATTGTTTATCATGAGCTCAAAAAATCACGATAAATAACAAGTATCCCCTAACATTGAAAGATGACTTGTTCGATCAACTACATGGAGTCAAGTATTTCCCTAGGGTTGACCTTTGGTTGAAACATCACCAGTTAAAGGTAAAGAAGGAATATATTCCTAATAATTCCTTTCAAACATGGTATGAAAACTATGAGTTCATATTAATTCTTTTCAGACTCAAAAATGATTATCAATATTCATAGACTTAATGAATAGAGTTTTTATATAATACCTTGACAAATTATTGTTTGTCATAATTAATGATATTCTAATATACTCCAAGAGAAAGGAGGAAATTGAGGAGCATTTGAATACTATTCTAAATAATTTGATAAAAGATAAAAATTATGAAAATTATAGTAAATGTGAGTTTTGGATAGAAGAATTATCATTCTCCGGGCATATTATCACCAGTAAATAATTATCTCTAGAGCCTTCCAATATAGACGAAATTGAGGAGTGGCCCAGACCAACATCTATAATGGTGATCTGTATATTCCATGATCTAGTTGGGTATTATCGGTGATTTTTTAAGAACATCGCACATTTTCCAAACCCACTAGTCAAGCTAACACAAAAGGGAGAAATCATTTTTTAGACTAGTAAATGTGAAGACTTCTTTAAAGGGTTGAAAAAAAGGCTTAACACTGCACTACTTCTCACACTACCAACAAGCAAAGAACTCTTTGTGGTGTAAATTGATTCTTAAAATATGATACTAGGATGTGTACTAATGAAAATTGATAAATTGATAGCATATGACTCATTGTAGTTGAAAAAACTTTAGAAAAACTATCCCACACATGATCTAGAGTTCGCAGCTATGATCTTTACATTGAAAATCTGGAGGTGTTATCTATATGGGTAGAAGTGTGAGATATATGTTGATCATAAGAGTCTCAAATATATATTCACATATAAGGGTCTTAATATGAACCAATATGAATTGTTAGATCTCATCAAATATTATGACTACTAAATCCACTACCATCTTGGTAAGGAAAGTAAGGTGGAAAGTGCTCTAAGTAGAAAGGATCGTATGTCTTTGACAATGATGAGAAATGAGAAGGATCCAATATTTATAGACTTGAAAATTATTGACAAGGTAATCATTAAGGAAGGAACATCATCAATTCATTTTCAAATGATTTGTCATCCATCCCTCATGAAGAAAATAAAGGATGCTAAAAGAAATGATATAGAAATTCATAAAAGGGTGGAAGATAGTAAAAATGGGGAATCCTAATATTTCCAAATGGATGAGGAAGGATACCTGAGATTAGGGTCATGATTATGTGTGTCATCTAATCCAAAGATAAATAAAGGGCTTCTGAAAGACGTATATAGCTCAACCTTCTATATTCACCTAGGGAGGACAATGATGTATTGTTATCTTTGAGAAAACTATTGGTGGTAAAATATGAAGAAGGATATCGTTGGACATACATAAATGTTCTAGGTTTATCATTAAGTGAAGGTTGAAAGACAAAATTATAAGGGTATGATGAAACTATTACCCATAAAAACTCAAAAATGGGGAAAATCACCATGGGCTTTATCACCAAACTTTTAAATACATCCATATGAAACAATCTTATATTGGTTTTTGTGGATCATCTCATAATGAAAACTCACTTTATCACAATTCGAGAGCACTTATCATTAGTTCAACCTGCACTGATATACATCAGAGAAGTGGTAAGGCTATATGAAGTACCATTATCAATTGAATCTGATCAATCTATGAGATTCACATCTAAGTTCTATAGAAGCCTCTAACATGATCTAAAAATTGATTTTAACTTTATTATGGTATATCATTCTCAAACGAGTGGCCAATTTTAATGGTATATTAAGACAATTGAATAAATTTTGAGAGAAGATTCTATGGAATTCAAGGGAGGATGGGACAATCATCGGTCTCCGGTCGAGTTCTCCTAAATTAATAGTTTCCAGTCAAGAATAAAAATGGATCCATATGGATACCTTTATGGGAAAAGTTATATAACACTAACGTACTGGGATGAAGCTATTGAACGTACGCTGTTAGGCCCTGGAATTGTTGAATAAATGGTAAAAAAGGTGAAAAACATTCAGCAGTATATCCAGGAAACCCAAAGTTGATAGAATAGTTATGCATACAATCATCAACGAGATCTTGAGATTAAGGTTGGAGACATGGTATTCCTCTGCATATCTCAATGTAAGAGGATCATGATATTTGGGAAGAATGGAATGCTAATTCCTAGGTATAATGACCTCTTTGATATTCTTAATCATGTTGGATTTGTGGCCTATCGACTAGAATTTTCACCCATTATGTCTCAAAAACATTATGCATTCCATGTATCTCTCTTAAGGAAGTACATACCAAATCCCTAAAATGTACAAAAAATAGAGGTGGCATAGTTGGAGAATGATATCTATTATGAGAAAAATCCAGTGAAGATATTCTTCCATAGAGATAAAGATTTATGAAACAAGACTACTCACCACATCAAGGTACTATGGTAGAACCATAATTACAAAAAAGGCAACATAGGAACTAGAGGAAGTAATAAAGGAGAAATACCCTTACCTATTTTCAAGTTAGAATGTAAAACAAAATTTTGAGGGTGAAATTTCATAAGAGGGGAAGAATGTAAGGACCCAAAATTTTATTATTGAAAATTCCCAAGTTATAATTACGTTATATAGTATAAATAACATAAAAATCACATATATAACATCGTAAAAACTTTATAATCAAATAATTAATAAAATAAGAGGTATTTCTATATGATAAGTAACCTATACCAATGGAATAATAATTTGACCTTTAAAATAGTAATGTTACCCTTATAAATTGTAAACTAGATAATAGAATAGTAACCTCACTTATGAAATTATAAATAAAATTTAGCTATATTATAATTGAAAACAAGATATAATTATATCATAATATAAGTAAATAAATTTTTTCGAAATTATTTATTAAGTGTTGATATTTTTATAAAACATAAGTGTTTATTTATAATATTGTTATTAATATAAATTTTAAAAATATATTTATTTTCATAAAATGTATTAATAAATTATTATTTTTTATTATTATTATAAGATAATTTTATGTGGCTTTAATTAATTTTTCAAAATGCTATAAAATTGGTTAAAATTTTAATATCAGTATTTTCCAAGTAAATGATTATTATAATTTAAAATTAAATTTTTCATATTTAAACAATTATATTCATAAAATGGAGTTCATGTTTTAATTCTACACGTTAAAAATGGTTACAGTGTATTTTTGAGATTTTTCTAATATAGTTGAATTTTTGTTAATAGTAAAATACAATAATTTACAGTATATATACATTATTTGTTAAATACATTATTCCATGAGTCATAGCTGATCTAAGAATAATAATATCAAATTATTCTTCTCTTTTTAATTTATTTAGTCATGGAAACATCGATATTTCTTTTTTTTTGATGAAAAATAATAAACAGATGAATAAAATAATAAGAAAACACTCCTCTCCTCCACTATAAACACCACCTCTTATCCTCACACCCCATGAGCCTTGAAGCTTTTCCAATTTCTACCCAATATTCTTCTCATGCCTCTACCAAATATAATTAAGCCTCTGGTTTCAAAAAAAATATGAAAAACGATTTCTCTAAGGTGGTTCTCAATAAAGAGTATTCGAGAGGTAAAATCATCTTTCTTTTTCTTTTATTTTCTATCAATTTCTTTTCTTTACTTATTTTCTCTTCACCTCCCCTTATCCAAGTGGAATGGAAACTCCAATATTTCACGTATATAGTAGTTTTATTATGTAAGTGGAATAATCCATCATCATTTCTTCCCCCTCCCACTTTTTCCTAAAAATGAAAGCAGTGTGTGTGATGTGTTAATTTATCACATTCAAGGAAGATGAGTTTTCAATTTCCTTTACCGCCTTCAAGGATGTTAAAAAACCCATTTTTATGGTTGAAATAGATTATAATTTAAGTATTAAAACCTATTTAATGTTTTTTAATCATTATATATGTATGGTATTAATTAATAAGACAAAACTAATTTATGATGATCAAAAACACCAAATTAATCTTAACGAATATTATTAACATTTTATCAATTGATTCATCCTCACATCCAAAACAAAAATGATATATTATAACATTAAATTTTTTTTAAGTACATTATAAATATTTAATTTTAATTCTGGAAAAATATTCTAATTTTACATGATTTCCCATGCATTTATACAAGTAACTGATCATGAGATCCAAGGAAACGAACTATCCCGAACAATAAAATTGAATCTTGTTACTCATAAAAAATACAATGATTTAACATAAGAAAATTATAATAAATAAAATAAATATATAAAAGGTTTTTAATTTTTTAATTAATGGATTCAATCTGATTATCTAGGACATTAAGATCAAATGCAGAACACTTTCTGATAAGTTAAGGGATTCTACCTGAACCTCCATTTTTTCCTTCAAGTTACTCTTTCTATCTTTATTTACCCTAATGTTATTCTTATTTATTTTTGTGTAATTATTCTAAATTATGTTTAATATGTTCTTAAATCATGAATCCAGATCATATAATCCTTATTTTATGGGTCAATACACGTTTTAATGAAATTCCCTCCATAATTCTTCCCAATAAGCAAGCCCAATTAAAGGGAACATCCAAATTTCTTACCCATTTTCAAGTGTACTTCATAATCTATTTTAATCTGAATTTTTTTATAAAATCACTAATTTTAACATGAAGAAATATGTGGGTTCATTTCTGGTTTTATACTAACAATTATTCTCATTCCTTTTTAAAGAAACTTTAAAACATTACATTAAACTAAACTAAAATATTTTATTTATAAAGTTTTCTTAAACACTCTTTTTACATGTTTTCACTTCATTTTGACAAAATTTATCATGATATATGTTTATTTTTACTTATTAATTTTCATTTATGATTTAAATCCATTCTTTCATGGACACCATTATGATATTCCCTTTTGATATTCCTTATAACATGATTATGTTACCCAATTCTTTCCATGTATAACCCTTATGTTTATGTTTGATTCTTTATGAATGATTCTTTATGTGGCACAAGAATTCATGAAAATTTTATGATGGTTTCTCCCAGATAGTACTCTAATGAATTGGGTAATGTTTAGTCTTATGATACGTCATATGAAATGATCTTGGTGGTTAACCATGAATTGTGCACCATTTGAAACTGTTTTGGTGGTTAGCCTTGACTCGTGCTCCCCCATAGGTAATAATCCTTTTCTCATGATTTTTTCATATTTTATGTTTTTTACACATTATGATTATTCCATTATTACATGATTACATGTTCTTTATGTTATGCTTCCTTGTGTTTATGCATTTTTTTTGTCATCATGTTATGCCTTATAACCAATGGGTTATGATATATTCTTGTTATCATTCCATTACTAGTCTTTTTACATCATCCCATTATTCAAGTATTCCCATGGTTATCATATGAAGATGTAAGATATAAAAGGATGTTAATAGATCATTATTAAAATTAAATAAAATATGTTTTTATCTTCGTTCGATGTTTTTATTTTTATATGTCTAATATTCTAAAGACACTAGACTTTATGATCCTTAGCTTTTAATTGATGATTAATTATGTATAAAACCGTGTAATAATATGTGTAAAAGGCTAGAGTCACTATAATAATTCTCAAATTATTTAACTAAAAAAGGTAAAATATGAACATTAAAGGGATACCCATAAATGACATGTGTTTATTAACCTAAGAATTTCTATGTTTAAATTTATTTTATTCATAGTCCATTTTCTAACATTAAATTTCCTGGTAATTTTTTCCCTTCATAATGGTTTATAAAAAAGAAGTTGATTAAGAAAATTACATCCCTTATGAAATTACAACCAAGTGTGTAGTCTTTTGACTCTTTTTCATGCATTGGATGATGATCAAGTTAATACCCAATGGACCCTTTTCAGGATTATTAACCCTAGGTACAATTATTATATAGTCGCATCCACTTTCCAATATCCAAACATGGATGTATTTTCTTAGAAAAAAAGTAACTCTACACTTTAAGAAAAATTTAGGGATTTTTTCCTAGGTTTATTCCTATCCATATGGATTTCACTAAGTTTTTCTAATCCTAATCACCAAAAATAACTAGACCTTTCTATCATAAAAACTATAAAAACCCATAACTTTTATACACTTTATTCCATGATTTATTAGATAATAATAAATATAATACAATACCAAAACATAGATAAGTATAGTGTATTTTTATACTTATCTACATATATTTGAATAACATAAAATAGAGATAAAATACCATTATTAAACATTACATAACATTACCTTATATTCATTGATCTTTTAATATTGTGCTGCATAATATGGGGATCTACATTAGAAAGAGGTGAGTTATAAAACCTGGTAAGTGAAAACCCAAAATATACATGATGAAAGTAATACATGTGATTTAAGAGGCATTTCAAGGTGAAATAAAAGGATGTGAATCATGAACATCATCATCAAATTATGATATAATATGATAACATCAAGACAACATAGGGATGTGGTAATAACATAAAACATGACATCATAAGCATAAGTTAAGGATAACTGCTGAGACATCATAACTTAGTGTGCTTAGGAAAAACACATATGTATGAAACATAGTATCTCATGAGGTAAAAACATTACTCAATGCATAAGAGGTCTATAAAATTACAGTCCCATCCATCACATTCATATCATTAAATGCATTTTTATTCCATATAGATCATACCACATAAGAATATATCATCACTTTTAATCCCATGATTTAGTATTGGGGGTTATATGTATGGAAGTTCAAAATAAATAAAGGATATTTACATATAGATTAATACCTTTGAGTGGAAATAGGGATGGGTATTCACAACATAAATGATTGGCATGGAAAGTCAAGGGATAATTTCAAAGCATAATGGGTTTATATAAATATTCAAGGGATGGTTTAATTACAGTAAAAGGGGGTATCTCATTACTTGTAAATCATATGGATGGTAAAGGTATATGTAAAAAAACATTATAGCATGGGAAATTGGAATTAAAAAGGCATAATATAAAAAAATTATGAGAATAAAGATGATGAGGAGATAATCATTTTTTTGAGAGGGTACTTTTAAAATCATTGGAGGTGCTTCTTAAGAACTTGGGATAGACTTAGGTTTTGGAATCTTAGTAATAGTATAATCAAAACCACAAACCTTCTCATTATTTCATCCCATGGTTTCTACCATAGTTGATTGGTTTTAAATATTTTATTAGGCTACGAACTGAACTACTTGAATTAATATCATTGCTGATGTGGAAGTGTGTCATTTTTATAAAAAAATATTTTTAAAACCGTAAAATATAATATAGGTTTTGGTGGGTTCATTAAAGGTTTGTAAAATTAATCAAATAACTTCAAAAAAAAATTATTTCAAAGGAAAAATTTATTTTTAGTTTGTATTCCATTTATACTATTTATTGCTTCACTTTTAGGCTATTATGATGTCATAATATATACCATATATTTATAGTGTATATATTTTCCCTATAATTTGAATGTCATATAAAAGTATGAAAAAAATTCCATAATATATTTTCTACCTGTTGATTTCAAAAATAATATTTTTTTACCAAAATAATTATATATATATATGATAATATTCACTTTTGAAATATAAATAATTATTTTATGGAAAGTAGTATTTTTTATGAACCTAGAAACTTTATGAATCTTATAAAAAATGCATTATATTTAATTAAATTATATGATCATTTATTTCTAAATAAATATTATTTATTAATAATATTTAAGGAAAATATTTTCTTTAAAAAAATTATTTAATTAATCCAAAAGTGTGTTTTAATTTAACTAAATATTACGCCAGAATAAAATTATTTTTGTTTTTATTAAAAAACATTTTTTATCGAACTCAATATATAATCATGTATATAAATTAATAACAAAAGGGAAAAATATAATCATTCATTTAGAAAAAAAATATAAAAATTCATACTATTGGGGTTTAGATACATAACCAGTTATTACACTAGTATATGCCCTATGGGGAAGGGGTACAATGGTGGTACATTTTTGGGGTGGATTGAAAAAAATGGTTTGATTTGTCATCTTGATAAGATTGAACATCTATTTTAAATAGTTTCACTCATGTTTTAGTTTTTGAATAGTGAAATGGGAATGGTCAAGGTAAAAGACCAGTGATGTCATCAACCTCAGAATCTCTGATAAATGGGCTTCATAGGTTATTATCCTATTGGTCAATTCATCACTTATTCTTTCTATGTCAATTAAACTTCATCATATCACTTAATATATACTAATCATAATGGTCACTATATAATGACAATAATATCAAGGGTTAGAATACATAATGGTCTTTTAAGGGTGATAGAAAAATTATGGATATAGTTTATAATGGTCTAAAATAACAAATGAAATATAGTTTATGTGTTTCTTAGATCTAAATTACTCAATAAAAAATTTATTCCTTCATTATAGAATTTTATTCCTAAAAGTTTGTTTTGTTTCATTATGATACCATAATGTTTTTGAAACATTATCAATCTTTTAGTGATGATTTAACTCATTTAAAAACAATTATAATAGGAGGATTGAATCTTTTTCTCAGAACACATTCTTAATGAATCCCATATATAGAGATTTTCCCCTCACTTTCCCCCAACTTTTATCACATTACTTTTGTGATTCTAGAAAACTAAGAGTGTATAAAAATCAATTATTATGATTTATATTCATTGATATTGTTAACAATATGTTCATTGAATGATTCAATTCATTAAATAAACTATATTTAAAATTTCAATGTCTTCTTTTTAAAATTTTCAATAATGAACCATATAATGTAAACTAAGTTCAGTTTTAAAATTTTCATTTCATATTGTTTTGAAATAGTGTTTCACTCTATTATAAGTTGTTGATCTTCGTGAACTGATATTGTATTTTTCATTTTTTATATAAGCATTATGCCTTCCTCAAATTAAATCAACCAGACATGATTTCTCAGCAAGCTCCTTGGATACATATTCATGTTTATCTATGAATCTTTGTCCTTACAATGGATCCAGAAAAGCCAAATTGATATGAGAAAAATGGTGTAGAAGTCGGAACTAAATTTCCTCATTACCCTCCTAAAGTCCCCCCCCCCCTAATATGTGTTTCCTAAGAGGTTTTTTTGAACATTAAAAAAGGAAACTTGTGCACACTATTACAGAATGGTTTGGTCTTGGTTATAATGAACAAAAGATACCTTAACTAACCATTTTAAGATTGATCTCAAAAATGTTAATGGAAATTTTTGATGTAATAGTGTTGTTCCTTTACTTCCCTCTTAGACAAATAGTTATACACTACTATTTTTCCTATGATAAAAATTCCTTTCATGTGATATTTATTATAGGTTTCTTTATATTATGAAGATTGATAGTGTATATATGGGAAATGCGTTAATTTAATGGTAATTGGTTGTTTTCATGAGACATGAGACATATAAAAATGATCATCCAAGCAATGATTTTTCTTTTGATAGGGGTAAATCTTATATACCGAAGGTTCATTACCATAGAATAAGAATGAGTCTACTTTTGTTCTTAATGATATTATTTTTGGTGGGTAATGTGACTCATTTTCATTTATTTTTGTTTTATATTGTTATGAAAATATTATGCCACAATGTTTCATTTGTATTAAGCACTGATGGAAGTTGCAAGTCTTACAATGTAAGTCCTAATAATGGTGATCAAAATAGGTCACACCATCCTTTTCAATCAAAAAAAATTAAATTATAAATATTATTTTCTACTAAAATTATGACACAATCTATTGTTGATGAATTTCATGGCTAGGATTCAGATAATTCCCATGAAGTCTTCAGGGTTTTTGATATTATTTCATGGAGTGGTGGTGTCAAGTTGTAAGTTTGTATTTACAGATTATTTAATTTTTTTCAATAATGATTTTTATTCTTTTTAACTATAAGATTTGTCTTCCTTTCTAGTAGAATTTCTTAAATGGTGATCCCTATAATTTTGAAGATATTTGTGGTGATGTTCTTAGATATAGAGGTTTCTATGCTGGTTTTTGAACCAAAAATAGATGTTTATCCTTAAACGTTGCTATTTTTCATGAATGATTCATTTTTGTGTTTCTTAGATGGTGATATTGATTTATCATTTTCACTTTTTATATGCATGTCAACAACTATGATAATAGGGAAAGTACCTAATGATGATTTTTTATTGAAAACCATAATATGAGAGACCCTTTTTCAAATGACTGGTAAAATGTAACCAAAATTTGTGGAATCATTTTTTGTTATTTTATCATGCACATTTATCATATATGTTATATATTCAATTGTTTTATTTATATTCATTCTCAAAATTTTCATGTATAATTTTTTTTTGAACTGTATATTCATTTAATAAAATTTCATTTTAAACTCGATTCTTATTATCTAATTTAACAAAAGTCCATTAGTCTACAATCCTATGGATTTCGATTTTGAAATTTTATGAAAAATTGACATCTTAGATTTCATTTATTTTTATTTAAATATGAATAAAATGGATTTTTAAAAAGTAGTATTCTTAATTTTTTTTCCATGTTATATCCCAATATCTTTATTAAGAAAGAGATTCATACATATCATTTCCACATTTTTATTATTATATGGTATATTCTAAGGATTTAGATATTTTCATTATTATTTATTATATATTATGTTATTAAAAATTATTTTATATTACTTTCTATAATTGATAGAATCGAAAAAGTGTTTTATTTTCCAGAGATCTGGATCTGAGATTCTTCTGACCCCTAGAAGGCCCTTCATTGTTTCAGTCTACTGCCTCCCTGGTGGCTTCACCCTAGGTAGTTATTCATCATATCCATTTATCTTGACTGATCACAGATCTTGTTTGTTCAACAAAGATTCTCATTGGTTGAGTTATGTCGATATCCTTTGGCTGGACATTTTCTCATGACTTTTCTATACAGAGATCCCTCGCCTCATCTATTCCACTTTTGTGTTTGGAATGACTTCACTTTTTGGGTTTGGTTAGGAGTTGACATAGTTGATTCCTCTTAGAATATTTGTGGATTTTTGGGTGTATCAATATCTAATGGAGTTTCTAGTGGAGAGTTGGTTGCTAGTATTTTTTATCTATCTTTTGGCATTGGTTATGCATTTTTCCCTTTCTTTTTTTAGCAAGATGTTCTTTGTAACCTGGATCAATGATATATTTTCTTTTCCATGTATTATTTGTTTAAAAATTAACCCAATAAGTATAAATAGGACATATATAATTATAATTATATAAAATAAACTAGAAAACATTAGGAAAATGAACATATGGGATAAACACAATCGGTTATTCCTAGTTAAAGACAAAAAAATGTGAAATTAAAAATAAATTAAGGAATATTTTGGGTCCCAAAATCATTGCATCAAAACATTATAGTGTAAAATGGTGAATAACACAAAAATAGAGTTAAAACATATTACAATAAGAAATGGAAGGAAATTTGAAGTAATAAATACTGATATAGAGTTAAGATAAAGAGATTTAGTTGGATAAAATTGAGAAATAATGATGAAAACAATAAAGTAGGTGAGAAGGTGGAAAAGGTAATGGTACACTACCATTGAAACTAAAACCACTGTTTTTAGTGAGATTGAAGAAAATTAAGATGTAATTAAATATTTTTATGTTTCTTGAAATCATTGAAAACTTATTTGGTTGACCTTTTAGAGAATACGAGTGCATATACTAAATTCATGAATTATTTATTATCTAGAAAGAAGAACCTTTAAAAGATGGATACAATTACACTCATAGGGGAATGTTTAATCTATATTACAAAACAAATTTCTACTATGAAATAATATGTGAGCATATATTTTTAATTTAATATAAGATTATATCTTTTTAATTTGTTATGACATTATATTATTTTGTTGATAGTGTGAACATTACTTAATTTTCAACCATTAATAGCTTGGGTTGGGTTTGAAGATATGAAGCTTGTTAATGTTTTTATCCAACTAGTTGACCATTTTATGAATTTTCATCAATGTTTTATTACACATATTCTTATATAGGTGGATAATTTTTAGATCAAAATAATTTGAGGCCACTAAAAATATGTATTTGGTAACTTCCCCTGAATATTTTATTTCTTGATATATTTTGAGGTAAATTTCCACTAAAAAATGTTAATAAAATATTGTTTTAAAAGAATACCACCATTTTAAGTTTTTTCTAAGAAATATTTGTTAGGAATTTATTTAGGAATAATTAGGGATTATGAATCCATAAACTTTTATTTATATTTCTTTTTTTCTAGTACTGGGGATGATATTTTTTACTATCATAAATTTATCATTGATTTTAGGGTTATTTAAGATTATAATGTTTGAATGATATAAGAATAAGAAAAATAAAAATCATTATAGAATAGAAGAATTTTTTTTCATTTTCATATACTTTATTTTTCCCATATGTTGGATGTGATTTAAAATTTTCATACTCATTGTTGTGTTTATTTTATAGTTTTTACTCATGAGATATGAGTTACTTAGGAATAACATCATGAAAAAATTTATATATCATATTTAATAAGTTTAAATGTTTAATATAATGTGTGTGTTAGTCAATAAAACATGTATACATTGTTGGTTTGTGAAATCATATTTAAGTATCACTGCATCCATCTATGAGAGAGATGAATGATAAGACGTTCTTGGAGTGATGAAAATGAAAAATATGATTCTCTATTTGAGGAAGATTGATAGGGCAGGGATTGTGTCCAATGGATGTGTATTAGGTAGTGGTCTGTATGTCAGCCATTTCTTGTGAGATTTATAGTTTAAATGCAAATTTCATGTTCATCGGCTTTGACAATTAGGTGATGGATGCCACAAGGTGTCGGTAATAATTCGGGTCATATGATGGGTTGTTCATGAATCATGGATAACTGTCCAACTAGACCACTATTTGGGCTCCACCATATATTCAGGGTAGGTCCACTTGTATGTCATGACCCCCTCCCTCCAAATATACCCCTCCTAGGATAACAATTAAGAAAGACAAATAATAACCTCTGAGTCCTACCACCAAGAGGCCCCAGGTTGGCGACTATCACCAAGGGTGTACAAAAAAACACAATATAATATGCATTGCCATTTATAATCAACAAGATCGGTAGATAAGAAGAATTATCCACAAAACTCCAAAAACACACACACACACACACACACATATATATATATATACACAATAGAGTTTAAAACTATCCCACATGCATGTATTAAATAGAACTAATACAAAATACTAAAGTCTCAAAAATAAATAGCCAAAATTAAGCTAAAGCATCAACACAATAACAATCCCAAGCCCTGAGCTAGTAATGCCCCGCACAGTCCACGTAATCCTTCTAGAAACTTGAAAACAATTTTATATACTTAGGGTCATAATACAAGTATATTTATTAGAAAATACAAAGCCTCTCGTGTAACGACCCAAAAATTTATTAATGAAAATTTCCCTTGGTCTATTTAAATGTATTCTTATGGTTATGTAAAATGTATGCACTTATTTGGTTTTATGTTATGGATTTTAAAATACCACTGAGAATTATAATCGTTGCTAATATAGTCGTTGAATAGTGATCACATTATTAGTATAAATATAGGGCTTTAAGAAAACTAATTTACTCAGACAAAGGAAGCGATGGCCTCATCCAGTAGACTTTCCCCATATGAAGCCCATTTCTGGGAGCTTGGAATGGAGGTGTTGTCATTCTGCTTCACTCCTGACCCAGCCCATGCCGAGATTGAACAGGTTAAGCTTAAGCAGAACTGGCTATGGCAGAAGTGGAAGTTATTTGAGATTACCACCCGAACGATGTTATCCGAGCCACCCCAAGAGTTTGTCACCATCGCACTCCTCACCCTTCATTCTTATGCTAGTGTTTTAAGTGATTATGTAACAATACCATATCACTACGATTATGTACATTATTCGTGTATAGAGAATATACATTCTTTTTATTGTTGTTACTTTGTAAATAGTTTTTAAAGCGCAAATAGTATATTTAGTTAATATTCAACAAAGAAATCCATTTTTATCAATTAATGAATTTTTTAATTAAATATTATTTTAATAAAATATTATTATTATTATTAAATTCGTTTTTATTAGATATAAATGATCGTATAATTTTATGAATGCAATTGTAATTTTTATTAAGGTTTGAAAGCTATTTTTTTCAAAACCCATGATTTTCTGAAAAATGTCTGTTTTTCATTTAAAAGTGAAAATTTATATATTTAGAAAATTATTTAGATAAAATGAATAATATTTTTTGGAATCATGATGTCAAAATTATCCAATGGTGAATTTTTCATAATTTTCTGGAATAGTCAAATTTTTGGGTAAAAAATAAATACCTTTTAAATGTATAATGTGTTTTATGACATCATAATGACCCAATAGAAATTTAATAAAGTTTTAAAAACATTATGTTAGGCCAATATATGTTTTGAAATTAAAATAACGTGATTTTTGGTTTGTTTGATTTACTTTACAAAGGTTTAGTGGACCCTTCAAGACTTATAAAACATTTTGTCTTTTTAAATTGTTTTGCTTGAATGTGTGACTCACCTCCACATAAGCAACCATATTATTTTAAGAAGTTTGGCCATTTTACATATAAAATATTTTTTCCACTCCCCTATTGAAAAAACCATGGGCAAAAACCATGGGCAGGTTTGTGGTTTTGATTATTTTAATCTGAGGTGTCCCAAACATAAATAATAATGAATTCCCTATCCTTTCTTATATAAATCCACACAAGCTCCCATTTCCTCTTCAATCAAATCCTTTGAAGTTTTTCCAACCATTTCCATCCTCTCTCTATAATACTACCAAGGATCCCCAATCTCTCAAGAAGTCTCTCTCAATCCACTCCCAAGCCTTTGGGATCACACTTTCATGTAAGGGATTTCTTCCTTTCTCATTTTTGTCCAATTTTCTTTAAGTTGTTATTCCCATTTCTTTTCAATTAAAAATGTTAGGGGTATTATTTATCACCTCCTCCATACTTCCTTATTTATGTTTGGATGATGGGATACCTCTTTCTCTCTCATAAAATCCTACTATATACACCCTTTACCATGCCGAAATTCTGTGAGGGATTTCTCTCTCCTCATTTCCATCCAAGTAATTCTTTTGTATTGTGCATCTAAATTCTATTACATTTGTTGGGACATGTATCTATACGACCCCCTTACTGTAAATTTCATGTAAATATTATTATACACCCCTTTATCTATCATCATCCATTTTTATGAATATGGAAAGTCGTTACGCTGTCGAAATTGCACCGGGATTTTCCAAGACAATGTCATTGTGTAGTGAATACCGTGCCCATTTGTCTATCAAGGGTATTCACCTTTATGCAAATTTAAATATTGATTATAAAGCTTCGTATATTTATTCCACATCCATTTATCTTGGAATTTATGAGGATCAATTATTCCATGATGTATGATCCATGTGGCACACTTATGCAAGAAATAAATGTTTAAGAGGGTGTGCCCTGATAGCACACCAATGAATTGGGTAAACTATAGTATCATGATACGTCATGTTCAGTGAGTGTTAATTCATGATAATTCAAATGAAACTAGGTTTTATTCATTCTTCATGTGCAATGGGGGCTTACTCATGCTCCATGTGCAATGAGCCTTGCTTCATGGTAACTCCATGTTAAGTGTTGTAGCCACATTTCCATGTTATGATAATAATATTATACCATTCCATTATGTTCATGTTTATTTTATGATCCATTTGTATGCCTATTTACTAAAACGTATTTTATTCTTCATGTTATACTTTTTTTACTCCCTTACTGGGCTTTATAACACACCCTTTTCTTATGCATGTCCTCAGGTTAACCCGTGAAATGCTAAGTACGAGGGAATGTAGTGGTCATGTATATGATGTTTTCAATAAAGATGTTGTGTTTCATGTTTTAACTTGATATTTAATGTTTCTAAACTCCAAATACACTAGACATATCAGTCTTCCATGTTGAATAAAGTGAATATTTTAAGTAATAAATCATGTTTAAGTGTGTAATAAAGAGTAGGGTTTTCATAGTTGGTATCAGAGGATTGGTTTATCTATTTTTGGGATTCGGATTAGAAAACCCTAGTTAATGACTTAGGGATAAGGCTAATTATAATAAAAACATCCCTAAATCTTGGTGAGTATTGAGTTAGTTGTTTATTAAAAAAATAAATGCCTTTATGGATACGAGTTGGTAGAGGCGACTCTGGCACAGATATACCTCGGCGTGAAAACTCTGACAAGGAGTTTTGGGCTTGAACTGGGGTATCCTAGTACAGGACAACAGGCCTTGTTGCGCTCTTTCTACAACACTCTTAGGGGATATGGTTTGGTAAATTAATAATCTTAGTACGAACCATTATTAGGAATTTAAAAAAATTCCCCTAAGAATATATGTTAAAAATTAGATCATGGATAACATAGATTGATGTCTATAGATCCATAAGTTAAGAAAATAAAATTTATTTATAATTCATCAGTTTTTCCCTTGTATTCCAAATTATGTTTTTAATTGTTTAAATTAATCATCTCATGTATTTATCAGATAAGGAAGAACTAGAATCAAAAACTGAAATTTAGGGTTATCGTTCATAATTCAAGGCATTCTTTTATATCCTGAATGTTTAGTAGAACAATCCCAAAACCCCGGAAAATCAAGGAATTAAAGATTTCAGTGAGTATAGAAATGGGGAAATCATTGAATCCCATGAATATAACTCCTCCCCTATCATAATATTTGGATTGAAATTCCTAGAGAACCTCATAATACTCTCTCTGGTAGAATTTGATGCAATTCTGGGCATGGATTGGCTTTCCTTATATAGATCCAACCTAAATTTATGTTAGAGGGAAATCACTCTTTATATGGAGAATCGACCCCCGATTTGGTACAAGTGAAAGGAGGAAGATGAATCTTTTTTAGATCCATCCTCTCAAGAGTAGATATTATTTCCCTATGATCATGTGTATCTAGATTACATGATTGAGTATAAAGAAGAAACCATCCTTGAATACATGCCTATTGTGAGGGAATTCGCTGATGCGTTTCCTGAGGAATTTTCTGGTCTTCCTCCTAGAAGAGATGTTGAGTTATCAATTGATCTTATACCTAGGTGATTTCCAATATCCAAGACACTGTATAGAATGGCTATTGTGGAGCTTGAGGTGCTAAAGAAACAACTATAAGAGAATCTAGATAAAGGGTTTATATGCCCAAGTGCTTCACCATGGGGTGCACCAGTCCTCCTCATCAAGAAGAAGGATGTGTCAATGCACCTTCGCATTGATTATCGTGAGCTTGAAAAAATCATGATAAAGAACATCTATCCTCTCCCACGAATTGATGACTTATTTGATCAGTTTCGTGGAGCACAATACTTCTCCAAGGAGGATTTGCAGTCAGGATATTATCAAGAAAGGGTGAAGAAGGAAGATATCCCCATGATTGTTTTTTGTACAAGATACGGGCACTATGATTTCATAGTAATGCCTTTTAGACTCACTGATTCTATAGAAATATTCATGGACTTAATGAATTGAGTCTTTAGAGATTACCTCGACAAATATATGGTAGTCTTTATAGATTATATTATAAAATACTCCAAAACCAAGGAGGATCATGAGAAGCATCTAAGAACTGTATTGGAGACCTTGTGAAAGGAGAATATTTATGGAAAGTACCAAAAATTTGAGTTCTAGTTGAAGGAGTTCTCATTATTGGGCCAAATCATCACAAGCAATGGGATATCTATGGATCCCTCCAAGATAACTACAGTAGAGGGATGGCTGAGGCCAATATCGGTAATTGATATCTGTAGCATCTTGGGGTTAGCTGGATATTATTGTCGATTTGTGAGAAATTTCTCACGATTGTCCAACCCTCTTACCAAGGTAACTCAGAAGGGTTTAATGTTTTCATGAAGTGATGAATGTGAATCAATCTTCAAGGAGTTGAAAGGGAGGCTTATCACAGCACTCGTGATCACATTACCCATAAGTGGAGAACTTTTTGTGGTATTTAGTGATTCTTTGAAGAAGCGATTGGGTTGTGTGTTGATGAAAAATGACAAATTCATTGCCTATGCTTCAAGGAAATTGAAAGTTCATGAGAAAAATTACCCAATACATGATCTGGAGTTGGATGTGGTGATATTCAGTTAAAAAAATTGGCAGCATTATCTCTTTGTGGAGAAGTTTGAAATATATATGGAGCAAAAAATACACAAATATATTCGCACAAAAAGAGTTGAACATGTTCCAACGAAGATGGTTAGAACTGGTCAATGACTATGAATGATCAATCCATTACCACTGTGGGAAAGAAAACAAGTTGGAGGGTGCTCTAACTAGAAAGGAACATGTGATTCTATCATTGATGAGAATTGAGAAGGATCCAATCTTCTTAGATTTGATGAAGATGGAAATGGGATTCATAAATAAGGGAACATCATCAATCTTTTTAAAAATTATTTCCCTACCATCTCTTTTGGAAAAGTTAAAGTATAATTAAAAGGATGATGTGGGAATTCAGAAGAAAGTGGAAGCTATCATAAAATGGAAATCCTTGGAGTTCAATATTAATGAAGAAGAAATTTTGTGATTTGAGAAAATAATATGTGTTCCATCATGTCCGGAACTGAAGTAGGAACTTTTGGATGATGCAGATAGTTTGAATTTTTCTATATGCCTAAAAACACAAATATATATTGAGATCTCTGAGATAATTATTGGTGGGATAATATAAAGAAGGAGATCGCTGAGTATACATCAAATTGCCAGGTGTATCAGGAAGTAAAGGCAGAGAGGCATAAGACTACGGGGAAGATTCAAACATTTCACATACTAGCATGGAAATGGGAGAACATCACCATGAACTTTTTCACCGAACTTCTAAATACATCAAAAGGAATCAATGCAATCTGGGTTGTTATGGATCATCGTATAATGTATGCACACATCATTGTAATTCATGAGGATTTCTCCAAGGATCAATTTTCACAAATATATATCAAGGATGGGGTAAGGCTACATGGAGTACCACTATATATTGTATCTGATCGAGATCCAAGATTCACCTCTATGTTTTGGAAGCGTCTTCAACATGATCTAGAGATTGAGTTGAACATCCAGATGGCCTATCATCCTAAAACTGATGGCCAATCTGAGAAAACTATTTAGACACCTGAAGATATTTTAAAAACATATTCAATGGGCTATAAAAGAAAATTGGATCAACATCTTCCTCTAGTTTATTTTACCAATAATAACATTTTCCACTCGAGCATCCGAATTCCACATTATAAAGCCCTGTATGGTATGAGGTGCAGAACACCAGCATGTTGGGATGAAGTCAGAGAGCATAAGCTACTAGGACAAGAAATGGTCGATGAAATGGTGGAGAAGGTGAAACCCATTCAGCAGAATATCAAGGCATCCTAGAGTCAATAGAAGAGTTATGTAGATAACCATCGATGGGACCTTGAGTTTAAAGTTAGAGACATGGTATTTCTATGTATATCTCCATGGAAGAAGGTCATGAGGTTTGGAAATAAGGAGAAGTTATTTCCTAGGTACATCATCCACTTCGAGATTCTTGATCGTGTCGATGTTGTGGCCTATCGACTAGCACTTCCACCTATCATGGCCAAAGTACATGATGACTTTCAGGAATCCCTCTTAAGGAAGTACATACCAGACACTTCACTTGTACTCTCTTCAGAGGTAGTACAGCTAGAGGATGATATTTCTTATGAGGAGAAACCAATGAAGTTCTTAGATCATAGAAAAATGTTCTATGAAATAAGACAATGCCCCTCGTTAAGGTGTTGAGAAAAAACCACAAGTTTGAAGAAGCGATTTGGGAATCGAAATAATTGATGAAGTAGAGTTACCCACATTTTTTTAGTGTGGTAAAATGAAATTTCAAGGACAAAATTTCTTAAGGGGGGTAGATTGTAACGACCCAAAAACCATCAATGAAAAATTCTTTTATTCTATTTAAATTTATTTTTATGGTTCTGTAAAACTTATTCAATTATTTGGTTTTAGGTTTTGTATTTTAAAATATTGTTAATAATTTTGACCATTGCTAATATAGCCATATAACAGTGATCACATGATTAGTATAAATATAGTGCTTTAACAAATCAAATTTACTCAAACAAAGGAAGTGATAGCCTAATCCAGTAGACTTGCCCCGTAAAAGTCGAATTTATCAAAGCTACGAAAGGAGGTGGCGTCATTGGGATTCGCTGTTGACCAATCCCAAGCTGATCTTGAACATGTTAATCTTGAGTGGAACTGACTATGGGAGAAGTTGAAGGTAATAGAGATTACCACCCTAGTGATGTTATCTGAGCCACCCCAAGAGTCTTTCATCATCGCACACCTTACCATTCACTCTTATGCGGGAGTTTTAAGGAGTTATGTAACAATACCTTAGTACTACGATTATGTACATTATTCTTGTATAGAAAATATATATTCTTTTTATTATTGTTACTTTGTAAACAGTTTTTAAAGTGAAAATAGTATTTTTAGTTAATATTCAACAAAAAATTATATTTTGATGAATTAATATATTTTTTAATTAAATAATATTTTAATAAAATATTATTATTGTATAATTTTATGAATGCAATTATAATTTTATTATGGTTTGAAAGTTGTTTTTGTGAAAACCCATGATTTTTCGATAAATGTCAGTTTTTATTTTAAAAGTGAAAATTAAAATAATTAGAAAATTATTTAGATAAAATGAATATTATTTTTGGAATAAGGATGTCTAAATTTCCAAATGATGAATTTTTCATAATTTTCTGAGACAGTCAAAGTTTTGTGTAAAAAATAAATATCGTTTAAATATATAATGTGTTTTATGACATCATAATGACCCAATACTGATGTAATAAAATACTATAAACATTATATGAGGAAAATATATGTTTTGAAATTAAAATAACGTGATTTTGGGATTGTTTTATTTATTTTACAATGCATTAGTGGACCCAAAAATACTTAAAAAAACATTTTGTCTTTTTAAATTGTCATCCTTAAGAGTGTGACTCACCTCCACAAAAGAAACCCTATTATTTTAAGAAGTTAAGACATTGAACTTATAAAATATTTTTTTCCACTACCCTTTTGAAAAAAACATGGGAAAAACCATGGTCTAGTTTGTGGTTTTGATTAGTTTAATGTGAGGTGTCCCAAACTTAAATAATAAATAATTCCCTCTCATTTCCTATATAAACCCACCCAAAATACCATTTCTTATTCACTCAAAGCCTTTGGAGTTCGTCCAACCTCTACCCTCCTCTAGCTATAATCCTCCCAAGGCACCCCAAGCTCCTAATAAATCTCTCTAAAGCCACTTTCATGCCCATGGTATCACACATCCATGTAAGGGATTTCTTCCTTTCTCATTTTTGTCAAATTTTCTTTATATTGTTATTCCCTTTTGTTTTCAATTACAACTGTTGGGGGTATGATTTATCACCTCATCCACACTTCCCTATTTATGTTTGTATGATGGTATATGACTTTCTCTCTCATCAATGTCTCCCATGTACACCTATTACCATGCCGAAATTCTGTGAGGGCTTTCTCTCTCCTTATTTACATCCATGTAATTATTTTGTATTATGCATTTAAATTCCATTAAATTTGTTGGTACATGTATATATATAACCCCATTAATTTAAATTTCATTTAAATATGATGAGACACCCATTTTCTCTCATCAACCATTTTTATGAATTCTTATGTCACGTTGTTATGCTGCCGAAATTGCACCGGGATTTTCCAAGTCGATGTCATTATGTAGTGAATACCATGCCCATTTCTCAATCAAGGGAATTCACCTTTATGCACATTTAATTATTTATTATAAAGATTCATGTGTGTATTACATATCCCTTTATTTTGGAATTTATGATGATTAATGATTCAATGTTTTATGATCCATGTGGCATGGTTATGCATCAAATGAAATGTTTAAGAGGGTGCGCCCTAATAGCTCTCCAATGCATTGGGTATAGTATCATGATACATCATGTGAAATGGGTACTAACTCATGCTAATTCAAGTAAGACTCGGTTTTACTTGTGCTTAATGTGCATTTAGGGTTTACTCATGCTCCATGTGCAATGAGCCTTAGCTTATGCTAATTCTGTGTTAAGTGTTGTTGCCACATTTCCATGTAATGATAACCATGATATACCATGAATTTATGTTCATGTTTATTTTATGCTTCATTGATAATCCTATTTCATAACATGTATTGTATTATTCATGTTATACCTTGTTTACTCCCTTACTTGGCTTTATAGCTCACCCTTTTCTGATGTGTGTCATCAGGTTATCCCATGCAATGCTAAGTATGAGGGAATGTAGTGGTTATGTGGTTTTTCCCAATTAAAATCCTCCAGACTCTTAGGAAACTGAAAATAGGGTTTATGAACTTTGAATAGGTCACAAATCCTTTCAAATCTAGAATAAAATTTATTTTACATCAAATAAATATGTTAAAAGTGAAAAAACTAGAAGAACTAGGAAAATTGTTCATGACACACCGGATGAGATGCCATCGGACGAGTTAGTACTAGAAAATGCACCATCATGATGAACCTCCTGCCTCCATTAGTGAGACACCATCAGGAAAGACACCTCCAGGATGACATACCACTAGACATGAGGCACCGCTGGTTGAGGCACTGCTAGTTGAGGCAGTACTAGGAGAGTGACCGCCAGGGAATGACACCGCTAGGGAGATACCACCAAGGCAACATTGTTGGCGTCATACACCATTGCAAATCTTGAAAAACTGGGAATTTTTTAGAAAAGTATTGAAATGTGTCACCTTGACTTCCCAAGACACCCAAAACACTATATTTCCCTCAAAATAATGGACTATAAAGGACTAGGCCATTATATTAGATACCGCTCAAACAATTATCACCTTTGATAATTAAAAACCAAAACAAATAGAAAGAGAGTAAGGGTCTGAACAACCATCATCTGAGATACATCTTAGGGATCTCATCAAACTTGAAACACTGCCACTAACTAAACACATCATCGTTCAATGGTAAACCACCTTGGGTTGTTTAAATATTAAGTGGGAACCTCTACACCCAATAATATATCCTTTCGACATATGATAACTTGACCTTATCATTATATTTTTTGGTACATCAACCTAAAAGACGATAAACACATTTACAAAACCAAAAAAACCAAACTATTCGAACACATGATTCTTGGAATTACATCTTCCATATAAACATACTATCTGCTCTGGGCAACACTAACTCTCCCACAAGGGATTAATTGCATTTTAGTTAATTTATATCAATTAGGAATCAGTTATTTCCCTTTGAATAGGTTAGGAATTTATCACACATCTCACCACACACATCAAAAACCAAGGGAAAATAGCTCATCTTATAATCAACAAGGATCAAACATCACATCACAAAGTAAAATAGAACAAGGAAAAACACAAAATAGTTTTGGGTATTAGGCAAGAATCTACATCTCTCAATCCCAAGTACTATCCTCCTAGCCACCATTCCTCCCCAACAAATGAACTAGAGGAATGGTCCATCCATGCAACACCTTACCTTAACAATCTTGGATCTCCACTAGCCACTCCACAAATTTTGTGTCATCCTTGATATCTAACTCTCCACAATCAGTGACATGAGAGTCATCATGAAGATATCGACGAAGTTGAGAGATGTAAAGGATGTCGTTTATCCTTTATAAATGTGTTGAGAATTCCAATTGGCACACCACCTTGCAAACTGTTCATAACACCTCAAATGGTTCAATGAACCTTGTGGAATGTTTAATCCCTCTACTAATCCTCTACTTTCCACGTCAAGGGGAAACCTTAAAAATCATGTGCTCTCCATCCTCAAACTCCAAGGGTATCTTTATATGATAAAAATAAGAATCTTTTAGGTTTTTTATGCTTTCATCCTATTGTGAACAATCTGAAATCTATTTGTCATGCTCTACAACATATCGGGACCATGAACAGCTATCTCCCCAACCTCTATCCAACACAATGGAGAATGAAATGGTCTCTTGTAAAAATCCCCAATTGGGATCCTATAAATGGAAGAGTGATAATTATTTTTATAACAAAACTCCACTAAGGGTTGGTGTCATAACCGAGATCCACCAAATTCCAAGACCCATACTCGTTGTATATCCTCAAAAGTTGGGATAGTTCGTTCTGTTTGACTATCTATTTGATGGTGGAAAGAAATATGAAGTGTTACTTAGTGCCAAAATATTTTTTGAATAACCTAAAAAATCATGAGGTAAAACAGGTTCCCCGATATGAGACAATGGAGATTATAACTCCACGCAACTGTAACACTTCTTCAACATAATTCATTGCCAAAACATCCATTACACCCAACTCCTAGATCCCTAGGAAGTGGACTGATTTCATCAAGAGATTCACTATCACTCATATAGCATCACAACCTTCTGAAGATTTGGGTAACCCTGTGATGAAATCCACCAAGATGTCATCACATTTCAACTCAAGAACATCCAATGGTTACAATAAACCACTAGGAACACGGTTCTTGACCATTACCTGTTGGAAAACCAAGCACTTTTCAACAAAATCTACCACTGCCTGTTTCATCCCAAGCAACCCAAAATGAATCCACAAGACACAGTAGATTTTGGAAACTCTTAGTTTTATCTCTAATTTTGAGTTATGAAACTCATTAATGACTCTATCATGCATCTCCACTAAAACAAACATATTTCCACAAAACAACATCTGAATTATACTATAATCTGACTATTTTTTGTGGAGCATCACCATGACCAAAATGATTGCACATTCCTCTGCTTCTGAGTCCCCCATAGATACTCATCTACCTACTAATCAGACAAGACTACACCATCATCTGAAACAAACATAATCTATAACCATCCACCCTTGTATCAAATTGAAACACTGCCAACTCCTCCATCGCTCTCCAAGAATCTTCATATTCCTAAACAATATCATTTTGTGACCTTCTACTTAATGCATCAAACACGACATTCACCTTTCCTAAGATGTAGTAGATATAAAAATCATATTCCTTGAGAAACTCCATCCACCACCTCTATTGAAAATTTAGTTCATGTTGGGAAAAGATATACCTCAATCTCTTGTGATCCGTGAAGACTACAAAGTGCTCCCTAATGAGGTATTCCCACCACAACTTCAGTGTGAATAATTTTTATGCAAAGTCAAGATTGTGGGTGGACAAGTTACTCTCTTGGGGATGTAACTATGTAGACCCATAAGATTTCACCTATCGCTACTGTATCAACATGCATCCCAGACCAAGACGGGAAGTATCACAAAATTCTACAAGCATTACCCCTTCAATAGGTTACCAGAGCACTAGGTCACTAACTAACTTCTCATTCAAGAAATGGAATGTTTCCTGACAATGATCACTCCATATGAAATATTTCTTCTTCTTAGTCAATGTTGTTGATTAGGCTATAATTTGAGATAATTTGGGTACAAACCTCCGGTAATAGCCTGTGAGACCAAAGAAATTACAAACATCTGTGACGTTCTTGGATACTATCCAAGAAAAAACTGCTTCAATTTTCGAAGGGTCTACTACCACACCCTGATGATACATCACATTCCTAATGAAATTCATCTCTCGTGTCCAGAACATGCACTTGGAAAACTTTCCATAAAGATGGTTTCATAAATGAACATGTAGGACAGTTTTGAGACGCTCGGTGTGCTCCAACTCTGACTTTGAGTAGATCAAGATATCATCAATTAATATGATGGACAAACAATCCAGTAACTCACAGAACATGGATTGCATAAGCCCCATGAACATTACTAGTGTGTTTATTACACCAAATGTCATGACAAAAAACTAAAAGTTCCCATACCTACATCTGAATTCAGTATTTGGGATATCTCCCCCATTCACCATTGACTAGTGACATTCATAACATAGATCGATATTAGAAAAAAAAATTCACCAATATCAGCTATTCAAAAATATCTTCTATCCTTGGATGAGTGTAATGGTTCTTGACTATCACCTGATTCATGCTTTGGTAGCCTATACAATACCTCGAACCACCGTTTTCCTTCCTTTTGAACAACAATGGAGCAACCCACAATGATATGCTAGGAAAGATAAATCCCTTCAGTGTGAGATCATCTATCTGAATCCTAAAATTCAAAAATTTATAAGGTTCCATAAAATAAGGAAACATTGAAATTTTAGAAGAACTAGGTTCCAAGTCTATCCCAAACTCAACATCACGTCGATGGGGTAGCATCACAACCTCCTCAAGGAAAACATCCAGGAACTCCCCAATGACCCTAGAAACCTCTACTATTTTGGAATACATTGATTCCACCAACAAATCATCTAACAAGGAAAGAAGGGACTCTATATACTGACTATCCACCTAACCACTCCTCTCACCAATGAAAAGAACACGTTGGTAATCTAGATCCGAAAACACGACTCTCCGCTAGAAGAATTTGATAAAATCACTTATGAAATACAACCAATTGATTTTGGGGATGACATCATGTAATTGTATCTATAGTAAGAAAATATCTTCATATGTCTGAGGTGGTATCATCATCATTTTACACCCCCCATCACACATTAAACAAGCTAGTCTGACCTCTGATTGGAATACTCAAAATTAGGGGAACAAGAAGCCTCTCATTTCCTAGAACCACAACATGGGATAAAGAGGGTGAAAAAAAATATTTTGAAGCTCTGGAATGAAAAAATTCACAAATGAGGGTACTAAATAAACTGATTGTATCTTTGAGAATATCTGGACCTACTAGAAATACTTCCACTGCTGCATGCAACTGACTACGTGAAAATCTTCTACCATTGTTCTAAAGACCACCCCCATGGTCATGCTCAGGTCACGGTACCTAAACTTGAGGAACATCCTATAGTCATCCTCCACCCACTCCATCTCCCCTATGTGGATAAAAAGTCTGCTACCCCTACTACTGAAATGGTATTACTGGAAACTGATGCTAATACTTGCATTGAACCTATCCACCTCCACCAAAAATATCTCTAGGAACTACAACGAATTTTCTTAAGTGAGGACCAAAAACCTAAAAACCAAAACACACTAGTGAAAATCCCCTTGGAAAATCATATAAACAACTAGCACCAGAAGGTTGTAAAGGATGTGTCTATCACCGAATCTCTGTCGTTCGTAACCTTGAACATCTTGGAACATGAGATCTTCCAGTGAAAACTATGCGTCTCGAAGAACACTAATGGCTCTCGTATCATGGTAGAACTCCTCATGAGCACATCCACTTCATCACATATTCCTTCTTTTGAACTGTCATATACATTGGTAAGGTAAAATGAGTAACATCATATTGGATAGAATGAAAAGGTGCCTCCTCAAGATGTCTCACACAAGAATCCTCATTTGGAAAAAGGACTGAGGAAAAATGCAAAAGGTCCGTAAACTTGATTGTTACCTCCCATGGTAACATACTCCCCTTATGAAGGGAATATATATCCTACATCTTCTCATCCTTCATCGTTTATGAATGGAAATATTCTTGGAAGTCCATATAGAAGTCAACCCACAAAACAAAATCCTCCTTCCGCTCCTCCAGATATAACATCCACCACTGACATGCAGCTCCCTACATCTGACTGACTACCAAAGGGAACCCATACCCCATAGAGAGATGGATAAAATTGAAGGTGATCTCGAGCTCCCCCAACAATATCTCTATCTCCATGTTAGAAATATTTCCCTCGTACCTTCCCAAAGCCTTCGGCAGGAAAGAGTGAAATGTCTTTTACTATTGATCCTCCTCCTCAATCAGATCAACCCTATGACGATCAACCAGATCATCCTGATGAAACATTACAACATGAGCTACAAGCGGACGATGATTAGGATCCATAGATGAATGATAAAAAATTATTTCCTAAGATCAAGTTGTATGAAATATTATTAATTTTTACTTTAATTAAATTTATCCTTCCCAAAATAATCTAATTCAAACAAGAAAACATGTCCATATGATGCATGTAACACTCCTAGGTCTCTACACTACAAGAAGGTCCATCTTACATAGTCGTTCATTGATCTCAGGGTTCAGGAACTGGATCATGGGGGCCCTAAAATCCTTTTTCACAGCCAGGTTCCTTGGCCTATGTTAGGCACCAAGGTCAACCGACACTGTTGGCATACCACCTCATTCAATCCTCACAGTTCACAACTTCAGACTCCATCATGTCACCCATCCATCACATATAATACTACTCTATCATGACCCCCTCCCTCCAAAGATAACCCTCTAGGGTTGGAAGTAAAGAAAAATATATAATGACCCCCAAGTCCCACCCCCAGTAGGCCCTGTGTTGGCGACTAGAACTAAGGGTGAACAAAACTTACAATATAGGAGACAATACCCTTTATAAGAAATAAGATTAGGGGATAATATAATTCATCCAAAACAACACCAATACATAAATATATAAAATATAAAGTTTAAATTCATCCCACAATAATGTATAAAATATATCTGATAAAAAATATAAAAGTATCAAATGTAAATACCCACAAGTAAGATAAATCAGTGACACAACAATTGTCCCAAATCCCACGCTCGTAATGCCCAGCATGGTCAATGTAATCCTCCTAGAAACCAGAAAATAGTTATATATACATATGGTGAGTATACAAGAATACTCAATAGGAAATCTAATGTCTCACATGAAGATGATAAATAAGCATACTCATGGCCCTTTGAGAAAACAACAGAACCAAACAGTACCAAAATAGGTATACTAACCAAAGTCAACCTCACCAAGACATGATCACCAAGTAATTCAAGGTAAATAATATAATATAAATCACAGAAATGATAGGGAACCATGAACCAAATTCCCAATGGTATATGTCTCTCACCCAATGTCATATAGCATGGTTATCACATCCCTCCCGTGTACCACATCACATCTCGCCCACCCAAAACTGGGCCTCACATCCTTCCCACACACACCTGCTCCTCATAACACATCCCGCCCACACACACATGGGCCTTACATCGTACCCAAAAATACATGGTCCACACAACACATCACATCACATCTCATCTTGAAGACACATGTGAAAGCACATCAAAACTCATCCCGAAGACACTCGAGAAACAAACCACCTCGCCCGCAAACACTTGGGCTATCACATATCACCCGAAGACATTGATGCCTCACAAACCACCTCTCTTATACACACCCAAGATAAAACAACCACCATATAGAGATCTAACAGACCTCCAACCATGAAATCCTATTACATTCCTACCTCATCTAGAAGATTGAGGAAAAAATGAGCGTGAACCCTTCCATCTATACTCATCACCAGATGTTGGGAAATACACCCTCCCCAAGACTATGGGGGTGTTAGGAACATAGTGCTCAACTAGGGTCATGTGATAATAGAAATGACAAGGAAATATAGGTATATATGTATATAACACAAAACACGGAATCCCAACCTATCGGTTCTCATACAAATGAACAACTCACAAAATATTCACCTTTGCTGCTACCTCTAAATTCACAACACCACACATCAATCCACAATCCTCATTTCACATTCCCAACCAATTTATTTAACCACTTACATTCCGTTAACTGAACCAACCAAAGATGTTCCAAACTTCATTATACAAATATTTATTCATTCCTTCACTACTCCAGAAACTATGAAACAAAGTAACAGTCATGGTAAATTATCCCACATCACATTAATGACACATCATTCTACAACCTATTTATACTTGGAGAATATTTGTTTATATTATTAAAAGAGAAACAACCATACCAATAACTATTGTCCTTCTTCAACGCATACTACCCAAACCACCATACTAACCAAAACAAAGCACCCAACTCACAACCACTTTCATCAACATATTAAAGAAAAACCAATTTTTCAGCCCTACTGAATCATCATACCGCACCCAGATTACCATATCAACAAAACTACCCCCTTTGAATAACTATTCCCACAACCAGATCATCGTACTAACCAAATAAAAACATATATTCATACATAAATACACCCCTTATTGAATTTCACATGTTAATTTAGGGGTTATCAAAAGAATTGAATAATCCTGGGGAACTTTTTATTAGTCAAATATATGTGGTTAACCATTTTTTATATATAAGCGTCCAATAGAACCAAACAATCATGAAAGATTTAGACCATTCTCTACATAAACAAGGACCCTAATGACTATGTTTTTAAATGTGTATATTTTCTATACATATCATGATATACTAAATAACAATAAAAAATCAAAACATGTATCACTTTCCCCAACCCTTTCATATTGATTATTAAACCAATTTGATTATTTTTATTAATATTGGATCGACTATCCTCATAAGTAAAAACATATATATATATATATATGTCCATATCTCATTATTCACAATTTATAAAGATAAAGGAAAACCTACTTGGTAGGGGGATGATCAATACTTCCTAGTTGTTATAAAAAAAGTCACACACATATGATAGGTGACTCTCTCAAGAATCCAGAACCAAACCTAGGAAAACTATCTATGAAAGAAGCCTTTTGGGAAATCTGGTCTCAAGAAAGAGGAATAATTAATGAATAAGGAGAAATATATTTTGGCTTTAAGAAGATCTGATCTGAGTCACAGATGCGATTCAGTTTTAAATTTCCATTAAAGGAAGTTCTGACCAATACTACATGTTTTTGACCAATTAAAAACCCCCAAACTCTTATAAAATTAAATATAGGATTTAGGGACTTAATTAGTATCAAATACTTTCAAATATAGCATTAAATTTGTTTTAAAACAAATAAATATGTCAAAAGGGAAAAACTAAAAGAGCTGAGAAAAATTTTCATGAGACACCACAGGATGAGGCACCACTGGATGAGGAACTGCTGGATGAGATACCTTCAGGATGAACTGTCTGTCACCATCAGTGTGACACCATTGGGCAAGACACTTCCAGATGAGTGACCTCAAGGGCGACCTACCACTAGTCATGAGGCACAGCCGGTCGAGGCTCCAATGGGAAAGCGACCACCAATGAGCGACCGCCAGTGTAAGACACCCCCAGGGTGACATCAACAAGGTGACATTTTTGGCCTAAGACACCATTAGAAAACTTGAAAAAAATAAAAATTATTGAAATGAGTCACCTTGACTTCCCAAGAAACCCCAAACACCACGTTTCTCACAAATAATTTACTAGAAGGTTTCAGTCTATTACATTGTACATGTGTATGTGATTACGATGAGGAAACATAGTAATCATTTATTTGAATTTTTTTTCAATTTTTATTGTATACATTATATTCATTTGATTAATAAAATATGACAATAGTTTCATCCCATTGATATGTGAATTGATTGTCCAAATAATTTAAAATTATGGTGTTTTTATTTTATTTATTCTGCTAATCTTGAATGCTTGTGTTCAGTTTTATGGAGTGTGTTCATGCCATGTGAATTTTGGTATGGTGAGTTGGTTTCTTTGACTTCTTACTTTTCAATACATAAATTTTGAGGGGTGATGTCCAATCGGTGGAGCATATCAATATTGAATTTTAGTTTTCATAACATCTAGTAGAAATGTTCCTTACAAAAATGTGGTGCATCCACATCCCTAAATGGTTATATTATATCTTGATATAGATCATGGTAGTTCACACTAGGTAATAACTAATGTATCTTTATCATTACCTTCGATTTTTTTCAATTTAGTGGGAGTTTTTCTAGTAATTGGAAGGATATCATTAGAAGTTAGTGAGTTCCAAATTAAAAAGTTTTATAGGAGGGAATTTTTCTTTTGAATAATGTAGATAACGAATTATCTCATTAAAAATGACATAAATTTTGCATTTTCTAGAATCAAGACTATGGAGATGTAAACTTTTGAATGGGAAAGTCTATAAAGAAATGTGCATGGATTATCATGATGTCATTGGCTTAGAATATGGCCATTGTTGGATTAGTCCAAAAATTCCTCATTTTAACAATCATAAATCATGTTTTTGTTATTTATAATCAATTTTATGTTTTATGAATAATAAATATTTTTTGAAACATATTAGAAATTTTTTATGTCTTGAAACGACCATAAATCATTCCAAGTTGGACCACTGACTGTGATTCCGAAGAGTAAACATTGTGCAGAGTACTAAAGAGGCCATAAGGTAGGAGCATTGAAAATGTATGACCTCAAAAAAGGACTCAAGATACCACATTTTAGATCTCATTTGACCATAATATTTTTTGTTTTTCAAAAACACTTTGATTGACCGCATGAAAAATTGATAGACTACACACCTATTTGATCGATCGTGGCCATTTTCTCACCAAAACTATGATCGAATGCACAAATAACCTTATGACCACAAATATGGATTTAAGAGAAACCCTGACAATCAAAAATCTAAAAATGTATCCGATCAGCTGCATGACAAAATTACAGAAACAACATGGTTATGAGAATTTTGACAAACTGACGAAGCTTCCATGAGATTCTAGTTGACCGCATGTTGAATTGAATCAACTGTATGAGAAAATTGGATTTTTAGAAATGTGATGAAGTGACCACATTTCTACTTGAAGGTACCATGATAGGTAGCCAAAAATTGAAAAAGTATTGGCTCGATCTTAAGTTCAAATTAATCAAATGAGAGACTTTTTAAGGGGTCCGATTAGATTTCTTGAAATGTGTCAAAGCTATTGTGGAAGAAGATGTGGAACACTAAAATTGAATGTATCTAAAATTGGGAAAAGATTCCATAATATAGTGGAAGCATTTGGAATAATAAAATTGAACAAATCTAAAAGAGTGCAATGTTTCGAAGCTACCATGGAAGCTAATGTGGTACACTAAAAGTCAACGTATCTAAATGTGGGTATTCTATATGTTAAATTTAATATTCCAATGAATTTTTCTACATAGATATAAATGTCATTAATATGAATATAATAATATAAAATTTTATACTAAGTGTGTGGATTTATAATTATAAATTTTCAATTGATCTTTTTGGAGGAAATTTTTTTTATAGTAGACCAAAGATAGAGAAAAAGGAAGATGTACACATAGTGACTTTTAAAAACTTGAAAAATGTGAACTAAAAAATACTCTATTTTGATCGAAACTTCATCATATGATCTGATGACATAATCGTATCTTCACATCTTAGTGTGCAACCTAAATAAGAACATCAAGAAGGGAAGAAAACATCAGTCGAACATCAGTACCTAAATATTCTTGTTCATAAAATTCATTCTTCTCTTTCTCTCTATTTTATATTACTTCCAAGTTGTGCTTGTACACTACTATATATTTGTTATCACATACTCATGTGTGGTATATACTCTCTTTTATTATTTATTTTCATATTTACACCCTTGGAATCATTGGAAGAGGCTATGTATAGTCCATACAACCCTCTATTATATTGTTTGTAAAACCCGATCTAGGTTCTGAATATATTTATTTATTAATAGACATGATTAGAAGTGGGTGATTGTTAAGTGGATAATATTAAGTATCGTATCGATATAGAACCACTTTTTTATACTCCATGGTGTTTTAAAATTTTGTTTACTATGTTTTTTTAAATATTTTTGAAATCTTTTTTAAAAAAAATTACTTTGATAGTTAGATATTAAATGTGATATTTTCTACTATTTAGTGCAAGTATAGTAATATTAATTTCTTTGGAATAATCCTGAGATCATTCTGACTGAGTTCTGATCAAAATTCTATAGGGTTGATTAAAATAATTCAATTAGGTATACATATATTAATAGTTAATTGGGTGTCTATCAAATTAGGGGATTTTTATTTATAAATTACTTTTCATAGAAAATTATATTGGATACTCAATTCACCCCCTTATTAAGTAATCTACCCCAACCAAAATTTGGTACTAAAGGAATTTTATTTCTTTTAACAGGAAAATATTTTTTCTAAAAGATCTAAATTTTTATCAATTCTAAATTTCTATCCTTATCGATAATAATAGGATTGAGGGGTCTAAAACTAATAAAAATCCTTAATTAAATGGGTCAAATTATGCTCAGTGGAAAATTAAAATAAAAATACATTTGGAATTCATGGAGTTTTCAATGCTATGAATGCTTTATATTGTGCATTAAGAGAAGATTAATTCAATAGAATATCTGCATTATTATTTCTTGAAAAATTTTGGATACCATGTCTATGCCTAATAAAGGGGTATCAAATGCTAAAAAATTGAAATTAAGTACTTATATTATTAAATATGATACATTTAAGATAAAACCCAATGAATTCAATATGATACATGAACCAGAAAAAACAATTGATGAAAAATATTAAGCGCTAATAATTTTAATATGCTTTCCTAACAGATAAGTGGCATTGTTGTATTCATCTGAGAATCTTATGACACTACTACAAAATAGGCCTTTAAAAAGCACGAAAAAGAACGTTTATGAGAACTATAAAATAATTAACTACCAAATAATGTTTAAAAGCCCTAGGCTTTTATCATTTCATTTAAAATTACTGATAAAGGTGAAGAATACAATGTCTTATAACACACTGCAGAACCAGTGTAATGTGTTGTAATTGCACACCATAGCACCAGAAACCCTAAAAGATGTCCAAAAAACCAAGTACCAACATAGAATTTAAATGAAATGAGATCTAAAACAGAAATACAAGAAAAAAGATATATTATGGAAATTTATAGCATTGTTTTATATAATTACATAAGAATTTTTTTTACATATATTCAAAAACATCAATGTTCCTTTATCGTTTGATCTGAACTCATCCTATTGTTGAACAAACCACCTCACTCAAGCAAAAAAAACACAACTGTATAAGAAAACAATTCTTATTTTAGTTATAATATAATGAAATAAATTAACAAAAAGTGTTAATATTAAACTATACTATACCAGGAACATTGTTTATCATATTGAGTTGCTTTATATACTTTCATGTCTCACCATTTCTTGTTCTTCTACAACAATTATTTGTATGAAAATTAATCAAAGTTTCCGTTATTAGTTTAAAATAAACATTTAGTTCAAAAAGTATTCACATGGAGTCAAAACATTCACACCATATATCATATTGAGGTGTGGATAATTCCTACATGTCCCAAATGATTTATGGATATTTTTCTTAAACTATCAAAATAATCTGAATTAATTTGATCGGTTTTGAATACGTAACATGTCTTTTTTACTAAAATGTCATTTTAAACTGGAAACATGCACTTTGAATCATACTAGTCACATTGAAGGTATATTTTTTGAGAGTATGATTCTTAGAAATCAAAAAATACTTTTCAATCATTGTTTTAAATTATCAAGACAATTCGAGTGTGTTTTCACTATTTTTAGTGGATGACATTTGTTGAACTAAAATGTCAATTTAAAATAGATAACGAACAATTTCATTCATACCAAGAACATCGTGTATCATATTGAGGTGATCCTAATTCATACACATCATAAATGACTTGCATATAATTTTCCTAAAGTTTAAAAAAAATCTAATGCATTTTCTCAATTTTGAGTAGGTCATTTTTCTTTTTTTACTAAAACTGATGTAAATTTTAAATAAAAAGAGGCACTTGGAGTCATTCTGGTCGTACTGTGTATTATATTGTGGTGAACTAATCCTTACACATCTCAAATGATTTATGGATTATTATCCTAAATTATCAAAAAAAATATTAATGTGTTTTCTTATATTTGAGTATGTCAATTTTCCTTTTTAATAAAATTTAATTTTGGACTAGAAATATATACTTTGACTCATACTGGTCACATCATATAATAGATTTAAATGAGACCAATTTATACTCTTCACAACAGATTTATGAATCATTATCCTAATTATCTACACAATATGAGTGAATTTTCTCAATTTTTAGTGAGTGATACTTTTTTAACTAAATTTTGATTTTAAACTGATAACAGAAACTTTGAGTCATATCGGGCACATCATTTATTGGATTCAGGTACAACTGATTCCTATACATCAAAAATGAGTTATGGATTTTTTTACTAAATTATTAAAATAATACAAATTAATTTTCATTGTTTTCGGTATGTCACTCGTCCTTTTTACTAAAATTGTTCTAAATTTTAAATAAAAAGATGGACTTAGAGTCATACCGGCCACACAGTGCGTTGAATTGATGTGAGACTGAATTCTGAACATCTCAAATGAATTATAAATCATTTTTCTAATGTATCAAAACAATCCGAATGCATTTTCATTGTTTTCATAATGCCATTGTTTATTAATATGTCATTTTAAACTGAAAACATGCACTTTGACTCATACATATCACATTGTGGATCAGTTTTACATGTGTACAATTTCTACAAACCAAAAATGATTTATAAATCATTCCCCTAAATTATTAATAAAATTAATTCATGTTTTATTTATTTTCATTGAGTGACACTTTCCAAACTAAACTGTCAATTATAAACTGATAATAAAATATTTGAGTCATATTAGGAAAATCATGTATCATATTGAGGTGTGACTGATTCCTACACATTAAAAATGATTTATAGATTATTTACCTATTGAATCAAAATGATCCTAATTTTTTCCCTGGTTTTGAGTAGGCCAATAATTGTTTTTACTAATATTGATGTCAAATTTAAATAAAAAGATGCTCTTGGAGTCAAACCGGTAACATCATGCATCGGATTGAGGTGTGGATAAAATCATACACATCTCAAATGACTTATGGATCATTGTTCTAATGTATTAAAATAATTCAAATGTGTTTGCTCACTTTTTAGTGTGTCACTTATCTTATTTACTAAAATGTCATTTTAAACTGGAAACATGCACTTAGTGTCACACCCTGACTTTGGATGCCTATTTATTTTTTCCTTTTCCTGGCCTCGGATCTTTTGGTTGAAGTTTGGGATTGAGACCCAGATTAAAATTTTCAATTTTGGATGTTTATTGGGTTTTGAATTGAGTACAGGCACGTCACAGTTATCATAAACTATGAAGTCAGTGTAGGAACCCACGTAGTAGCTTCTAGAAGGGATATAAGCTACCGCACGGTCTCACAAAACATGTGTCTTGGTCGTGTGGAATGTATGGGATTTCTCAAGAATCTACCACACAGTTTGTGCACTGTTTCAAAAACTATGTCGGGTAATAATGCAATCAGTACTCCCATGGGAAGTGGTTACTACATTGTCAGTGCACAGTTTGTTAAATCGTGTAGCCAAAATTTGTTAGCTGCCTAGAAATTTTAAAAGTTCAAATTACTATTATTATTTCCAACCCCTTTAACATTATTTAGCCCCCTCTCATTCTTGGATGCATTTGGAACACCAAGGGGTCCTGAAACCCCTTTTCCTTGGCTCATCCTCCCTCCCTGATTCTTCTCATTGATTCCAAGGTATGATTTTAGGGTTTTTTGGTCATTTCCATTTTTTTCTCTTCTCCTCTCTCTACTCTTTTCTTTCCCTTTGGTGTTTACTCCCATGTCCAAGCCCTGATTACTATATTTTATGTTTGGTCTATTTTATTTTTGGTTCTAGGGTGCATGGATCATCTGGGATTCTAAGTTATTCCTTCTCAAAGGGTATCATTATGTTCACACTCCTTTGAGTAAGATTCTTCCATATTTTTCTTTTCCAAAACATTTCTTTGAATCTTAGAAACTTTCAATTAATTTTTTTAAATATTATTCAAACCTATATAAGGTACATAGTAAGATTATTGTAGTTTTTCATGTTGGCATAAATTCTTAAAAATGGTCTTTGAAATGATTCTTCGAATATGCCTTTGTATTTATGCACCAATTGTGTTTGGTGAAATATCATGTGTTATTTTAAAGTGAAATTAATACTTGTTATGTTTTGGTAAATTATATTTAATGTAAATATTTGATGAATGTGTGATTTGGATGAATTTAATTTCTTGAAAATTGTAGTGGGATTGTTTTGAAAGGATTCTCATGGGTTTGAAAGGGTAGTTTTAACCATTACAATTATATGAAATCTATGGGATTGGTTTGACAGTAAAATGATGTTTCTAATTATATTTTTGGGTTTCTCATGTATATTAGAGGGTACCATAGGATGTTTTCACAATTATGAGTGCACTAGGTACACACATGGATGTGAAACCAAATAAAGATGGCACTCTAAATACCTTTCCCTTAAAAGTCCCTCATTCCCTCCTTTTTCTTAAAATGGTTCTATTTTTTTTCAAATGAGGGAGATTCTTTTCATTTGAAAATATATTTCTAAATATGTTTCTTAATGTTTGTCATGTTTGGCCATGAAATGTGTTTTGGTGAATGTTGGGACATAAGTGCCCATTTGGAATTTGAATAATTGAAATTAATATTTTTGTTGACTTTGTAAAATGATGTTGAAGCGACATTGTAAATGCATTTTTGTTTTAGAAGAATAAGGCCTAGTTGGAATTATTAAATAAGGAGAAATTAATGTGGTTTGGAAAATTTGAATGCTCGATTCAAAACTTTGACTATTTTATGGAATGTTTTGAATGTTTAAATGACACGACAACCCGGTTGACACATTTTATAATGTTATATGTATATATATAGGGAACCTCTGTTGGAGATATTTACCTTTATGGGTTATCATATAGTGGTTTCCATGATTGGGGTAGGCAAGCGTGGTGATGACAGGTAAGATGATTCATGTGTGTGAGGACTGCATACTTACATAGTGTACTTTTACCATGGGTTCTTGGGTGTCTTTTAGAGGATTTAGTGATAGTTTATAGCCAAACCCAATTAGACGAGCAGGTACCCAATGGATCAAAAACATTCCTGGTAGGTTGTTCCACAGGATTGGTTAGTTGAGGGTGTCCAGTTGGTTATAAACTCAGGGGCTCCACCGTACACCGACAGGTGGTTCTGAACTGAGTACATCTAGGTCCTTCTCTAGGGATGTTTAGGATTTCCCATGGTTACTTTATATAATTTCTAGTATTTATTTTTTCTACACATAGTATTCCATTTACACTACTACTTTATTTTTCATCATATCCCAATTTTCTGTTGGGTTTTGGTTTTGAAATGGTAGCCTTATTCTAAAAATAAAGGTGGGGTGTGATGTTTTAGAAAAAGGGAAAAATGTGTTTATTGGTTAAAAATGGAGAAAACCTATTTTTAAAAATTATTTAAAACTTGTGTTGATGGAATGTTTCTAATGAAAGGAAATATATGTATTATTTGGTAGTTTCTAACTAATTGTTTTTAGTTCATTCCCTACCTGTACAACTCAGTGTCGGTAGAACTGAGCTATTTTCCAGGTTTAGTATCTTGCTTAGGTTTCTAGGTTCATGTGCCCATCACTGGAGAAGTTTGGTCTCTTGGTTGGTGGTGAAATTGAGGTCATATGGAGATTTGGGTAGTGTAACATAGTTTATGTTTCGTTTTAATTTTCTATTTAGTACAACTATATACTGTAACTAAATCTGTTAGTTTTTATTTTTAGATTTATTTGTTAGTTTTAACTACTTGTCTAGTTCCATTTATTTGATCTTGGTAATTTATTAGGATTAAAACATTCCCAATTAGATTATATTTGATTCTCAACACTAGTTGTCATTCTGTGAGGATCAGGAATGCGCTTCAGGCAATGTCGTGGACTGGGTCGGGTGTTAGGTCGGATGGCATACCAACCTGGCTTATGACACTTGTAATCATAATAGTCACATTGGGTATCAGTTTTATGTGAGACAAATTTTTACATGTTATAAATTATTTATGAATCATTTTAAAAAAAACTCTAGACAATTCGATCATGTTATCTTGGTTTTCAATGAGTGACACTTTTTGAACTAAAATATCGATTTTAAACTGATAATTGATACTTTGAGACATACTAGGCACATTGTGTATCAGATTGATGTGAGACAAATTCCTACATGTCATAAATAAATTATGGATCTTTATCCTAATGTATAAAAATAATATGAATGTTTTCTCTCGGTTTTTAGTACATCACTGGTCCATTTTACTAAAATTGATGACAATTTTAAATAAAAAGACTCACTTGAATTCATATTGGTCACACAGTGTGTTAGATTGAGGTTATAATAATTCTTACATGTCTTAAATGGCATATGGATGGTTTTCCTAAAGTATTAAAACAATCCCAAAGTGTTTTCTCAGTTTTGAGTAGGCCACTAGTCTGTTTTACGAAAATTGTAGTCAATTTTAAATAACAATACAAACTTTGAGTTATATTGTTCACACGATGCGTTGTATTGAAGTGCGACTAATTCCTATAAATCTCAAATGAAATATGGATTTTATAACTAAATTATTGAAATAATTTGAATATATTTTATTAGTTTTTGTACATCACTTGTCTTTTTTACTAAAATGTCATTTTATATTGGAAACACACATTTTAAATCATAATGATCTCATCTTGTATTTCTTTGACATGTCACCAATTCATACACATCACAATTGATTTATGAATCATTTTACTAAATTATCAAGATAATCTATGTGTGTTTGCTCAGTTTTTAGTGAGTGAAACTTTTTTAACTAAAATATTAATTTTAATCTGATAATGAATACTTTGAGTCATACGGGGCACATTGTGAATCAGATTGGTGCATATGATTCATAAAAATCATAAATGACTCATTTATATTTTTTTCAAAAGTATCAAAACAATCAAAATGTGATTCCTCAGTTTTGAGTAGGTCGGTTTCCATTTTTATTAAAATTGATGTCAATATTAAATGAAGACTCACTCATAGTCATACCTATCAAAGCATGTGTCAGATTAAGGTCTGGATAATTCTATCTCATCTGAAATGACTTATGTATAATTTCCCTAAAGTATCAAAACAATACAAATACATTTGGTCAGTTTTTTATTTTCTACTAAAATTTCATTCCAAACTGGAAACACACACTCTGACTCATACTATTCACATCATGTATTAGTTTGATGTGAGACATATTTATCCATATCATAAATTATTTATGAATTGTTTTGCTAAATTATCAATACAATAAAAGCGTGTTTTATTAGTTTTCGGTGACTAACACATTTTGTACTAAAATGTTGATTTAAAACTGATAATAGACACTTGGAATCATACCGGAAACATTATGTATTAGATAGAGGTGCAATGGATTTCTACATGTCACAATTGACTTATGGATTGTTTTCCTAAAGGGGAAGGTTCACTACCTTAGAAACTATATCCTCTAATCCAAGATATATTGAAGAAAATTAATATGGAATTAAATATTTTTATGTTTCATTATGTCATTGAAAGCATCTTTGATTGACCTTTAGGGAATATAAGTTCATTTACTAAATCCATTAATGATTTGTTATCTATCAAGAAGAACCTTGTCAATATGGGTATAATAACACTCATAGGTGAATGTTTTATGGTTGTGACAAAAAAATCCAACTCTCAAATAATATTTCATCATTTATTTAGTTTCATATTCTCTTTCGAATTTGGTATAACATTATATTAATTTTTTGATAGTGTGAAAATTATTTCCATTTCAACCATTAATAGCTCAGGGTCATAAGATATGATTCTTTTAAATGTTTTTTTTCCAATTAAAGGTTTCCTCAATGTTTGATTACTCATATTCTAGTAATGTTGGATAATTTATAGATGGAAAGAATATAAGACCATTAAAATAAATATTAGATAACTTCATTCTAATCATTTACTTATTGATATTTTTTAAGGTAATTTTTATCTAAATTATATTAATGAAATGACGTTTTTATAGAAAATCACAATTTAAATTTTTGCCAAATAAATATCTTTCAATTATTTATTTATGAAAAGTTATGATTTATGAATCAATAAAATTTTATTTATATTTATATTTTATCTTTAATGGGAATGATAATTTTTCATTGATGAGTTTTATCAATGATTTTAAGGTTCTTGAAGATTCATGACTTTGAAAGATTGAAGAATAAAAAGACTAAAAATCATTATGCAATGACAATATTTTTTTCATTTTCATATACATTATATTTCCCATATTTTTGTCGTAATTTAAAAAAATTATACTAATAATTGGGTTTATTTTATATTTTTTTACTTATTATATATGAGTAACTTAGGAACAACATCATGAACAGTTATATATATTTAATTAGATTAAATGTGTATGTTCATGTGTGTATTTTTGAATACAACATATATACATTGTTGGGTTGTGAAACCATATTCAAGTATCACTACATCTATTTAATGATGATAGATACGGATTATAAGATAGTCTTGGTGTGATGACAATGAAAAAAAGGTATTCTCTAGTAGAGGGAGATTTATTGGGAAGGTATTGTGTCTAATAGATGTGTATTAAAAAATGGGAATTATTTCTCATAAGATTTATAGTTTCAGTGTAACTTTTAGGTTCATCAGATTCAGCAATTAGGTGATGGATTCTACAAGGTATCGGTAGTCATTTAGGTTATATGATTGTTTTTCTGTGAATACTGGATTTTGGTCCAACTAGAAAATTGTTTGGTCCCTACTATATATGTGGTGTGGTACCACATGTACATGTGTATGTGATTGTGATGAGGAATCAGATTAATAATTTATTGAAATTTTTTTCCATTGTGATTGTAAACATTGTATTAGTTCAATTAATTAAATTTGGAAACAATTTCATCACATGGATATGAGAATTAATTATCCAAATCATGTTAAACCAAAGTGTTATTTCAAATTTTTTTTATTTCCACTAATATTGAATGTTTGTGTTGAGTTTTATGGAGTTTGTTCAGGTCATGTTTATTTTGGTGTGGTGAGTAGTATTCTTAAACTTCATATCTTCTAGTACATCAAAGTCAAGGGGTGATGTCTAATCGGTGGAGCACCTCGAGCTTGACTTCCCACTAAACATAACATCTATAGAAAGTATGTTATTTGGATTAATGGTTCATCCATATCACCAAAAAGTTATATTATTTCTTGGTTTAGATTATAGTGGTTCATAGTTGGTAATAAGTCAAGTATATTTCTCATTACCTTTGAAATTTTTTAATTCAGTGGGGGTTTTTTTAGTAATCGGTAGGATAATGTTAGAAGATGGTGAGTTCCATGTTAATAGGTTTTATGGGAGGGACAATGTTTTTTGAAGAATGTATATAATGCAACATATCATTCAAAAGGACATATAACCTTTGTTTACTAGAATCATGATTGAGAATATGGATATGTTATAATGGTAAACGATAGAAAGAAAGTTGTATAGACTTATCAAGATGTCATTGGATTAGAATAATGTCTTTGTGGTCTTGGTCAAAAAATTCCATGTTTTAATAATTTAAAATAATTTTTATACCATTTAAAATCAATTATATGTTTTATAAATGATAGATATTTTTTTTGAAACATATTATAAATATTATTATCTCTTGAAATACCCCTAAATCTTAGAAATTCATATGACTGTGAGTCCAAAGAACAAAAATTGTGCAAAGTATCAGAGCTGCCGCAAGGCAGGTACATCGACCGTGGAGGTCATCACAAAGGACTCAAGATGACACATTTTATATCTCATGAAATTTTATCATTTTTTGTTTTTCATAAACTCTGGAATAAACTGCACATATAGTTGAATGACCACACACCTATTTGATTGACAGTGGATGTTTTCTAGCCAAATCTCCGATCAACTATATGATCAACCTTACAACCAAAAATATAGTTTTACGAGACAACATGACTTTAATAAATCATGAAATGTATTTGATCAACTACATGATGAAATCATATAAACCATATATAAATGTGAATTTTTAAAAACTAACTAAGATTTCATGAGATTCTAATTAACAGAACATTGAATTGAAGTGGTTGTGTGTGAAAATTATATTTTTGGAAAAGTGATGAAGCAAACACATGTCTAGTTGAAGAAACTGTGACAAGTAGAAAAAAATTGAAAAATTATGGGATCAATTGTAAGTTCAAGGTTATCAACCATACAAATGTTTAATAGATCTGATAAGATTTCTCACAATGTTTCAAGCTATCGTGGAAGCTGACATAGAACCCTAAAAGAGTATGTATATAAAAATGTGTATTATATTTGTTAAAAATAATATTCTTGTAATTTTTTTACATATAATTAAATTTTAGTCAGAGGAATTTAATAACCCCGGATTTCATGCCAAGTATGAGGATTTCTAATAATTAGTTTTTAGTCCCTAATTATAGATGATGTTTTCCTTTTATGGCAATCCAATTTCATAGAAAAAGGAAGAGGCATGTATAGAGACTTTTAAAAATGTGAAAAATAAGAATTGTAAATACTAAGTTTTGATAAAAATATTTCTTTATATGATCATAAAATATAATTGTATATCTAATTAAAAGTGAAAAAACTAAATACGAACATAGAGAAGAGAATAAAACATCAGTAGAACATCATAACATTAATCTTCTTCAACAAGAAATTATATCTTGTTCTCTTTTAATATTTTTTAGATTACATTCTAGTTTCTCTTGTATAGCACTATATATTTAATATAACCTACTCATGTGTAGTATTAGATAGTATGAGGTACTCTATTATATTCTTTTTTTTCATATCTACTCCCATAGAAACTGTAGAAGAGGTTGTGTATGGTCTGGACAGTCCTGTGTGTTGTTGTCTGTCAAACCTGATCTGGGTTGTGTAATATTTATTTATTAATAAACATTCTTAGCAATTAGTGACTATTAGGTGGAAAATATGTGATATCAACATGATATTAAACCTACGATATTTTTATTTTCCATTATGTTTTAAATTTTTGATTACATTGTTTTTAAACTATTTTTGAAATCTGTTTAACAAAACAATACTTTGATATTAGGCTCTTACATGTGAAATTTCTATAGTTTGGTGAAAGTAGAGTAATCCCAAAAGCTTATAATAATACTAATATAATTCTAACTGAGTTTTTATCAAACTTATATAGGGTTGATTAAAATAATTAAATTATATATACCTTTAGTAATAGTTAATTCAGGGTCATTGAAATTGGAATATTTTTATTTGTAAATTTTTTTCAAAGAAAACTTTATTGGATACTTAATTCACTACCTCTTGAGTAATCCACTCTGACCGACATTTAATATCACAATAATTTTATTTCAGTAACTAGTAATGTTTTTTACCCAAAGATCGTATTTTCTATTATTTTGAAATTTCTATTTTTATGGATAATAATAGGGTTGAGGGGACTGTAACTAATATAACTCTTTACTTTAATGGTACTAATTATTCTTAGTGGAAAATTAAAATGAAAATACATATGGAAATTATGGGTTTTATATCTAGACTGTAATTGAAGATCAATATGAAAACCTCTATGGATGGTAGAGATTTTCATAGTGATTCCAAAGTCAACTTATGATTATAATTGAAAAGCTATGAATTCTTTATATTGGGAATTAATATAAGATGGATTCAATATAATTTATTCATGTGCTACTACATTCAAAATTAATGATAACCTATCTATGTCTAATAATGAGATATCAAATGTTAATAAAAAGAGATTAAGTAATTATACTATTAAATATGATAAATTAAAGATGAAACCTAATAAATCCAATTATTAAATATATCTCAGGTTTAATGAGATTACTGATTTGATGCATGCACTGGTAAGGACCATTGATGAAAAATCTTATGTTCTATGAATTTTAAGATTCTCGCCTTACATAAGGAGGGGCACTAGTATATCCATCAGGGAATCTTGTGATGGGTCCAAGCTAAAAATAAAATATATAATAGGAAAAGTCATGATGTATGAAGAAGAGCATAAGGTAGATGATGAAGATGTTGAACTGAAAAACTCTATTGCATTAAAGACATCCCATTAAAAGGCTAAAGACACTATGAAGGAAGAAAGCACTAATGGAAGTGATGGTGACCCAAGTAGTGATGAAGGGATGGATCATCTATCCTAATGATTTAAGTAATTCTATATGAACAAAATGTTCTTTAAGAAGTAAAAACTAAAATAAAAATATGACAATAAAGGAGACCAGATGAAATATGGAAACATTAAGGTTACTTTCCAGGAGTGTAAAAAAATACATATCAAATCTGATTATCCATTTCTAAAATACAAGAAAATGTATGAGGATAATAGGAAAAAGTATAAAAATTAAATTAAAGAAACCCATAGTTCTTCTGAAGATAACTCTAGGGAATCTAATTCAATCAATTAAGACTACAATGAGAGGGATACTATGTTTTTTATACACAAAAACATATAAAGTAATAAATACTATCTCAAAATATCCTATTCATATTTTTATTGTCTCTAAAAATGAAAATAAATATGAAAATTTTACCAGGGATGATTTCTTTGAATATTTCAACATGCTAGATGAGACAATAAATGAACTTAATGTATAAAAATTTGGAGAAGCATCATGCATTTTCTATTTATATTAAATCCAATCAATCTATTTAAAAAGAAAAGAGGAAACTACTTATTATGGAAATTAATAATTTAAAACTAATAAATGAGAAATTGAAAAGGGATATTGAAGGTTTTCCTATAAGAACCAAAATGCTTAATAAAATTCTAGGTAGTCATTTTATACGTAAACCAAGAGATGATTTTGGCTATCAACCTAGATATAAAAATATACATTAATAAAATTATTTTATTCATAGTTCAAATGATGTAACTAAAACTATGGAAAAAAAAGAGGGCTAGAAAATACATATATGGATCAATCCAATCATTTATTTATTGATAGTTTTTTATATAAGTTGGAATAAAAATATTTTTAAAAAATCACATTTTTAGTGAAATCCACAAATATAATTTTTTTAGTAAATTCTTATTGTGAAATTATTTAGGAATAATTAGGACTTATTAATCAAGATAAATATATATATTTATATTTTTACATTAATAGGGATGCTGTTTTTCTAATATAATGATTTTATAATTTATTTTTAGGTTCTTAAAGATGTTTGAGTTTGAACTATATAGGAATAAGAAAAAATTATAAATCATTATGAAATGGAAATATTTTTTTCACATACATATAAAGTATATTTCTTATATTTTTGAAGTTATTTAAAATTTACATAAACCTACATGATTTTATTTTATATTTTTTACCTATGTTATATGAGTTATTTAGGAATAATATCATGGAAAATTTTATATATCACATTTAATGAGATTAAATTTGAAAGATCATGTGTCTATCAGTGAATACAACCTGAATAAATTGGTGGGTTGTGAAACCATCTTCATGTCACTCTAAATCTATTAAAAAATACACAGACGAATGATAATCTAATCTTGGGGTAATGGAAATTATAGATTGGATTCTCTGATAGAGGAAGGTTGAACATATAAGGATTGTGTCTAATGGATGTGTATTTGGTAGCAGTATGTATGTCAGACATTGCATGTGAGAATTATAGTTTTAGTGTAACTTTCATGTTGATCAACTTCAATGATTAGGTTATGGTTTCTATAGGTAATCAACAGTCATTAGGTTCCAATGATTGGTTGTCCATGATTCTTGGATGGTTTTCCAATTAGAAAATCAGTTGGGCCCCACTATATATATGGGTGGGACCACTTTTAATTATGTGTATGATTGTGATGAAGAAATAAAGAAATAAGTTTTGGAATTTTTTTATTGTTATTGTAATCTATGTATTCTTCACATTAATCAAAGATAGAAGTAGTTTCATCATGTGGATGTAGGAATTAATTGTCCAAATCATGTAAATCCAAAGTTTTCTTTCTTTTTTTCATTTTTTTTTCAGTAATCAAGAATGCTTGTTTTGAGTTTTATAGAGTGTGTTCATTTCATGTGCATTTTGGTGCAATTAGTAGTGTGCTTTGACTTCCTATCTTCCAATATATCAAAGTCTATGGGTGACGTTTGATTGGTGGAGTGTATGAAGATTGTATTCCAACTACGCATAGAATCTAGAATAAGTGTTCCCTATAGCATAGTGGTGTGTCCATATACCCAAAAATTCATATTAGGTTTTGGTTCATAGAATGGATGTACACACTCAGCAATAGCTCAAGAAACATTATCTTTACAATTTATGTTTTTCTATTCTGTGATGGTTCTTCTTTGGAAAGATGGAATTAGACGACAGTAAGGTCTATGTTAATGAGTTTTATGGGAGGGACTTTGGCTTTTGAATAATAAAGATAATAGATTATCTCATTCAAAAGGACCTATAACATTCAATTACTTGAATAAATCCTGAGAAGATGGATAATTCAAAATGGCAAAGGCTGGACAAAAAGGTATATGGACTTCTCAATATGTTGTTGGCTTAGAATATAGCCTTTTTTGGATTGGTCCAATAACTCCTTGTTTTAATAATCAGAAATCATTTTCATTTTATCCTTAATAAATTATGTATTTTATGAAAGATAAATATTTTTCTTGAACATATTGAAAATTTTCTTATGTATTTAAATGGCCATAAATAATAAAAAGAAATACTATCGATCATGAGTCCCAAGAGTGGAAATTTCTCCAAGTACTAGAGTGGCTTCATGACATGTACATCGACTTTGGAAGACATCACAAAGGATTCAAATAATAAATATTTATATCACATGCGACCGTAGTGTTTTCAATTTTTTTGAACTCTTGGATCGATCACACGACAAGTGGATCGACTACATGCATATCTGATCGACCTTTCTGGTTTTCTTCACAACTCGTCGATTGAACACACGATCAACCGTGTGACTACATAGCCAATTTTAAACAACCAAAAAAATTTCAAAAATCTAAAAAATTATTTGATCAATTTCATGAAGAAATCAATGAAACCATATAACAATAGACTTTAAAAAATCAATTAAGCTTCCAGGAGATTTTAATCGACCGCACATTGAAGTGAAGAGATGGTTTGGTAAAATTGGTTTTTTGAAATATTTATGATGAAAATGCATAGATAGTTGAAGAAACCATGGTACATAATCAAAATTTGACAAATTACTACATCGACTGTAAATTCAAAGTGATTGATTTTATGACTTTTAAGGGATCTGATCATATTTATTTTAAAGTTCCGAATCTAAAATGAATGCTGACATGACATACTTAAAGTGACCATATCTAAAAGTGAGTATTATATATGTTAAATATAATATTACAACACCTTTTTATGAATATAATTAAATACAGATTATATTCATTTAATTCCCTTGGATTTCAAGCCAAGAATGAGGATTTCTGATCATGTTTTTTAGCATCTCTTTTCAGAGGATTTTTTCCATTTATATGAGAATAAAATAAGATAACAAGAATAGGTGCACATATAGACTTTTTAAAACATGAAAATGTAAACTGTACAAACTCTATTTTGATTAGAACTTCATCACAAGATCAAATAATATCACTATATCTTTACATATCAATGCCAAAGCTAAAGATTAACATCGGGATGAGAATAAAACATCAGTAGAGCCTCATAACCTTAATCTTATTTTGTATCAAATTATTTCTTCTACTCTCTATGTTTTAGCTAACTTTTGAGATGTTCTTATATTGTGATGTATATTTAATATCACTTACTCATGTTCTATATTGGATAGTATGAGATACTCTCTTATATTCATTTTTTTCATCCATACTCTCATGGAAACTATGGAAGAGGTCATGTATAGCCTGGAAAACCCTTTGTGTTCTTGTTTGTAAAACCCAGTCTTTGTTTTGGAACTATTTATTTATTAATAAATATTTTTAACAGTGGATTACTGTTAAGTGGAATGTATTAAGTCTAACCATGAGACCAAACCTCTTGTATTTTTATACTTTTATGTGTTTTAAAATTTTTTTTACTTTGTTTTTTTAACTATATTTGAAATCCATTTAACGAAACTACACATTAATAGTAATCTCTTACATGTGAAATTTAAATTATTTACTAAAACTAGAGTAATCTCAAAATAATATAATAATCATAAGATAATTCTAATTATGTTTTGATCAAACTTATTATGGGTTGCATAATATAATTAAATTTGACTTACCTACAGTAATAGTCAACATGGTGTTTTCCAAAATGGGGGATTTTCATTTTTAATTTTTTTATAGAAAATTTTATTAGACACTCAACTCACCCCCCCCCCCATTGAGTAATCCACTTTGAACATCATTTGGAATCAATGGAATTGTATTTATTTTAACAGATGAATTTTTTTTACCAAAAGATCTAAATATCTATCATTATGGATAATAATTGTCTTAAGGGGAATGCAACTAACAAACCTAATTACTTTAATGGTACACATTATTCTAAATGTAGAATTAAATTGATAATACATATGGAAGAAATAGGTTTTGATATCTAGAATGTAATTAAAGATCAGTTAGAAAAAATTAAGGCTTATAGAGCGGATTAGAGTGATTACACAAAGGATGCTTATGTTTGTGATCATAAAGCTATGAAGGATTTATACTACAAATTAGGAGAATATGAATTAAATAGAAAATATTCATGTGTTGCTAATTTCAAAATTTGGGATACCTAATCTAATTATTATAAAGGGATATCAAATGTCAAATAAATTATATAAAATACTTATACTAATAAATATGATACATTTAAGATAAAACATAATAAATCTATTTATAAAATTTTTGTCATGTTTAATGAGATTACTAATATGATGCATGCACTGGGAAAAACTATTGATGATAAATCTCAAGTGCTAAGAATTTTAAAATGGTTTCATAACAGATGGAGGGGCACTACTGTATCTATATGAGAATCTTGTGATATAAGAAAACTAATGATATAAGATTTAATAGGAAAACTCATGATGTATGAAGAAGAGATGAAGGTAAACATCTAATATGTTAAACTGAATATGTCAATTTCATTCAAGAAACCGCAGGAAAAGGATAAATAAATTGTTGAGGAAGAAATCACTTACTGAAATGATGGTGAATTTGATAGTGATGAAGATAAGACTCATCAATCCAGAAGTATTTATAAATTAAATATGAAGAAAAAGTTCTCTCAGAAATCAAACATTAAATTTAAATATGGAAATGAAGAAGACTGGATGAAAAATGAAAAAATTTGAGGTTACCTTCTATGATTTTAAGAGAAAATGACATAGTAAAGATAATTTCTAAGAGTTGAAATATAAGAAAAAGTATGAGGATAAAGGGAATAATAACCAAAATTAAATGAAATAAACTTTAATTTATTCTAAGGATAGCTCCAACTAATCTAATTCAAGCATGGAAGATAATAATGATGCAACACCTTGAACTGGGTGCCATTTAAACACATGGGTAATCATCACCACCTCAATCATCAGGCTAATCCCAACATGTTCTCATGGAACAATTATAAGAAATGTATATATAATTAAATTAATTTAAATAACCCACTCAGTCTATCCTTCCAAAGTAGTCTAAGAAAAATACCCAGTTTTACCATTTTTTAGTCAAGGAGAATCATTCCCATAGACATTTCACATGATCAATTTAACAATTAAAAGACAATAATTAATTTATTAGGGTCTCTCTCAAACAACCCAACAATTTGGTCAAAAATTCACCCCCCCCCCCCCATGAAACACTGAAAATCAAAGAGAAATATAAAAAACACCTACCCTATAATGGTAAATGTTATCTCATTTGATATTAGCCTCTAACTCAATCCAATTAGGAAGAAATAAACATTTTATATGAACACCATAATAATAGGGTGAAACAGCTCACACAGATTTAGGGACCCATATGGAGAGATCAAATAATAAAGGAGGATCGAGGATCGGAGGCCTTAATGAAATGGATCTGTAGCCACCAATATATTGAAGATAAGAGCTCGTAAGAGGAGAATGGATCAAATCCTAGGCGAGGGGGTGGTGGTAGGAGTAATCCATGACTAGGAAAGAGGAAGGGAACACATGGGAGAAGAGAAGAGGGAAACCCCTCTTAATAAAAATAGGGGTAAAAGGATATTGTTCTCCTTTAAAGAGGCAGCATGGTTACCACACAGTTTGAAAAATCATGTGCCAACCATACAGTGCCAACTATCCCAGCACAACCCTCACACAGTCCATGGATACGATTTTTCAAACTGTGTGCAAACCATGCTTAAAGCATTTACTATAAACTACATAAGTCATCGAATGTTTGTGTTCCCCTTCCAGTACTGTTTTTTAAACCATGTCTAGTGAAGGAGTTATGATCATTTTCTACATGGAGGCTGCATGGTTTATCCAAACTATGAACCACTTCCTAGACACCCATAAAATGTATATTTTCAGCCTCCGATGCACCCAAAACCCACTTGAAACCATGATTCACTTTCCCAGAATTAAAAACCACCGAAAAAAAGTACTTAGGTGAATCAAACTCTTGGAATTACGTTTTAAAGATCAAAATAAAGATGTCCAACTCACTAAACACGAAAAAATTTCCAACAGGTTGGGTATTTTAACCCACTCTAAAATCCCAAGACGTTATAATATCCTCACCTTACCATAACTTATCCCCAAGATATTAATCATTACTCATAGATAGATCTAAACATACCCATCCCAGCTAGACTGATCTAGTATAACTCAATCATCAATTTACAAGTCAACCCTCTCAAGGAACCCCCCGCATTAGGAGTTAATTGCCCCAGTATATTTCTGATCTCAAACACTAAATTCTAAGGGTCCATTGACCATCCCTAGACTCAAAAGTCATCTCATGACACTTTGTCAATCCTACACCTAATCAGGTGCTCAAATCGTGGATGATTTATACCTAACACCCACCATGTACCACATCTCAAAAGATGTCCACCTCATGACCATGTCTCACATGGATCCTATGAGTTTCTACATCTCAATAGATTCCCAAAAGTACCTATTCTACATCGGGCACCCATAAATCCCACATCTCATTAGATTCCCATAATAAGTCCTAGTCCCACACACCTCAAATAATGCCAACACAACATTGATGACCATAAATAACACCAATTCCTCAAACCTCATATATATATATATCACACATCTAATCTAATTTCAACCTATTAACTAGCACATTGATAGTAAAAAAGTTACATCTCGTGCACCTCATGAACCCATAATCAGACATTCCTACAAAAAGGGGACATGCCAAAAAAAGATACTTGATCATGCCCCTAATCATGACATAGCTCTAACTATAGTGGGATCCTAAGCCTGCATTACACCAGACAGTTCCATTACATGCACCTATCCTGAAGCCCAAAAACACGATTGCAGACCTCCCTATGGACCTCTACTAGGTACCAGCCACTAACCCCATTGTTGGGTCTCACTGTCTATGCCATGAAATTCAGGAGTAGTTGAACCCTAAATACCTTCTCCTGGTACCACTCCTAGTCTGACCTCATATCCTCGCATCTACCCCAGTCCCTAGATACTAACTATATGAGAATACTTCCTATGGATTCTATTGATATTCACATCCCAGCCACATGCTCGGCACTCCCTCGGTGCCAAATCACATTGTGTCCATGCTTTGCCTCGCTACCCACACTGGAAGAACACCATTCAAGACCCACTCCATGGCCTTCTTCTTGAGTCTCTGTCCTGAACACCCGACTGATATTACTCATGGTGTCTCTTCTTATTTTTTGAATCATCTCTACTAAAATCACCTGACACTGTCACCTGACTCGAGTATGACTGGTCCATCAAGTTACCCTCATATATCAACACTTTATTCACATCCTATAAGAATGAATTCAAATTGAAAAAAAATTACATTCACCCAAATGATGTGTCATACACCATCCTCAAAACACCTCACTCTAAAGGTGTCACCACCCACCATACCAGGTAAGAAAAAAAGAAATTTCTATGAAAGTAGATGTATAGTCAATTGCAAACATGTATCCCTACTAAAGGTTCATTAAGTCCAAATCTATCTATACCCTCTAAATTTATAGAAAGAGGTTCCAAAATAATATTACCTAAATATCTTTCAAGGATAGTCCCTTGTGTATACTTTCTTGAACCTGTACATCCCACCAATGCTTTACAGGTCCTCGGAGAATGTACATTGCCAGCTCCACCCTTCAGCCTGGGGGAGTCTCAAGCTGGTCGAATATGGTCTTAACTGAATTGATCTATTTCTATACCTCTTTTGGTCTACCCTCACCATGAAATAGTAGTGGGTTCTGTGACTAAAACCCATCAGAAATATATTTCATCGACAACTCAGCTCCCTCGGCTCCCCTGTCGATACACTATAATATATGTATCGGGCTTGCCTTGATATGCTCATCAACCCACAAACCAAAAGCTACCATATCCTATGATTGTCCTGCATATACTGAAACCTATACATGTGCATGTACTTGTGGATCATGGTCTACAAGACCCAACAAGGTCTAATCCCAACCCTCAAGGGCCTCATCCCATGCACACTTGTGCGGCTCCAAATCATCTCCCTCTCAACGCTCCACCAGACCCCGTCTAGGTGGAATCCTTTTGAATACCAACAAAATGGTAAAGAAAAAATAAAAGTATATGTAATATAAATTTAAATATCATCACCCTTACACTACCCTACTTCTCCATGTCATATGACATTATACCTCAAGGCCCCTTACCCACTAATATCAGGGGCAGGTATCACATGTAACCTGACCTCGTGGTCCCCTTCCTACCCACATCGGAGTCCATCATCACGTATCATCTGGTCTCATGGCTCCTCACCTTCCCATAACATGGTCAAACATTATATATAATCTGAGGTAGCTATGTTGAATAACGCCAATGTGGATATACATGAAAGAATTATTTACTTTCTTTGTTGACACTTTAAGAAGCTCACCCTCTATAATAATCCCTAACTACACTTATCTGGTTCATACACATATATCACATGCATATAGTCACATCGCATCATATACAAATATCATTGGAACCACAAACATAGGTTACATGAGTATAATTCCACAAAAAGAGGATAAGAGGGAAAAAATATTTAGATTTTTCCATGAAATAGCACAAATACCCTGCTAACTCAATAACCATGCTAGTACAGACATATCCCAAAGGGCATTCCACATCCCCACAGGTCGACAACTAGCACCTCACATCATACAATAATTAAAGTGGGAATAATTTTCCAAAAACATTGAGAAAGTAAACTAGACAAGACAATGTGAATATCAAAAGAAACTCCTCTGGGTGTAATGTACCAAAAGTCAAATAGGCATAAAAACCCAAGTAAAACAACCCAGTACCAGAAAACAAGAAAAACCACCCAAGTCCCAACTCAGATGCAACTCACCCAGTCTAAGGGCTAATAGCTAGAACCACCTCCAAGAGATGCTTTACCCCTACTAAAACCTAGAAGGAGATAATCTACAAACACCCAAAGGCACAAGTAGGTTATGAGACAAAGCCTAGTAGTATTTCACCAAAATATTCCATAATAAATGCCAATATTAAATTAACCAAGAAAGTAATTTTAATTTTAAAAAAATAGTTCTGGCATTTCAAAATCATATTTTAAAAATCATACTTTACAATTAAAATGATGGAAATAATTTAGAATTTCATGCTTAACTTTTTAAATGATGGAAATAAATTTCAAATTATTGAATTACCCTTAAAAAATGTTCTTTACAAAAATGAAACTTTTCAAAAAAAAGGATTAAATAAACACTTTTATATGAAAAAAGTTTATATAACTTCACAAGGTATGTAAACCAGTTCACAATAACGAAATATATACACATTGGAAAAAAAAAGTGAGCAACATGGTCATATTCCAAATAGGTATGATAGTTCTAATCTATAGTGACTCGATACAGCGAAATGAAAAATATATACATATTCCCCTTTGGGCCTAAGGCAAAGGGGAATCATCACCATCGCCTAAGGGATATAATGTGCTGATATGAAGTTTTAGAATGTTTTATGTCATAAAGTGTCTCCCAAAATAACACACTAACTACGTAAGGATTTTATTTTCTCAAGTACAAAACAAAGTTGAAAACTTTATTTTAATACTACTTAAGATAAAATTAATTTCCATATACCATATCAAATATGCCAATTTTCACTTCAAAAATCATAATGGGTTTTTAATAAAAAAAATATGCCTTTTCCCCAATATAAAACCCTAAGGTTTCTATGAAAACCATTTTTAATCCATTTTAAACAATTAAGGATTTTAAAATAATTCATGAAATTTCATAATCAACTTTAACAAATTAAATTCAACAATGTAATTTTCAAATAAATTCCATAAATTTCATAACAAATCCTCAATTAAAGGGAATTGAGGGCTTTCCTAATTTTCCATCAAATCAATTTTCCACAATTAAATTATATAATTTAATTGAATAAATTTATATAAAAATCGAAATTTAAATTAAACGGTTTAAATTTTAAAAATTCCCACAACACACCGTAATTCTATGGAATTAGGGGTTTTCCAATTTCATGCAAAAAACCTATTTTTCTAAAAAACTCCAATTCATATGAATTGGGGTTTTCCAGAAAAACAATGTAAAATTATATAATCAAATCCAAGTAATTATATTTAATCTCATCAATTGATATTAAAAAATCAATTATGCTTAACAAAAATCTGGCATCGTAATGGATCCACCTACCTCAGAGCTGCTAGATCACAAAGCATAAAATCATAATCAAGATTTACCAAGGAAGAACAAAAAGAAAGAGATTCATGGAAACAAGGATCAAACATAGGATTATAACCCCAAAATAGTGGGTATTAGATCCAAAATTAAGAACAAGGATCCATATATCCCTAGATAGAATATGGTAGATTGTGGGATATCTAGATCAAGACGAGGAAACAAACCATGAGGAGATTGAAGGGCTTTCCTCTAGATTCTGATTGCTTTTAAGATGTATATGAGGGAAAAAACTACTTCTTGGGATCCCCAAGGATGGTGTAAAATTAATTGAGTTGAATTAGGTCCATGAGAGACCTATAATTGGGGTTCAATAATTTTTAATCAAAAATCAGATTAATGAAAAATCCATCTACATAGTTTATTGGGTTGAGGCGCATAGTTTAATTAAACCATGCGCAAGAAGTTAACCTATTATAAATGGATACACAGTTTCTATAGAGAAGGTGAACTATTTGTTAAATTTCATGCAAGTTTTGTCAGTCCCACGGTCCTATTTTTTCAATTTTTTAGTAGCTAGGTGAACGGTTTGGAAAACCATGTGCTAGTCATGTGCCAACCTTGCACTATCCCATAAACTTCCAAAAGTTTCATAATTTCATGAAATATAACCCCAAAAGAAGAAAAAAAATGCCCAAAAAGTGGGGTTTATGAACACCTGAAAATAGTAACAATATCTTACAAACTCTCCACCATAGAAACTTTATGCCCCCAAAAATAATATGATGAAACTTAAAAGTTAAAATGATGAGTTAATTCCCTCTAATCAGTGTCCCCTTCTCTCAAATCTCACGATGGTAAAAATCATGATTCAATAGCACATGAATCAAAGAAATATTACTCCCATGAAGTACCTTGGTTTTAGAGTCAGCTATCTTGACTGGCCATTCTGTCATGAATAAATTCAGTTCAACTTAAAGATCATCCCAAATCAAAACATGGGGTGGATAAAATAAATAATTTCATAGATGAGATACATGGAACATGTTATGTATCTATGTTAGCTATGGTATACATTTTAATTGCAATGAAACTTTCCCCACCTTCTCAACAACCTCAAAAGGTACCTCAAAATGACGATAAAGCTTCCCTTGCCTCCTAAGCTTTTGATGACCCAACTAGGGTGAAACTTTCAAGAACATATGCTCATTTATTGAAAACTCCAGAGTTCTTTGGAGATGTTCAAAACAATATTTATGATGGATCTATGTTCATATCATTTTCTAACAAATTTACTTAACATTTGATGTCTTTTATTGTAAAAAACTTGGTACAACCAAAGACCATTCACCAATATCTGACCAGCATAACAGATTTTCACATGGCCAACCATACAAGGCCTTAAAAGGAGCCATTCTGATCACAGACTGATAACTATTGTTATATAAAAACTCAATGATCCAAAAATGATCATCCCAATCCCCCCCAAAGTCAAAAACACAAGTGTAGATCATATCCTCAAGAATCTCTATTGTTCTTTCTGTCTGGATATTTGACTATGGATGGTATACCATACTCAAACGTATTTGAGATCCCAATTCTTCCTCAATGGCTCTCAAAAAAATGATAAGTGAACCGAGGATCCCTATCACAGACTATAGCTGATGGAACTCTATGTGAATGAACAATCACTTTCACATAGATATTTCCCACTCCTCTACTTTGGTTGTATCAAGAAGGGGTATAAAGTGAGCTGATTTAATTATCCAATCGATCACATCCCATATTCCATTCTTCTTCTTTTTTGTATATGGAAACCCATCCAAAAATTCCATAGAGATCTCATCCCACTTCCAAGTAGGTATTGAGACTATCTGAAGAAAACATGAAGGCTTTCAGTGCTTGGCATTCCCATGTTGGCACGTATTGCAATGAGAGACAAACTCGGCAATGCCCCATCTCATACATGTCCACTAGAACTCCCACTGCATGTCATGGAACATCTTCGGGGTTTCAAGGTTCACTTCCCTAGGGAATTATGCTAATCCCCCATCATATATTTTATTTCTACTAACGAAACAATGTAGTAAATTTGATAGCATAGAAATCACTCTTGGGATAAATACCACTCATCAAAGATCTCTCTATCATAAATATAGTCTCTAATGCTACAAAACTCAACATCAAGTTGTTGATCCAGAAGAATCAAATTGAGCAGAGCGAATATCAACTAAACACTAGCCAAGGAAGCCTCGACCCCTATTTTCTAGACTCCAATATGAAACATTGAAGAAGGATCCATCAAGTTCCACTCTTTTGATCATAAAACATCCATCACATCATTATATCATAACCCGTGAAAAGAAAACAATATCTATATTTCATCAAATCATAGCCTAACCCATAAAAATGTGAATTATAAACATAAAACATCTATAGAAAGAATAGTGATGGTATCATTGGATCACATCCCTTGTGAAACATAAAAAAATGGTTTGTTCATTTATGAATGAAGATATTATTATAATATCAATAAAAAATCCTAATGAAAATTCCATTTTCATTTGAAATTCAATTTTCAAAATATAAAAACTGCATAAAAAATAAATAAATCATTTTCATTGAAAAAAACCTTGTAAAATTGTAAAGAAATATTCAAATAATTTATTTTTAATGAAAGTGGGAAATTATTTTCATGTTATATATGTTAAAAAATTCTTTTCACAAAAAGTCAAAATATACCTCATTTGGAAAATGAAAAAAAGATTCCATATATATTTTCTTATAAAAAATCAATCAAGGGTAAGAATGTAGTTAAAAATTCATAGGAAAATCTTAAAATCATTCATGATTGCATATTTATAATATATATATATAAGGAATAAAAAGGGTTTTATACAGAAGAGAGCAATAAAAACGATTTTTCCTTAAAAACACTCATTTGATCTCTTAAATATTTAATGTTATGAAAATGAAAGGAAAAAATATAATCTTCAGAAGTAACTAGAGGAAAATTAAATTGAATATATTCATCATATAAGTATCATCTAACTTCCCCAATTAAAATTATAGTATAAAAATCCTGATTAGAGTAGGATTGATACATAAATCTCTTACATCAAGTATCATCTTTCTTCGTTCACATTCAACCTTTTTTATAATAAATATATATTTACTATGAATTAATTACATAATAATATTAATATCATTAATAACAGTTATTATCTATTTATGATGTCTTATCACTCATTTATTAATAATTTTTCACCAAAATCATTGTTTTGTGAGATAACTACTTCGTTTTCCAAACATTTCTCGGTTCATAAGTCCCAATACTTATAATTTCATCATTTTTTTAATCATTTAAAATGTTTAATAATGGTATAAATATCATATATATTAACTATATAAATATTTATTTATTTATTTATTTATAATCGTTCATATAAAGTATATAGAGAAAAATGAATTACACCGTTCATGGAGATGGTAGGTCGTACGTACACATGAGCATTGATTAAATTATTTGAATAATAGAATGAAAGAATGATAAATAATAATACACATTTAAAAATAATTATAATATCATATATAAAATATTTATTCATTAAATTAATTCTTATTTCTATCCATTTAAAGAGTAAATGAAAAATTAATTACATCAGTTTGTGAGGCGATAGTCTGTCGTACACACAAATTATGGTCTCATTTCCCATTTGATGAGGAAGTGGGTGGATAATATTTAATTCACAATCATGATAACATTTTATTATATTAATGATACTGAATTTTTTATTTTATCATAAATACAATGAATTTAGAGTAGTTAATGAATAATTAAAAATAAAGGTGTCAGTAATGGTGATTACCTCTTCTTGGAATAAAATCCTTTATATATCCTCTTAAAGACCCCATAGTTGGTATTTTGAGAAGAAAAGAACCTATATAATGTGTCTAATTAAGTGGATAAGATACATTAGTAGATTATGGTTGAGATATAAGGCACGATGATAGGTGAATAAGAGAAAGGATTGTTCCATTTTATAGGATATGGGAGGGGCACACTTGCAAATTTCACAAATGATTAAAATACAATTAATTCAATATCAAGACAGTTGGTTCAAAAGGTCAATAAATGAAAATGGGGTAAAATTTTGGAAAATATAATATCCCATTTTTTCACTTTTCATATTATTATGATTGTTATATGATTTAATAGAATATTACTCTCATAAAATATCATTATTCTATATTTATATAATATTCAATTAATTTGACATAAAAGACATAAGGACAAAGATTTAATTATAATAAAATATTATAAAACAACACTAATATGTTATATTGACTTATAAAAATTGTGTTACAAATTATCTCACTCAATGTATATTTTTTTTAGTATTTTGAAAATAATTTATTATTTTTTTATTAATTAGAGAAATATTAAATCAGTATTGCCTAAGAATTTAAGGATAATAAATAATTAATAAAATTTAAAAATAAATTTTAATCATGAAAATAATTTCATTAATCTCAAAATAAACATTTAGCTTCATTCAAAACTTATTTTTCCCTTATGTGGAAATATAAAATATATTTCAAACTATGAGAGTGATATTTGGTAACATTCTTTGATTTAAATTTTATATAGGTCATTTTCATGGAAAATTTTCCCTCAAACAAATTAAATTTGTGTTTAAGATGACAAATTTTAAGTTCCATTCAACTGATAAGAAATTTTATTTATAATTATGGAATTATCACCTATTTTAAAAATTTATTAACCTGATTAACCTTTTATCGAGGCGATAAATGTTACCATAATTTCAATTTATATTAATAAAAATAAAAGGGGCCTATTATCAAATTTAAACATCACGATTCCAAATATGTAATCCATTTTATCAAATTAAATTAATATAATTTTCAATAATTAATTTTGAAATAATTGTGAAAATGGGGATGAAAATCGCTTTTTAGAATACATTTGTAATCATTAAACACAATTTTATTCTTATACCATGACTAAAAAACATTATATTATTGTTAGAAAATATCATTAAATATAAATTTTATTAAAATAATTCATAAAAAAGTGATTTAATTAATTTATTAAGAAAAAATATGTTTGTGTACATAAAAATAGTTTTTTAAAAATAGTTTTTCAAAAAAAATATCACTTTTATTTTCAAAAAAAATATTTTTAATTATATTCATTTGGAAACCAATGAATTCATTTTATAAATATGTAGATCATATATTTTTCGTAATTTAGTTAGTAATATTAATACTCACTAATTTAATGGATAGGTAATAACTATCACATCATAATACTTTAATAATATATCGTAGTTTAATTAATCTCGTTGTTGCATTTAATGAAAGCTATTGATGAAATTACATTATTTAAAGGGAAATATTTATAAAATAAAATATAGGGATGTTACAGAGGGTCTAAATATATAAATAGGGATACTATAACCTTATTATAATTTAATAATTAGATTATAATAAAGGATTTGATAATAAATAAATAAAAATGTAAATAATTAACAAGTAACCATCACAGTAAAAACACAAAAAATAAAACCAGGCCATGTAGTGACAATATGGAATGCCAGATATATTAACCAAAACTAAAAAAAGATCCAAGGTATATGGTAAATATATTTAATAAATGTAGCAGAAGAAATCATGCACGAACTCCATTCAGTAAGGTTTATATCCACCTACTCCACATACTCAACCATCCAGCACAGGGCCATTTCCCTTCACCAGATCCCTACTAACGAAATCTACAAGAACACTGAAATACCTAATTAATGTGTGAGTGAAAGACTCAATAGGACACCACCAAAATCCCTTAATATCATTGCATATGATTTATTAGATAATTACATGAATGTAAATAGGGTACATAAATAACAACAATATTTTACACAGGTATAAAACATATATCGAGTCCTCAGAGACCGGCTCTACCTGCTTCAGCACCATTCTAAAAGTGCACCAGTTTTCTTCATGAAACATTCCCTTGGGGATAGCCCAAAAAAATATGACATATCTCAATTACTTATATACCCCAAGTACGTGTCATCCAATATATGGCACATCCCAGTCAGAGGATTTCCTAAAATAATGTGTCACATCCCACAAACTGGGATATCCAATGTACATGTCGACCTATGTCTAGAACATCCATCTCAGAAGATTGTCCAAATAGGATCAACCTACATGATCAGATATAGAAGATGTAGGAGTATTACATGTGATACAAGAAACTTATAATAGATCAGTCATCATGGAAAATAAAAGAGTATCTTAATTATCACAATCCACATGTAAGCGATGCAAGTGCTGGTTAAGGATACACATGCATACCTCATGTGATCAAGCATTAGAAATATGTTTTTCAAGGCTCTTTATGCAAGAAAACGATCATGATTATAATATATTAAAAACATATGATAAATGTAAGTGATTCCCCCATCAACGTTCTTGATGAATAACTCCAGGGTTATCTAAGGAATCGTAACCTGAATCATGCCAACATGTTCATCATCATAGACCACTTACCAAGGATTAATAGGATTAATTCAATTATTTTATTTTCAAATTAAATAAAAAATTGAATTTCATAACACTTTAACTCTTTATGATAATTTCTAACATATCTATTTAATCCATAGAATGTTCTTAATAGTTAATTTCCTAAATAATAATTATGAATTCACATGTTATAATATATTATCTCTATTTAATAAACTATGTTAAGCAAGATAATCGTATTTAATAATTATTAGATAATTTCAAGTAAATGAAATAATAATTATTCAAAAAATATTTATAAGTCTTATAAAATATCATTTTTTTAAATTGAACAAGAATAATAACACCTGGAGGTTATCCATTTTAAAATGAAGCACCTAAGGAATAGTAGAGAGGAAATGTTCTAGCAAACATGAAAACTAAGAGAAAGGTTTGGATTGAACCCAGGAGGCTTCCCTAATCATTCATAAAAGAATTTTTAGACTATGTATACTTGATATCCTAACCAAAAATAAAGGTTAGTAATATTTATTTATTATTAAGAAGGAAATCCAATGTACTATTTCATGGTATTAACAACCAACAAATTAAATTCATCATTTAATTTTTCTTTTCATCATTTCTAAAAGAAGGGTGTTTTAAACCTTCCATAAAAAGACTTAAAAACTTTGAAGAAGTCAAATGAAATAATTTTTAGGTTTTAAGGATTTTAAAATAGTTAAAAAAAATTATTTTTGAATAGGTATGAATGAAATGAAAAATTGGAAAAAAGACTACCCTTATACAGAAAAGGCCTTTGTGTAAGGGTAAAATGGTTTTCTATTTATTCCAATCCAAACATCGTATATTTATTTAAAAATATAATAAAAATAAATATAGGGAATTATTCATCAATAAAAACCATCTACTGAAACTTATGTAAAGATCCTCTTTCCCTTACGTATGAAGAAGAAAACGTTAGGTTACCCTTACAAAACTTCACAGTTACCCTAACATAGCATATATAAACTCTATGTTTCCTTAATTAAATTACTAGGAATAAATTACATATAATTTTAAGTTAGTTACTTATCCTTTGATATCCCTTATACAAAGTACTACCATTACACAGTGCATGAGTAGCTGACTTAAACTTACGCAACAAATAGAATTCTAGGGTTACCTTTTTGTGGCTCATTTAATGTTGATAATACCCTTACATATGGTATTTAAAATATTAATTTACTTTAAATTACCATTTTAAATTTATTTTTCCCATTATGAAAAACTATAAACCATAATTAAGGGTGTATTTTTTTGAAATAAAATATTTTCACATGAAAAGACTAATAAATTACAAGCAAAATTGGGTTTAAAGATCATTTAAAATTGAGATTATTACAAAATTATGTTTTGAATTTGATCTTAAATAAAAATAATTATTATTTAATTATAAATAGTCTAATTAATTACATAGTTATTATCACTGCACTTTATTTTTATAGAACTTTATTTTGAGGATAAAAACACATTTTCTTAAAAACTATATTTATGTGCGCAGTGTGTATTTTATCCGAATAAATTAAATTAATAAAATTTATTATTGATTGTAATGTAATTTATATATAATATATTCAATACTTTATTTTAAAATTTATTTAATGGATTTTTCATGGAATGTAACAGAAGTAAAAAATATGCTTAAAATGCATTTTTCTAAATTGAGTTTTCATTATAATTTCCACGATTATTTAAAATTAAATTCTACCACTAATAGAAGTTGAATATATTTAAATGGATTAAATATTTTTAATAATAATAATTTATATAATTTAATATCATCAGTTTAAATTTTTTTCATAGTGAATTTTAAAAATAGTAGAATTTCTTCAGCATAGTTAAGGTAAATATAGGGTTTAAAGGGGTTAAACAGAGAGATAGCGGTAGGATTTCCATCAAAACGTGTATAATTTTTATTGGTTGAAGATATTTCAAACTTATAATATAATAATGTATAATAATTTTCCACTTGGATCCTTTATACCTTTGAATTGATCTTATATCATTGAGATCTTGCAAGAAATTCTACGATCGTTCCCCCCCCCCCCCCTTATAAAAGGGCATCGTTTATCCTCCCATATTCACCTAACATGAGCCTTATATCTCAACCAATACCTAATATAAAAACTTAATATGATAATTTCATTAATAAAAGATCTTATTCTTGTCTCCTGATACCAATCTATAAATATTAATGTGTAATCCAAAGGAGGTCTCTCAAAGATGATGTATAAATCACAACCAAACTCCTTCAACTTAATTTCTTCTTATACTTAATATAAATTTTATTTTAAAGAAAGTGATTAATATAGTATCGTAAATATAAAAATATTTTATTATTATTATTGAAAAAATATTTACAATTATTCACAATAAAGGGTATATGAAATTATCGCTCGTGTGAGTGGGTGGACTACCACCTCCACGTAGCGATGCAATTTAATTTTCAATAAAATCATGCATGGTTATTTATAATTATGGATTTAATGTTTATATATTATATTTTAAACTTAATTTTTATAATTTATTAAAAAATATTATCTAAATTATTAACTTCTAATATATTGGTAAATGATAACATAGCTCGTGTGTACGTATGGACTACCTCCTCTAAAAAGCACTGTGATTTTTTTATCATTTAAAATATACATGGACCATAAAAATGACATATTTAATGAAAATTTATGAAATATATGATTTAATAATGATTCTATAAATTCTAATTATCATTTATATTTCTTTTGTTCCATCCCTCAAAAGTGGAAACATTATTCATGTATGCGTACAGATTATCATCTTAATGAAGTCATGTAATTCATTTTTCATCAACACTTAATATGAATGATTATAAATTTGTATATAATTAATATATAATATATTTATATCCTGATTAATATTATTTATATGTAATAATAATGATAAAATTTCAATAATCATAACTTCTAAACCAAAACATACGTGAAAACAAAGTAGTTAACTCACAAAATACTGATTTTAAAATAGAAGTGTTAATAAAAAAGTGTGGGAATGTTATAACTAGATAATATATGATATTATAAGTATTATTATGGTTTCTTATGGAATCATAGTAAATATAAATTTATTAAATATTAGTTTAGTGTTCTTACCAATCAAGTCGGACATAAAGTAAGGGTTTCCTCTCAATTTCTCTTCATTGAGGAATGTTTTAATTTTATGACCCAATTTTTTATTTTTATAGTGTATATACTTCCCAAGAATGTGTTTTAAAAAAATAAATGATCTAGTTCAATGTATATATATATAAATATTATTTTCAAATATTCTAATGACATTTTATTCAAAAATTACTAAAGTCATAAGGGTTTTTCATTTCATTTTTCTTTCATTGCGACATGTTTGATTTCATGCACCTATTTATGTATATAAGGTGTATATAATAAAATATTTATATATTATATAATGGTTGATTATTAATTAATGATAATTAAATTTATTATTCAAGATATTCAATCCAATTGGTTTTTATTTTAAAGTTTTCAAAGTGGTAGGGTTTTATTACCCCATATTGTATTCTTTGGGACATATGTAATATAATACCCAAACCTTATTTTATGAGTTGTATCTAATGTACCTTTGATATTGTTTAGTTTTTAAATTCATATATTAATGTTATTAATAGTTTCATTTTATATTATTTCATTCATGGGGGATATTAATCAAAAGTTACCAAAGTAGTAAGGGTTTTATATTATAATCTCATTTTTCACCAAGATTGTTTATGGTTAAATTTTGAAGAAGAACATAAATGAACTATCTATCCCAAATACTATTTATTTTGTTATCTTATTTTAATTCTAGAGATTACATTTTTTTCATTTCATTTTCCACTCTCTATGTACTTTAAATTGTGAAATAACTTTTTTAAGGAAAATCGACCTTGTTATTCCACATCAGCCGGGAAGCATTTCTTTCAAGTCCATATTTTCTTTAAAATGTTTTTAATAATTTTTTTACTATTTTCCAATGATTTATTAATTTAATTTTTACCATTGTTAGAATTATTATAAAAAAAATCAAAGAATATTCATTTCATTTTCCAAATGAGTTATATTTTTGTTTTTAGAGAAAATATGGAATGAATCATTTTTTTATATAGACTATGTGAAATGATTTTACCATTTCCATATACTATATTTTATTTAAATATTAAATAATATTTTTTATGGTTATTTTCAAATAAATAAAATTTCTATAATATTTTTTACATTTTTGTATTTTAAATGAGTGACTTCAAAATTAAAATAGTATTTTCTTAAAAAATTGGTGTTTTTATAAAGTTGTTTTTATATATAAAAATATCTTGTGATTTTTATTATGATTTAATTGGGATTTTATCCAATGTTACGATAATTTTTACTTCTCTGGATGGTTTATTATTATGATGTTGAAATGTTTATGAAACTCATTTTCTTTTCCATAGGTTATGCTTTCATGTAATGATAAATGTTTTTGTTATCTTATGAAATACATATGAATAGATTATGATTATATGGTGGTGGTTATTTTATAAACCAAGGATGGATGGTTATTTAAAAAATAAAATACTAGTGGTTATGTTATAAACCATGTATGAGTGGGTATATTATATCCCTACAATTAATAGAGTAATGATAACAGTGTTGGGTAACTCCTAATAGATGACAGAGTAAATAACCTCCTAATAGATGATGGAGTTCACTAAATGAAATTTATTCCTAATAAAATGTTGGAAATTAATAGGTTGACATTTTTATTATAGTAATTTTTCCACTTTGATATTCTTAGGAGTTACCCACGACTAAGGAGGTGATTTTCTAAGCTTTTGTAAAATAAAAAACTTATTTCTTATAATTATGATATGTTTTCATATCTCATAAATGATTATTAATGATTCATAAATTTTATTTTATTCATTACATTGATGGAAAAACCATATTCCATGATTCAAAATTAATTATATTCGGCTTATAGGGTATAATTATTATATGTTTTGATCATTTTATCATACCCTTATAATTATCTTATACTCACTAATGATCATTGACTGACATCTCATATATTTACCCTTAAAGATATCACCATTTATTATGTTTTCATTCCCCATGTCATGAAGAAGTGTTTTTAATATGGCATGTCTAAAAAGGGTGATAGTTATCAAGATCTTAATGGGAAATGATGTAGATCATTTATATATCATTTGTTTATGTATCCATGTTTCCAAAGAAACTAGAACAATAATGTTATGACATTCATCGTATTGATATGTAAAAAATATTCATCTAAAATGATGTAATATTTATATATGTAAAGTGTAGAGTCTCTATACCTTATTTCGGGGTGGTACCGATCTTGATCTAAATTAGAATTCTCAAAAATAAATAATCATATTTTAAAAGTGATGTGAGGATAATATTAAAAAATATATTACTAAATTTAATAAAAAAATCAAAGGCATATAAACTGAATAAGACACTTATATAAATAAAAAAATTGGATTTACATTTAATTATATTATATGATATTTTTTTATATAAGTAAATTTTTTATTCATGTATTAAAGTTTATCAAATTCTATATTTCATCTATATATATATATCTTTATTTATTTTAAAAAAAATAATATTTCATTAAAATTGTTTAGGAGGTAATATGAGAGGATGATTTGGAAATTAATTGTATCTCCGAACCTTTTTAACCTTCCTATCCCATATTTTATCCCTTCAAATTTAAGGTGGGTGGTGGGATGATATATATTTAAATTTTTGATGAATTTCTTCTTTAGATTTAATAAAATTATGGATTAGTTGCGATATAAATTTTATATTTAATAATTTATATATAATTATTAATTGGGATTGTGTTGATTTGATTTAATTAGAGGATTTTTTTATATTTTTGAATGGATCTATGAGATATTGTATCATGGTGTGATGTCTTTTTTTTAATGTTATTTCGGTTTTTGATCATGGTTTTTGTGAATTTGTGTAGTAAAGGTCGTATTTATATGTAAAGATATATATATTCAAGATAAATCTGAAGAATAATAATTTTATTTTATTGGTTTCTTAAGATTTGGTTTTTTAAATATTTTTGAATTTGTTTTAATGTTTATGTTCATTTTTCTTAATCATAGTTATGGAGAAGAAAATCTTTTTGTTGTATTGTTACTAAGAAGAATTTATCATTTTCACTTTTTTAGACACCTCTTTTTTGAATTAATTTTAAATATTTAGTCATATCTTTTAGTTCATTTTAATATAATTTAAAAATAAACCTCTTTAATTGGAGATATGAACCTTAACATCATGGTTTTGTAGTCAAATTTTTATTTTGGAATTTTTTATAGGATAATCTTATTGTATTGAAATTAAATTACTGGGAAGTAAGGTCGGTCAATTTTTTAAATATTTGTATTTGAAGATATTATTTTAGTAGAGTTAAAACCATGTTTTTTATACTTAAAAACATGAACCATGTCAAAGATATGGGAGATAGTCATCATTTATAGACTTGATTTTTTGGAGATACTAATGGGAGAAAAAAATACCACATCATGGCTGGAACTAAACCCTGATGAATCTCAAATAATATAAGTCAATAAATTTTATCTCCTATTAGAGTTATTAAAAATCATTAGATAAGTTAAATAAATATTTAAACATAGAGTATAGTAAAAATATTTTCATATTCTTCTTAAGAAACATGTGAAGTGAAATTAGTTGTTTCTCATGTTTTTATTCTCTCTGATATTTTAGTTTATAATCTATAATTACTAAATTGATAATTATTTATTTTTATTATGTTGGTTATTTAATATTAAGGATAGACTATTGATGTAGATTCTAGTTTAAATAATGTTTATTGATTTATTTTTATATGATCATTCTTTATCACTAATTTGTTTTATTTTCATAATCATTTTCAATTAAGATTAGGATAACAAATCAATATTTAAACAGGGTAATTTCAAATTAATCATAACCATTTATTAAATAGGATTATCATTTCTTAAAAAAATTATAATTTATATGATTATTAAATTGATTTATTATCCATATTTAGGAGTGATTTTTTTATTAATTATAGAGTAAGTATCCAACCAATAATTAATTTGAACTTATATAAAATTATTATAAATATTAATTCATTTACTTTCATATATATTATGTCATAATAATGGGTCTTACACAATTAGTATATATATCTCATGAAAAATATCTATTTCTATCCAGTGTATTTAGTAATTTAATAATTTCATCAATCATTCACTTGAATTGGTCATCCTAACTATTAAAATTAATGTAGTTCGTTTGGAATCATTTTTATTCATGGATATAACCCATTTATACCACACCCTATGATTATAGTATTTATTGGGAATAAAAAAATGACTTTATAAATTATAATTTGGAAAATCATAATATATTGATGTCTTTTCTATACATAAAACTATTGTTAACATAGTTGGGTAATTTTAAAATTAGATAATGTTGTGATTCGATATATTAATATGAGTATTTTATTTTATTTTATTTTATTTTATTTTTTCCTTTATTACTTTTCATGGATTATTGTATTTGTTTCTACTCTCTATTGGTTAATGAAAATTCATCAATTATAGAAGTGATCACTCATCCAGTAAGTATTTTTTTTCTTTTGATCTATAGATTGAGAGGATTTTGTATGCACAAATATGATAACCAAGAATATATGGAATTTCAAAAAAAATAAAGATTTCAATTATGCGATAAAAAGATATTAAAAATGTTAATGAACATTAATACATAACAGTTTAACTTCAACTATATGGGTGAGACATACAATTTTAGTTCTTCCAGTTGTGGCCAAAAAAATTCAAATAAAATAAACAATCATTAAAATTGTGTAAAATCAAATTCAATTCAAAGGATGTACCAATAAACATCAAAAAACATTCTCGGAAGTTTTTCTTATATTGCATAATATTTTTCAATGTGGCATAGTTCCAGTTTATATATTGAGTAGAAATATTTTAAAATTTTTATTGAATGATTAAATTAATGTTTCAATTCAAACCATGAAAATGTGTTCAATTCAAACATGCAATGAGATAAGAAATGTTTTTTAACAAAATATTTTACTATGGAAAAATAAATTATTTTTTCATGATTTTTATTTTTATATATTATGAAATGGAATAAATTTATGAATCATACAAGATATTCATAGAATTGTTATTAAATTTTCCTCATTGGGAAGTTTATATATATTATTCTAATTAAAACTTTTTATTAAATACTTATCTCAAAGTAATAGATCTATTTTTGACATAATTACTGGGTAATTTTTAATAAGAAAAGAACCAAAAATGTCACATGAAATATTATATGAAAGGTATATATATTGTTTTGAATAGAAACCATAGAAAAATCAATAAATGAAATGAGTTCAAATGGTCAATAAAAAAATATTAATGGTGGTAAAAATGGATGTTATCATAAAGAATGTTAATAAAATCATGTAATTAAAAAATAAATTTGGGTATGCCTATAAGAAATACATTATTTAGGTAAATATGATCTACTTACTTCACGTTACCCTACAAGTGAACAGATCCATCACAAGGTAATACTGATGGATTACTAATTCATTTATATCCATAGGTATAGGAGTTTGATGAAGCTCATATTTTCATATGTTATATTATATAATTCAATGTTTTAAACCAACATATTTTCTATTTTAAGGGAAATTGTCACAATTTTATGTTTTATTAATAATTTGGGCTTAATTGTGAAAATAGCATAATTTTAAAATTTAAATATTGTTATATTAGTTTGGTATTTCATCCATAACTTCTTCTAAAATAATCCAAATTAAAAACTCTCTTTTTAGGATCAAAGAAATGTTTTGAATAATATTATTCAACTAGACCCAAACCTCAATCCAATATTTTGAGGCCCAAAATGATCTCATAATAAAGGCCATGAAATCTCTTCCCAGGTTTGGAAATTTTTTAAGATGATCCCATATCTCAAAAATAAGAGGCCAAAATGACCTAAACATTTACATTAACATAGAAAATATCCAAATGAAGATGTTATATAACTAAGTCCATTTTTTTTATTCATATTTCATATTTTTCACAAATCATCCCAAATACCCTGGTACCCTGATACCTGAGCCATCTCGGACATGGATTGATTGGAATTATTGATCCCGTCAGTTGATGACTAGTACCTGACATCATACAATATCAAAGAGGGAATTTTTTCCACCAAAAAAATAATAGATAAAAGATAAAAGCCAGTATTTGTAACACTCCAAAGTGAGAAAGTACTAGAAATAAATAGGTAAAAAGATACCATAGTAGACAGATAAACATCCAAAAGAAAACAATAATGACAACCACATAGAACTATCAAAAACTCATAGGTAATAAGTGGACAACATCTACACCAGTCACCATCAACAATCCATTATCTCAATGATCAATAACATCTACCACCTCCAAGTGGTGCTTTTTATTTTCTTAGACCTGGAAAAATAACATCTACAAATTCCCAAAGGAAAAGGTAGGGAGTGAGATATAAATCTTATTAGGGTCTCATGAAGTGTTCTACAATCAATGCCATAATAATTAAACAAATTATGCTTCAGTTTAATTAAACATGGTATAGAATATCAACCACATATTTTAAAAAAAATTATTTCAAATTAGAAGAGATAGAAGATATATAAAAATAGGATGAAATAAAAATTTTAAATAAAACACTTATATAAATATTTTTTTCGTGAATAAAACTGTTCAATAATCAATATCATGTATATACATGTCAAAAAATCTTAAAATATTGTACAAAATCCCCACAGTGTCTTTTTTTAGGTAATAAGATCCTCACACATCTTAGTAATGATCTAAGCTCATGATTGGATTGCACACTCAAATAAATATACACCCCCGTCAAGGAACATTATTAGAATATCTACATCCCCAAATGTGAACTATCTTAGATGTTTATAAAGTAGTTTTTTAGTTGCATTTTTTATCATAAATCCACTTCTAGGGATTCAAGTTCCTTGTGTTCTTTTCCCAATTACCAGAAACTACCTAGGATAACATGTGCTTTAAATAATCCGTCAATAAAACATGGGAAAATAAAATTTTTCTAATCAATTCAAATTACTATTTCTTAGTTTTTAGTTTTCAACGTGCCTTTCTCATTTCGAAACCATAACATAGGTTATCATCAATTAATTACATTTAAAATCATCTTTAACTTGAATCACTTTTTTTTGGTTTAATAATAACCCAATTGATCAAATCAATTTCAAAATCAATCCATAATTTTCCCAAAAAATTACTTACATTTTAATTCAATAAAAATTGGGTCTTTTCACAATTTCCAATCCATTTCAAATAACAAATAAAATCCTTTCAAATCATGGATTTATAATTAATTAAAAACTCATTTAAATTAAATCAATAAATTTATGGTGTAAATATCAGGTAAAATAATCATGGAATCACCATCCATTAATCACATGGACAAATACAACACCAACAATAGGATTTCCAAAAAATAACAAAGTGGAGGAGATCAAGAAACACAACCTAAAATCAAGATCTGTCATAAAGGAATTTAGATCCATTAATAGCATAATGATCAATAACTCGCTAAGTAGTTGGGAAAGAGAGATTAGAAGAAACCACAAGAGATGATATCTACTTACCTAGAAGAGATCAAACACAATCACCCAAGTTTTGATCCGCCAAAAAAAGGGTTTGGAGGAGTAAAAATTGTTTCTTGGGGGCCTTTAAAGACCACGGATTTGAGTTAGTATTGAAATAGGCTGATTAGGGGTTAAACTAAAGGGTTTAATTATTTTAATAAAATTTTCAAGGGAATTAAAATTCATGCGTATGGTTTTCTGGGTAGCGTTGCACAGTTAGAAAAATCATGTACCTGTGTTGGTAAGGTGAAAAATTTATCATAAGTGGATGTATGGTTTTTTAAACCATGTTCTAACTGTGAAAATACTAACTATTTTAGGCTGCTTGATTTTCAGGGTCTAGGAATATGTTTTGGTCAAATCATGTTCCCCCTTCTGGTGTCTCAAGTTAGGGCACACAGGTTACTCATCCATACTGCATGGATTTCCCTAACCATTCTTTAACCATGAACAGACCCTTGTAATTCCAAAATTCTCTAAACATCGCCCAAAATATTCCAATTCAAGACCCAACCAATATTATATCAAAAAGGGGCATGTAATACATGGAATAAAGTAACATGATGTTATAACCTCCACCACCATAAAAACATTATGTCCCCAGAAGGCCTGTTATAAAAATAGTATATCAAATAGGTGAGGCCAATGCTCCTACATCCTTACCTACCTCTCCCATGTTTCATGAGAATAAAACCATGATAACATGGAACACAGGCCAAAGGAATCATCCTCTCACAAATAATCATTATCTCAAAATCAATGATCATGATTGGATTCTCAATCACAGATAAATCAGGATCAACATTAAGATCCTACCATCACAAGACATGAGATGGGTAAAAAATATACATCAAAAACTACGATTCTTGGAACACACTATGTATTTATATCACCAATGGTGGAGGTTATAAATGGTAATAATCTTTCCCTAACTTCTCAACAACCTCAAAAGGTCCCACAAATCACGGTTCAAGCTTCCTGTGTTTCCCAAGACTTTAATGACCCCAAATAGGCGAAACTAAAAAAAACATGGTCCCAACTAAAAACTAAAGAGTTCATATATTAATATCAACATATGATTTGTACCATCTCAATTCCATCAATATTCTCTAACAAATAAAATGAATCATCATCACGATCTCTTAGAATAAACTCAGTCCAACCAAAGAAGCTTCACCAATCATTGACCAACACAATGTATATTTACACAACTAATAATAAAACTACTCAAAAGGATCTATATGAATTCAATAATGGAAAATATTATTATAAGAAAACTCAACCAATCACAAATAGATATCCCAATCTCCACCAAACATGAGAATTCAAGAACGTAGCATGTCCTTAAGAAACTTTATATCTCATTCTATCTATTCATATGTTAATGGATGAGATGTTATGATAAAATGCTCCCAATATAGTAGTTCCTCTTTTAGGCCTCTCCAAAAGAGATATGTAAAATGTGGATCCCTATCAAAGACTATAGAAAAAATGTAATCCATGCAATATTATGATCTATTTCACATAGAGATGCCCCAAATTCTAAACATTGGTTGTATCTTGAATGGGTAAAATGTGATCTGATTTGTTCATCCTATTGATCAAAAAACATATCCCATTATTCTTCCAATTGTTATGTGCAAACCCAACTAAAAAGTTCACAGAGATCTTATCTTACTTCCAATTTGGCACTGAAATTGGATGAAATAAACCTGATGTTCTTTGGTGCTCTTCCTTGACCTATAAAAAGGTACTACAATGAGAAACAAAGTCAACAAAGTATTATCTCATACCTGGACACCATAATTTTCATTTCATATTATAAAAAACATCATTGTTCCAGGTTGTACCACCCACTGAGAATTATGGAAATACAGCATTATAGTCCTTTATGTGCGAAAAGGTAAAAAACCCAATTTCAAAAAAAAGGATGTCGTCAGATTAAAATTCCCTCTTGTTGACAGTCTCCCCACCATAAATAGAGTCCCTAATTCTAAAAAAAATCATCATAAATATATTTACCAGAAAAATAATCTCAAGAAGACCAGAGTTAAACTGAACACTTTCCAATAGAACCATGACCTTCTCCTCCCAGACTTCCAAATACAACTAAGAAAAAAGATCCATCATGTTCCACTCTTCTGATGATTCTTTCATGGTATGGGACAAACTTTTCCTTCTAAAAGCCTCAATAATGGCATTCCAATTCCTCTAGGTATAATAAATGTTAAAATCAGAAGAATGTAGGTACATGACTCAATGCCTCTATTGGAGGATCAAATGTTTTTGATAGAATATAAAACTCAAGATTTTATGGTCAAAATAAATGGCAATCCTTTCTCTAAAAGTCAATTACACCAACTCTTAAGTGAATTAATCACATAAGTGAGATCAAGATTGTGGATCAGTTAATTATTCTCATGTGGCCTAATATTTATGGAGTTGTAGGATACCACATGATCACCCTACATAAGAATATAGCCCAAACCTGAACCTGATGCTTCAAAAAATACCACATAGCCCTTCCTAACCTATGGAATATCCAACAATGGTGTATAAATAAAAATACATTTAATCCTAAAAAGTAACTCTAAAATATTTCATTGAAAAATAACTTCTCTTCCTTTCGAGTTAGGGTGGTTATTAAAGAAGTCATCTTCAAGAAATCTTTAACAAACTTTTGGTAATACCCCACTAATCCCAAGAAGATTTGTATCTCAAAAACATTATGAGGTTTATCACATGTAATAATAGTATTCACCATATCAAGATCAACATAGATTCCATGTTCTGAGGAAACACATCCCAATAAGTTCACTTCATATATCCATAAATTACTTTTTGAATTATTCACATAAAGTCAATGATATTTCAATATTTGTAGGACTTCTCTCAAATGACGCATATGAAACTCCATATTTTGGGAGTAAACCACAATATAATCCACAAATACAACCATGAATGTATCAGGGTACTCATTGAATATTATATTCATAAATTCCATAAAGAGAATAGAATCATTTGTCAGATAAAAAGGTAGTAAAAGATACTTAATGTGACCATACATTCTCTAGAAGGTATTATTTGGAATGTCAAATTATTTAATTCTCAACTAGTGATAACCAGATCCAAGATCAATCTTCAACAACCACTTTTCCCCTTTCAGTTGATCAAATAGGTTTTTAATTTGTGGTAACAAATATTATATCCTTATTGCAACATGATTGAGTTCTTGGTATTCAACACAGAGGTGAATTGTTCCATCATCTTTCATCATAGTGAGAACAGTTTCCCCCCATGGCGACACACTTGGTAATATAAATCCTTTCTCAAATAGATCATCCAACTATGTATTCAAATCTTTCAACTCTTTTGATTCCATATAGTAGGAAGAAATATATATCAGTTTATTACCAGGTACTAAATCAATATAGAACTCAACCTATATTACCGGTAGAAGACCAGAGAAATTAAAAGGAAGCACATTAGGAAACTTGATGAAGACTATAGTAAGATCATCACATAAAGATTCTCTCTCCAAGTAAAAAATAATACATTAATACTATCCTACCTAACTCTATAAAATACAGTCTAACTCTACTCAAACTATGGTCCTATTCTACCTGAAAGACATGGAACACCCCATATAGTCCAGTAAAGTAGAATTGTAGAAGATAAAAAACTATTTGGAACTTATTAAAAATCATATAATCCATCCTAAAAACGATTTCAAGATGTTTCATGTTGAGAACCAAAAAATTCCAAGTAACTTCAATCTCTGATAAATAGAAAACACAAGTAGGACAACAAATGCCCAAACCTCTCTTTTTTATAGTGGGAATAATAATATCCATCACATAAGACAAAAACATCATAAGAAGATTTAGTTGGATGACAATGTGAGTTAATATGAATGAATGAGATACATCAGTATCAAATAAATTAGTCACTAGATATGAAGCTATAGTGATGGTACCTCTCACAATCACTATTGGGAGATCAGTATTACCTACGGTGGCTCAAAAAGTGATAATAAAATGTCGGTATGGATTATATGGTTAATAAAACCCTCCAAAACAAATTTAAAAACGTTTTTTCCTTAACTTCAAAGTTTTATTATTTTTTACCATTTTGGTTTTTCACTAAGGTTTCTTATTTGGAAACCTAGGTAATGTATCCATTAAGACTAAATTAAAGTTAGACTTATTAGAAAATTTTTACACACTAATTATAAATATTAAATCTAATTTATAAAATATAAATCCTATGTGTGTTAGAAATTAATTTTTATATAAGAGCATGTAACGAACAAAAACATTACATTAACTCTAACAGCTCCAAGAATGTTTTTACTATTTAGGTGTCAACATGTTCATTATAAAAATAAATTGGTCCATGAATGGAAAATATTTTTTATTTATTAACATTTATACATCTCTTTTCATAATATATTATCTTTATTAATTTTAAATCATTTAATAAAAAATAATTTATTATAAAATGTCATTAATTTCAATTTTGACATTACCTATTTAATTTAAATTTAAAAAATCAAGAAAAAGATTAAAATTTAAAAATATAAAGTTAAAACCAGAATAAAATTATATATTAATATAAAAAATTAATCTAATTCATTATTTTATTAAATTTACCTCACTTTTAATATTTTTAATATCATTTATTTTAGTTAATTATTACATAAATAATTATTTCATTTTCATTTCTTAAGCATTTTAAAAAACAAATTCATCTCTAAAAATTAAAGATGAATTACTATTTTGGAAAAAAAATGTATTTTTTAACATAATTTGTGTAACCTAACCAATTTGGTTTTCATCTCTATCCCAATTCATTATAGATATTAAAAGTAAGAAAAGTATTTTTTTTGTCTTTTTCATTACTTGACTTATTATATGGGTCGTATTCAAAATAAAATAGAAATAAATTACAAAAAATGAAATAATTGGGTTTATAAAGTTTAAATAAACTCTTTAAATAAATTAAATAATATTTTAGGTTATTTTCAATCTTATTATTCATGTTTAACCACTATGTAAACCCATATTTATATTAATCATTGTAATTAATTTTAATTTTTTCACAAATAATTAAGTTAGAAAATTAATTTAAACTTATTATACATTATAAATTATTCTTATTACAAATATAGAATCCATTTTTTCCAATTAAATCTATATAATCTAAAAAAATATTATAAAATTCATCCTGCAAACATATCCATAGAGACAGTTTTTTAAATAAAAAAGTTCAAATGTTTACAATGTTTTTATATCTAAGTTCAGTATGAAAATGATTAAAATGACCTAAATATAACTAATATTTATTTAAAAAAAATTAAAAATATAAATCAACATTATAAATTATTTAAAAGAAAATTAGTTTTAAATTAATATTCTGTATTTTTCACTATTCATCGAAAAATTAAACGTTTAAGAAAAATCCAAAAAATTAAACCTAATATAATTTGGATATTACAGTTTTTAAATTTTAATTTATTTTTTAAAATAAATTATCAAAATGTTTTGAAATTTTATTTTAAATTAAGTATACAAAGTGTGATAAAACAATTTTTTGTTTAAACCTAGTGTTTTTTGTATTAGAAGCGATCAAAGAAATTAAATTTATTATAATAGAGATATATTTTAATGTATTAGGGTGCTACATTATCCACACCTTAAATAAATTTATTCATCGTAATTTAAACTTGATATCTATAATCAATGGTTTGATATTTAAGAATTCCTTCATTGAAAACCCCACATTTTAAAGGAGTTAATCAAACATCCCATTAATAAGAGATAAAGGGAAGTATTAATTTCTTATTGAATAATCACATAAATAGTTTTAAAAGTAGGATAACATAGGTGGGAAATGAAAACATGTAAATGGAATAGAATACAAATGTTGAAGTATTAATAGATAATGATTGAGATAACTGATTATAGGAATGTGAGTGATCCAGAGAGGGTTGACAACTCCAAATTGATAAATAAAAAGGTGTAGAAAAGTTCATTGATATCATCATAAATTAAAGTAATGGGATAAAAAAAAAATTCAACATCCTTTTATAAAAGTTGACTAACATTCATGAGAATATATACTTGCTTGATTTCATTCAATTTTATAAGTTGAATAACATCCTTTGGTTATGCCTTGATCAATTTATAATTCATTACTTTCTCCAAGAATGAATTTCTTTTTTCCAAAAGTACTAAAATGCACTTTTATATATCAGAAGATCTATAACAGAATGATAAGTCATTCCTTAAATATCTAGTTATTATTATGAAAAAATTGTTAGCACGAGTTATTCAATATGCTTAAATCATTATATGGTGATGTAATACCTTAATCTCTAAAACATATTCCCAGGGTGAACCTAAACCATTTAATAAATGGTTAACCTTATATCAATTTCAAAAGATTATGATCCATAACTTTATAAAAAACGTTTCTGAATGTCCAAAATGAAGTTATCATTAATCAGTTCCATGTTAGTAAGTATTATCCAATTTACTTTATCAATACCATTCATATATTTATCCCAACATCATTATCTCAACATCAATGACATATTATGGGTCATCAATCATGTGTTTTAGAAAAAATTTAACTTTCCACTAAATCACTTTTCTTGGTACCATTTAATACATGTGTCACAACCTAACCTACCAGGGTCCGACCCATGACTACCACTAGCCTACCTCCAAAAGGCCAAGGGTGGGCAACCAACAATGAGTAAGCATATCCCACAAATGGAATGCATTATAATAAAGTACCTATACACATGCACACATCTCCAATCCTATGATATTTTTCATTGTAAAAACAACTTAAACAATTCTTGGATACATCTAAGATCACACAATAGTGTATGAAAATAATGTACTAAGTGAGGAAAAAGGGTCCAAATATAAGCCCAAGAAAAACATTTAAGGTGTTCAACCTGTTCCAAGGTCAAGTACTAATACAAATGAAATCTCTTGATAAACACCTCAGTCTGAAAAGCTCTAGCTACATTCCACCCACTCCGTGTCCTCCCAAGGCATCGTCAAAAGGGTCATCATCTTCATAAGACACAACACGTGCAGGGAAATTCCATGTAGGGGTGAGTATAATAATACTCGGTAAGACACACCAAAAACTATAAAACATGAATCATTATGTATATTCAGCTCAATATGAGATATAATAATAAATTTATAATATAAACCATCATATATACTTAGGTAAGACAAAATGGCTCTAGGAATTTATAATGAACTAATAGCCACAGGATTCTTCTCATAGAAGCTCTCATTCTAGAATAATCCACTCCAAGAACAATGATATCATCAAAGACCCTAAATGAAGATTTATAGGTCATTGGTCCCTTCCCAAGAAATCTCACTGGTCTATGAAGACCCTGATACACATATAGGGGGTCACACCCAGAACTACTGGGGGACACCACAGCTCCAATATGGATCAACCCGCTACATAGGGGATCTTATGCTAATGATTCTACAAACCCTAGAAATACGGCCTACAAGATGGATGAAAAATTCAATTATTTGGGAGTTCATGTCGATTCCAAAACCCCATCTAGATAAAAAAGTATGATAGAGGATCTCACTCCAATCTCACAGAGGGATACCACAACTCTATCTGAGACTGAACCTCTTGAGGGGATAACAATCCTATGATGTGGATGTAATGTTATATTGTACCCTCAAGGGAAAGGATTTGGGGAACACACCCAACCTATAATGGTCCAAAAAAAGAAAAATAAGAGTTACAGACACTCTTGAAGGGGGTAAATGACATCTACTATGGGTTACAAAACATTTCTAGTTATCCCAATGCCTACCCATGTAGAAGAGCCTCACACAACATGAAGGTCTCTATATACATGACATGTTGAAGAAGTACACAATGTGTAAAGACACACAGTATCCAACACATGTTTCTTGTCTATGTCTATGTATAGTTTTCATGTTTTTTCACCATCCCATGTACACCAAGTCATGTCCGTGTATAAGTAAACAATGTGCCACATGGCCATGTACTTTTTCCCATGTCGATGTACTTCCTAAATTATATTCTGAGACACATGGAAGGGGTCACACAACATGTGATAGTGGTCACATTCCATGTTATCCTTATCTTCATCCTAAAACCCTAGCCATCACTGAATGGGGCCTACATGATATGTAATCCCGAGTTACATACTGTTTTGCTCAGGATTTTACAGATCTGGAGTTCCTCTTCCATTCTTCATCACATTCTTCTTCTACCTTTATTTCCTCCTAAAATCACTTTGTAGATCCTGGATCTATGTTGAACGATCCTTGTTGTCACTACCTCACCATAATCCGGCCTCGAAATGCACTAAGAAAACACATACGTCATTTGGAAAGTCATTATCCACCTGGAAAAAAGTAAAAACCCTTGATCTAGCCTCATTATCCCTTGAGATAGATACCATAATCATCAGTCCTCAATCCACAAATCCTATATCATTAAATACCCATGTTTTCAATCGATTTTACTGAATAACGTACATGCAATGATTAGAAACAGAGTATTTGTTGAATAGTTGGGCAAAAGAAATAGAAAAATATGATTGAACAAAGAAATTACGGAGAGAACCATAAGCTAAAAAAATTGAGGAATGAACCAAAGCCATTGTTTATTTGGCCTCGATTTGTTGATATAGAAGAGGATGGACCAAAAAGAAATAATCAAAATGAACAAAACAATTACATTTTGTGTAATTGAGCCAATTTCACCTAGGATTAAAGAATGGTATGGAAATCACATAGTAAAACATCCTACCTGGATTTTGCGATGATCTTTGATGAAGAACGATTGTATTGCCATTGTTGATGAGATCCTCCAACATTATGTGCGCAAAGATCCATGATTCGGTCCTTATCCATCATCGTTCACCATGAAAAGCTCTCCAATGGTTGTCTAAAATCTCTAGAGTTTGAGCGAAAATCCATGAGGATTTTCTATAAACATACATTTAAATTATAAATAGTCGCTACGTCAAAACTAAACCAAATAAATTAATTGTTTAATTTATTTCACATAATTACACCCATGAAGAATTTTTTACAAATGGACCAAACTAACAAATATTATGTAACACCAAGGGTAAAACCAATGTTTTGAACTCAATGGTGCCTCTAGATTTATGATCAGAGTACCCATTTTGGAGTTATTCCACATTTTCAAGAATATTGTATGCGTATGATATTTAATATATTCAATATATTTCAAACATATATTCTGGGCATATAAGGTATTTGAATCACATATCATCTAAGTTCTTAGTCTCAAAATTAATCCATATAATATCCAAAAATAATATATGGAAAATATGAGTAATTAAATTCTCCCCACCATATGAATTTGTATACCAAAAAGAGAAAATCCTACTAAAAAATGTGAGGTTACTAGGCTAGCATCTTGGAATCATGCTCCCAGGTGCTCTCCTGAAGGTTTTCATGCTTCCATTGAACACACACAAGGGGAATCAAAATCCCATGAAGGACCTTATCCTACTGATCCTCGATCTCTACTGGGTAATTTGAAAAAGGTGCTCTCCTGAAGGTTTTCATGCTTCCATTGAACACACACAAGGGGAATCAAAATCCCATGAAGGACCTTATCCTACCGATCCTCGATCTCTACTGGGTAATTTGAAAAAATTTCTTGATCCTTATTGTCAAGCATGCCCCAGTCAATATTGTGTAATGGGTCATGAATGTACCTCCCCAGTTATCACACATGGAGGATGTCTTGTACCCGGCCTATATGTGGCAGTAGAGCTAAGCAGTATGCCGCCTCACCAACTCTATGAAGTATCTATAAGGGGCCAATGAATCATAGAGATTAATGATTGATGCGACCATATCTCCTCAATCCACATCATGGTGAGAATCTCAAGAACTCATGGTATCCTTCTTCAAACTCTAAATGTCTTCATCATTGGTCTGTATAATACTTTTTACATCTCTGTACATTCCTCATCCACTCTTAGATAATATGAACCCTCTCTATAGTAGCTCTCACCAACTCCGGGCCCATTACTTCCTACTCTCTTGGGTTAGTCCATCAAAGTGGCGACCTATAGGGCCTCTGACATGAATCCTCAAATGGTTCCATACCAATGGTGGAATGGTTTATGTTATTGTATAAAAAATACACCAAGGGTTTTTTATCCTACCAACTTAATCCAAATTCAAACATGAATGCCCGCAACATGTCCTCCATGATCTGGATGGTCTACTATATGTGGCTATTATATTAGGGGTGAAATGTCGTGATCAAGCATAAATAAGTCCAAAAGGCGTCCTATAAAACTCTCTATAATTGTTATGTTAATCAAGAAACATGTTCATAGATTATTTTTGAGGGAACTCTATAGACTTGGACAATCTCATTCACATAAAAGTTTCCCAAGATCTCTACTAAATGTTTCTCTCGAATTGATATAGATTGTGCCAAATTGGTGAGTTGGTCTACAATCACTAAGATGGAATTGTGTCTCTTGGAAATACATGGTAATCTCATCACAAATTCTATAGATATACCATCCCAATTCCACAATATAACACCAAGGGGTTAAGCTAAACCCGCTGGAACCTAGTTCTCATACTACACTTGCTGATAATTGAGGCATTGAGAGACAAACTTTGTAACTCCCTTCTTCATTATTAGACACCAAAACTAATGTTGTAGATATCGGTACATCATTGTAACACCTGGATTTACTACCAAAGGGGATATATTAAACACCAGCTACACCCCCTCTTATAATTTGAAAGTTACCATAATCTATCCTCTGAGAATGATAGTGTGATCCCCACCTTTAGAATATCCATTAGGAGCATGTCCAGTGGATATCTAAGTATGTATAGTCTCGTAGATGGTATCTTCATAATGAAAATCACTGACATGCAGTAAAAGTGGTGGGATAACAACCATTGAATGAAGATATGAAGCATTATCCTTGTCCCTAAATGACAACTATAATTTGGATAATTACTCTAATGACTAGACCAACACTAAGATAAATATCTTCTACTAATATCATATATCACCATGTTCCCCTTCCATGGAGTATAAAAAATATAAAAATCATAGTCTTGAAGGAACTCTAGCCATCACCTTTGACTCAATTTAAGATCCTTATGTGAGAAGATATGATTGATACTCTTGTGGTCATAGTAAATGATAAACTGCTCGCCTATCAGGTAGTGTATCCATGTCTTCAATGTGAAGACTATCACTACTATCTCAAGATCATGGGTCATGTAGTTATGATCACGTGGTGTCAAATAGTGTAAACCAAAGAAAATAATTACATTCCTCTACATCAGAACAAAACCATGTATAGTCCCTAATGAATCACATAACACTACATACTCAACACCCTCATCCAAAAATATCAAGATAGGAGAACTCATCAAACTTTTCCTCTGCTTTGGAAAGTAATCTTATAACCCTTGCATCCACAAAAAAGGTTTTACCTTTCATGTCAAGGATATCATGGGTGATCCCACTCTAGAGAAATCAGGTTCAAACCTATGATAGTACCCTGACAACCTAAGAAAACTTCATATCTTGGTAACACTCTTGGGTGGCTCCCCAGAAAGGACTTCATCAGCCTTTGCAGGATACCCTAAAACTCTGGCCTAAGAGACGATGTGTCCTAGAAATTGAACCTCTCAAATCCAAAACTAACACTTCTAGAGCTTCTCAAAAATATTTTTTTCTCAAAGTGTGTCTTGGACCACCTTCAAGTGTCTCACATTCTTCTTCTCAAATTCCAAGTACACTAGGTTTTTGTTGATGAAAACAACCATGAAACGATCTAAGAAAGGCTAAAGGATCTAGTTCATGAATCCCATGAACACTGATGGGAAATTTTTCATGCTAAAATGGAATCATCAAGTTCTCATAGTGACTATAAGGACATCATAATGTAATATTTGGTATATCATCATCTCATACACACAACTAGTGATATCTTAATCTGAGGTCGATCTTCAATAACCATCTCACCCCTCTCATCTAATCAAAGAGGTTTTTGATCCTCAATAGTGGATATTAATTCTTCAAATCCACTGATTTAAACATCATTAATCTACATATATAACTTCAAGCTCTCATCTTCCTTCATGGAAAACAAGACTGGGGCTACCCAGGGAGAAATACTAGGTCTCACAAATCCCTTCTCCTGTAAGTCTGTCAACTACACCCTCAACTCTAAAAGTTCTGTGGGATCCATATGAAATGTTAGTGTAGATATTAGTGTCATCCCAGGATGAAATTAATTTTATAATTATAACTATCAGTAGAGAGGTAAACCCGGTACGTCTTCAATAAAGACGTCATTGTACTCCTCCGCCACTACGGGAAACTGATAACGCAAATAATATACTACTCCAATAGTAATTCCATCTAACTGTTGGATAATCTGCTTCACTCTCCTATTCCTAAGCTATTCCTGATCCTTTGAGGTTTTATGTTCACCCATAAAGGAAAACCATGCTTCGTCACTACCAACACACTAAATTCTTCAAATAAAATCGTTAATCTGGGCCTGAACTATGGATATCCATCCCATACCAAAGATGATGTTGCATGGGAATATTACTATAATGAAGAGATACCATGAAAAAAACTAACCTCCAACTGTCAAATCACACTGTTGTCAAAAGTATCCAATTTTTAGGTCACTGTCATTTAGAGTCTTCAACTGCAACGGTCAATCCAATATCTAAATAAGAATCTCTAAGTATCAAACCAAATGAGTGGTGTGGAAGGAATGGATAAAACTTGTGTCTATCAATACTGAAAAAAAAAGTATAAAAGATATAGATAATACCTTTATCATCCCTAAAGCATATAGTTCATAGGCCCCCCATAGAATATAGCTGGCCTCATCCCTATCCACTAGAACCTTGAGACTGGAGAAAAACACTTGGGGTGGTGGTGGTAATAGGTCAATCCTCCCCCCCCCCCTTCTACCCTTCCATCCCCTCTTCCATGTCTTCCTCCCAGTGTACCACCCTAATCATGTATCTTTATATACCTCAACGACCCATATATTGTCTCATGATCAGTAATATAAATTTTTGGACAATCTCAAGCCATATTTCCCCAATCATCATTAGAGAAACACCATCTCTATATTGGATGATTCGATCCAACCTAAGATACCTACACTGCTAACCCTGATTCCCAATTGCCTCCTAAAGTGTCTGACATGATTGGATACCTATGAATATTATTAGATACTTTCCACTAAGGTCTTAGCTACTAAGTTTCCACTACTGGATCCCACTAGTTGTGTATTATCCATTAAAAATATATCCACCAACAAGACTTTCTCAAGCACCCTAGCATAGGTGGGAATGAAAATGGATACCACTAAAGCCCTGATATCCTGATGTATGATCTGCTCAAAGGATCAATATTTGAAGAACTTATCCCGCACCATATCCAATTAGTAATGAGAGTGATCTGTAAAACTCTTTGAGTACTCCTCTATGGTCATACTACCATGCTATAGATGTAGAATCTCTTGTATGTATCAATTGTATTATGTGTAGATATAACTCTTCCTAGAAGAGATGCTCAAAGTATGTCTATGAAAGAGTTGTCTCATCATGTGAATGAGTCTCCAAGATCCACAATCACATAGTAGGGACCTAAAAATGACTCACCACAAGGACTGCCAACTGATCAGTAGAAATCCTCACAGGGAAAAAAACTCGAGTGACTACCTCTAGTTAGTCCTTAACCACCTGGGGGTATAGATCACACCAAAACATAAGAGTTCATTGCCTCCAAAACTCATTTACTGAACTCATCCTACGTGCATCCTCAGTTGGTAATACTATTTCTAGATCGAGACAATGGGTGGTGGTATTTCTATTAACCCACTCAAAGGTATTATCTCTTGTACAGGCCCCTGTATCGACTCCTCTTCACCATGTGGATCATCCTTATGATCACAAAAGGTAATATTTTGTAGTTTTCAAATTGGAGGAATCCTCAAAAAAAGATGTACCATAGTCAAAAGAGAATATATGTTAAGCTGACTTAAGAAGGTCATGGAAAACACAACGCATCCATAAATGATGCATGCACCAAAAAATTTCTCTATAGCTAATGATTACATGTACCAAGTCAAAAGGATGGTGATCAGAGTCCTAATGTATGGATACATTAGTCACTGCACCAACACTGGAGTCCTTGGCCTGAATTCCAAAATTGAAACACTAAACATTGTTTCCCCAAAAAAACCTCACCAACTCCAATCCTAAGGAAGAACCAACTTCTTTGATACCACTCTATCATGAGATGACCCACCAAGGTTCGACCGGTGACTACCCCAAGCCTGCCTCCAATAGGCCTGGGGCTAGCGACCAATTCTGAGTAGGTATATCCCACAACTGGTATGTTTTATCCTGAAGTACTTGTACTAATGTGAAAATCATAATGCCCACACAATGGTGAAATGTGTATTCAATTGAAACAATACTTGCATACACCTAAGATCCCATAAAAGAGTATGAAAATAAAGTATTTAAAGTGGAAAATGAGGGAAAATACAATCCCAACCAAAAAATATAAAGAATCAAACCTTTTCCATGGTAAAGAACTAATTGAAATGAAATTTGTTGATAAACACCTCATTTTGACAAGCCCCATCTACAATCCACCAACTTCTTGTCCTCCCAAGACACAATCAAAAGGGTCATTTTCTATATAAGACTTGACATTTATAGGAAAATCCCATACAAGGGTGATTATAACAATACTTAGTAGGACACCCCAACAAATTAAACTTGAAGCAGCATGTATAGTTAGCTCAATGCGAAATATAAAAATAAATGTATAATAGAAACACCTAGATATACTCAAGAAAGAAACTATTGCACCTGTAGGTCATAACAAATAGTCATCCATGGGATTATTCTTGAATAAATACTCATTCTAAGATAATCCACTCCACAAGCCATGAAATCATCAAAGACACTCAATGGATAGGTCTGTATCATTAGGAATCACCCAAGAAATCACACTGGTCTAAGAATACCCTGATTCTTAGATAGGAGTCACCTCCAAAACCACTAGGGGACACTACAAACCTAATCTGGATCATCCTAGTACGTAGGGGATCTTATTACAATAATTTATAAAACCCTGTGGATATGGCCTTCTAGATGGAGTATCAGTTCCCATATTCAGGGAGGTCACACTGATTTCACAAAACCAAACTAGGGAACAAAGAATGATAGTGGATCTAACTCTAATTTCATTAAGGTACACCACAACTCTAACTGAGAGTCGACTTATAGAGTGGATCACAATCCTATGACATGGATGTAATATCACATTTTACCTTATTGGTAAAGGACCAAGAGAAAACACTCAACCTATATTGGTTCAAACTAATAAAACAAATAGCTAAAACCCCTCTTAAATTTGGTACATGGCATGTACCATGGGGTACATGGTGTGTCTAGATATCCCCATGTCTTCCTGTGTTGAAGAGCCTCACACAACATATAAGTCTCTATATACATGGAATGTAGAAGAAGTGCACAACATGTAGAGAAACATGATATCCTACCTTTTTTCTATTCGTTTCCATGTATGGTGTCCATGTCCATGTACTAGCCTGTATAAATCAAGTCATCTTCGTGTATAAGTACATAGTGTCCCACTTGGTGGTGTACTTTTTCCCATGTATGTGTACTTCCCGAAGTACATGTCATGCCACATGGAAGGGGTCACATGTTTTGTTATAATGGTAAAACACCATGTGATCCTTATCTTTATCCCAAAACCCTATACACCACTAAACGATCCCCACACGGCATATAATACCAAGTTACACACCGTGTTTCTTGGTATTTTTCAAATTTATAGTTCCTCCTGCATTCTTCCTTACACACTGATTCCACATTGATTTCCTCTTGAAATCACTCTGTTGATCCAAGATCTATGTTGACCAAGCCTTGATGCTAGAATTTGGCCTCAAAAGGCATCAAAAAACACCTCCATCATTCAAAATTTCATGCGCCACCCAGGAAGAAATAAGAACCCTCAATCTAGACTCGTTCTCCCTCAATCTAGACACCATCGTCATTGGTCCTCAATCTTCAACCTCTATTGCATTCCATACCCATAGTTTCAATATGTTTCACCAAATAATGGATTCATAATGATTAGAAATTCAGTATTTTTAAACCATTGTCCAAAAATAATATCGATGATGATTGAACGAAGAAATTAGGGGGAGTTCCATTATCCAAAAAATGTGAGGAAATAACCATGGTAATTATTCATTTAGACTCAATATATTGTAATATAATAGGATGAGAAATGTGGAAAAATCAAAATAAAAAAAAACAATTCCATCAAATTAAATCTATCAGTGATGTATGAATAAATTGTGTACATGGAATTGATCTGAATTCACCTGAGATAAAGAAATGTATGTAAATCACAAATATAAACTTACTACCAAGAGTTTGGATCGATCGTTGATAAAGAACAGTTTCATTTATGTTCATGAAAGGATCCCCTGAAACTGTTCGTGAAACAATCCACGATCTGGCCCGGATACATCATCATTCACCATAAAAATCTATTCAATGGTTGTCTGAAATCTCTAGGGTTTGATTGGATAACCCTGAGTATTTTCTATATCCAAACCCTTAAATGATAAATAGTAATTACATAAAAACTAAAAAAATAAATTAATTATTTAAATTATTTCACATAATCACGCCTACGATGACTTTTTCACAAATGGCCCATGTTGATGAAGATTATTTCGCACCATGGAGAAAATCATATTCTGAACTCAATGGTGCCTTTGAATTTATGATCTAGATCCCCATTTGAGAGTTATTCCACTTTTTTAAGAAAAATATGTGTGCATGCTATTTAATATATTCAACATATTTCAATAATTTATTTAGAGCACAACAAGCCTCAAAATCTCACATCATCTCAGCCCATAGTTTCAAAATAAATCCATATAATTTCCAAAACTAATACATGAAAAATATGAGTCATCAAAAATATTATTCCATAACCTTAATTAAATAGTATTATAGTACAATCCTAATATATATCATAATTATTATGATGAGAATAACATCAATAAAATACTTTTTAACATATTTCATAGATCGAAGTATAGAGAACATTAATAATTACACTTTAGTTATATCAATAGCATAAGATTGACCAAGGTCCCTTATCTTTTTTGAGGTATATTCCCTTGATTCTTGAGGCATTCATTTACGTAGTGCCCCATATCCTTCCAGTTTAGACACTTAGAAGAAGTGTTTTCTTTCTTCCCTTTGCATTATTTTTTCTAGTGACCCTTTTCTCCACACTTATAACAAAATCATAATCTCATCAAGCATTTCCTAGAGTGATTTCTTCTATAGTTATCACATGTGAAAAAATCCTTCTTTCCTTTCTTCCCTTTATTAGTTGTCTGGTCTATCAGCCTCTTCTTATTATGATTCTCTTTAAATCCATAAGACTTCGATAATTCTTTCTCTATCTTGATAGAACATATAAATATTTCATTGTATGAATAAAAAATTTTAGAGATCAGTTCTTTTACACCCCAAGATTTCATAGTATGTTATTTCTTCAAAGTAACTCAATAACTTACATTACACGCAACACTGTGTTAAAGTGCACCACGACTTACGAAAATAGTTGTTCAAAAGCAGTTATGAATAGTATTCACTGAATTTTGAACTTTATATAATCCTTATAATTTTAAAATCCATATTATTAGTTTCTTAGACATAATTTATGAACAAATTCATTTTTTAGATAAAGGAATTATTTTTCAAAAAATGAAATTTTACCGCCTTTTGAGGGAGAACCATTTTTTAAATCCAATATTTGACATTTTATATATTCAATTTGACAAAATAAACTTCTTCTTTAGAATCGGGAGATAAAAATTTAGTTTTGATAAATTTTTGGTATTTTTATAATTACTTTCATATTTTGGTGATTAGTGAAAAATACTAAATTTTAATTTAAAACAAATTTTTTAATAGAAATAATTTATAGTGTTAAATTATAAATTTTAATGGTTTGGAAGTATAAATATATTTTATTTTTACCATTTAATCCAATGATGTTCATTCTAAGTAATTTCACTTTGAAATTGGACATAAACAAGTGTCAGTCTTTTGATACTTATTATTTCTTAAAAAAACGCCTTTTGGTTTTAAGAACGAGAGTTAATTTTAAATTAATAAATGAAACTTATATGTTTTTAATTTGGTAAAATAGACTTCATTTTTGAATTCTGAATATCAAAATTATCTTAGGGTGAATTTTCGGTATTTTTCTAAAAACTTTCAATTTTTGATGAGTAGTGAAAAACACTGAGTTATAGTTTAAAACCGAATTTTTATTTAAATAATTATTTATTTTATTTAAAATTAATTTATGTCAAAATATATAAATAATACTTATATATGTTCAATATAATTTATTGGAGTTAGTTTATAATAATTTTAGATATATAAAAATTTTATTGAAATTTTCACCGTCTTTTACCCACCTCCTAGTAGAATTTACAAATTCACATAAAACTAAATTTTACCGCTTCTATGAGTTAAATTTAAAAAAAATCTGAGAGAAAAAGTTATTATTAAGGAGTAAAATGTGGTTCAATAAGATAAAAATAATTTTTTCTGAATAGTAACTTTTGACTTTTATTTACCGTTGTTAAAGGTAAATAGGGTAATTCAAGGTAAAAAGAATATTGTAATAATTCAAAATTAACTTAACACAAGTCATAACCATATTTTATGAGTAATGGCCGACCATATTCATCCTTTGGTCGATTTTAGGACCCCGTGGAGCCACTTGTGAATGATAATGAAACTTTACATTAATTAATTTAAAGTAAAGGCAAAATTGACATAAAAAAATATTTTAGTAATTAATTTTTATATGGTGTTATATAAGTAATATTTTTGACTATAAATATTAATTAGAAATATAAATATATTTCCTACATAATTGTATTTTATTTATAATTTTTAGACCTTAAATAAGTAAATTTATTTATAACACAATGATGATGGAGTAATTTTCTTATTAATGAAAGAATCAAATAAATGGTATTATAAATATTAAAATAAATATAATTTCAAATTTTTTAGGACATAAATGAATTTTATAGGTGCATATGACATGTTATAAATGATTCAATGTATCTTTTTCGAAGTAATAAATTTGTTATTACTTTCACAAAAACAAAATACAAAATAGTGTCAAAATTGACATAAATTAATATTTAAAACAAATACTATATTATTGGTTTATATAACATTTCTAAAAATGTAATGTTCGGAAAAAGGTATTAAATAATATTATATATGTCATTAATGAGCCACTTGAGGTTCTCTTGGAAGTTTAAAGTAAGTTTATTAACCATATAGAGTAAGAATACAAGAAGACATTGTAAAAGTTAAAATATTTAACTAAGAGTTAAATCTAAAAGATAAGGTTAAAATGGTAACCTAAACTTGTATAAAACCTATTGGTTGAGAGAATTTCGACCCATAACCACCTAAGGCTCGAAATAAATTCATTTTGAACCATTATAAACCGAATATGATTTTATAATAAATTAATACTTTAAGCTTTTCCTAAACTGACCCTCACCCCTCTTATAAAAGAGAACTTCCCCTTCTCTCAAACTCACACCTCCAAAGCCATTTGTCTCGGCAAACCCCTTCCCAAATAACCTCCCAACTTCTCTCACTTTATCCTAGAGACCTTAGTTTGATCAGAAATCCAACCTAACGATCCCCATTTTCATCAAATCAAAAGGAATAAATCGAAGAAGAGGTAAATATTTCATCACCTCTTTCAAGTTCTTTACTTATTCCACTTCCTATTTCTTTGTTGCTTCCATTATAAAACAATAAATCCAGTATATTCTATATACTGTGATGTTATTATAAATATGTTACAACCATATTCAATTTTTTATCCACCCTATGAATGACATGTTACCATACGTGCGTACGTACGGCTTACCATCTCCACGTCGTGGTGTAGTTGTTATTCGATACATTATTATTTGGATGGGTATAATAATGATGTATAATTGATGTAAATAATAAATATAACATGTTGATTATTCTGTATTTTTGATATAACAACTATTTACATACTATTTTAAATCAAAAGAATGATATTGTCGCTCGTGCATACATACGGATTACCGTCTCCACGACGCGATGGGAGTCATTTCCATGTTCACAATTCAACGATGATTATAAAAATATATATTATTAATAAGTATGTAATATAAGAAATAATAATGCTAATCTAAATATATATATATTTGTGTGTGTGTGTGTGTGTTTATGTACTTACATAAGTCTTATTCACTTACTTCTGTTAAATACGATATGAAAACGGAAACAACGTTTATGCGTACGTATGGCCTATCGTCTCCATAAACGGTGCCTTCCATTTCATATATATATCTATTATAAATATTTATATTCTGAATATATATGATATATAAATCATCGTTTATATTCTAGAACCATTTAAATAATAATCTAAACGATACGATCCAGAATAACAAGTGAGAACCCATACGATAAGGAAAGTGATTATTACCCAAAATAATTAAATTAAAATAGAAATCATTATTAAATGGGTTGTATAAAGTCATAAATGAATCATGTGTTATGTAATAAATATGAATATGGTTCTTTTATAATTTAATAACATACTATGTTCATTATACAGGAGGATAAACGTACCCTCGACCAAAGGAAAGTGCAAGGTAAGGGTTGATTCCTCAATCTCATTATTATTTGAGATTGTTTATGGGTAAGTTTTTTCTGGGAAATATTTATTATCTAATTCCATGTATCATAAAAGAGTTTTAAATGGTATTATTTTAAGGGAATCTTTTATTAAAACATAATTTTAAATGTTTTAAATATTTATTCTTCTAAATCATTATCCTTAATGTCCATGTTTTCAAAAAAAATTAGGATTTATTTATATGGACAGGAATGTTTTTAAAATGTTAATTACATTAAAAAGTTTCAAATTGGTATGGGACACTTTGATTAAAAAGTTTCTTTAAATTTCTTCCTTTCAAAATTGTGTGATTTTTAAATGTTTCCATGAAAATGGATATTTCTCTCGAAGAGTTTTACAAATCATTTTCATCTATGTCAACATCCTTTGATGGTTTTTTATCTTGTTTGAAGTTGATTTATTATGATACAAATATTCCATATTGTATTGAAGTTTTTGTGATGTGTTTGATGGTGGATGTGTTATTTTTATACCATTCATGGTTTATTGTTAAAGTATTGACATTTTGTATCCTAGTTCTTGTACCAATTTTTATGTTAGGTTTCAACCTTTTCATATGAGGAATGTATTGGACATAGTAAGTGGTGGGTGGAGCGCGCTATAGCTCCTCAATGCATTGGTAGGTCTCATGAGACAATTAGAATTGGAATTGGCCGAGGCCTTTCCCAATTTGATATATGGTTTTGGCCGAGGCCCTAATCATTTTTAGACGTCTTGGCCTAGGCCTGGACAAAATGTTTTAGAATGTCTAGAATTCTGCATTCCCTCATAATGAAAATAATATTGATGGTTCATGTGGCCATTGGACTAGTAGAATACCCATGATTATGTTTTATTATGGCATTATTTACTCAGCTCATATTCCTTCCATAAAAGTGTTCATGTTTGTTATTAGTAAAGTCACGTGTTTTCAATTATTCATCATGCTTAATATTTATGTTATCTTCCACTGTAATGCTTACCCTTACTGAGCATCTGAGCTCACCCATTTCTATGTTTTATTTTTCCCAGGATTCCAAGAAGTGTATTGAGATTTATATGCAAGGTTAAGATAAGGGAATAATGGTGTTCATAAATAATTATTTATGTTGTGTTGTATGTTATAAAGTGTAATGTAATATTCGTGTATGTAATCTATTTTCCAAGACTGCTAAACTGATCAGTCCTTTGGGACATGATTCCTTGTAATCATGAAAATGTTTTAAAATAATGCACCAACTCTAGGTAACTAGGGTCGGGGATTTACAAGTTCCTTTTGGAGACTAGTATTAAGACCATCAAAGAAATGGTCAATCATTCTTTCTATGTTTCATGTGAAAGTTGTAGTATGGCTTAATAAACTTGTAAAGGTACCTTCATAATTTTCAACAGTTTTTTAATCTTTTTTACATAAATTAAGTAAATTTATCTTCATATCACTTTTTTCTCATGAGGGAAATATTTTTTCAAATAATTTCTCCTAAAAATATTTCTTTACCTAGTGTTTTATTTCCTCTTCTTCCCTAGTATTCTAGATCAACAACAACCATTGATTAACATCTCTATTGAGGCAATACATTTCAAGTGTATCCTTTTACATTTTTTCACCTCTTAATAACATAAATATATTATTTCAGGACTTAATCCATTGATCAAATACCATTGGATCATTGGTTCCACAAAATTATAGGGTATTTTATCAAATAAAGTAATAAAATATGGGAAAATATAATTTTGGAATAGATTGCTCCATCTGGGTAAGGTTATTTTCCATAACCTAATTAACCTACACTAATGTAACCATAAATTTCATAGTTCCAATACCATATATATTAGCTTATTTAGAAGGTAAATATCTATATTTTCCATGATTATTGATACCTTTCTTCCTTCTAGGTATAATATCTAAAAATATAATATACTATATTAGCTCATAAGAATACAAATAATTTATAATTCCAAATATGTCATCACACATAGTATAAATTAAAATTTATTCATTTTTAATCTCAAAAAAATAAACATGTTTCCTTTGGGGATATCTTTTTTTAATACTTCATAATGGTTTATAATGAAAATTTGAATTATTTTATGCATACCCATTGGTATTTTCAAAATAAGTGAATAATAGGTATTGTTGTTTGGTACTAGGTAACACTTCAGTCAAGACTGACATGCCTTTTTCGAAGTTATTACCCCTAAGTACCTATATGATAGAACCACATCCACTTGTAGTATCCAAAAAGGGATGTGTTTCTAGTAATAACCACATATTCTCTTCCTTACCAAAACATTAGGATGTTATTCTATACATATCCTCAAAGTCTATCACAGGGTTTTGTTCTCCAATCTATTTTTTCCTAAATCTAGTTTCCAAAGTTCTTACTAAACTGCCTATAGTACCAAATATAATGACCTCGAACCCAGAATTTTTAAGTCAACGTCATAATTTATTACATTTCTATAGATTCAAGAATCAAATACCAAAGTATTAATCTGGTTATTAGTTTTGGAAAACTAGAAACATACATTATGCCCATTTTACATTGGGAAATGAAAGTAAAGTGTAACAAAATTAACAGATCAACATCATTGAAACTCATTCCAAGAATTTGTCCTCATATCCTGAGAAAAGGAAAAAAAATAATGGGGAACTCAGATGCTCAGTAAGGGTTATTTAAAGTGGAATATATCATGAAAAAATAAGTATAATCACAATGGAAAAGTAAATAACTGGACATAAATTCCATTTAATCAATAATTGATAATGAAGTGAATCCATAGATAATTTCATAATGAAAAAATATCCTAGATAGTAATAACTGAATACTGGATGAATTCAATGCTGAATTATTGGACTTCATGTATCTGGAACAAGAAAAACTCTACTATAAAGAACTATCCTCCATATAGTTTAAAACATATAGGGTAAAAACCCATCTTATTTGGACAACTGAGTCGTCTCATGAGACAACAGATGTATCAAGGGGATTACATTAACAAGTCCCTAAACCATTTATTTTATTTACAAATTATTCCATATATATTTATTAATTTATTTAATTAATAAAAAAATTTCCTTATCAAATATCCTTATTGAGTAAAGGATACATATTTATTTATATTTCCCCATTTAATAAAATAACATGAAAAGTAAACAACATATGTAAAAATTGTATATGGTTTAGGAAATAATCATATCCATTACACAAAAATATGGATATTTAAGAGAAATAAAATATCGAATGAAAAATTATTAAAATAAAGTGATTGTCTTAAAAGAAATCTAATTATCACTAAATAAAGTGAGATTGCAAAATAACTTTTATGACTTAGTAATTTTCAAGTAAAATCATCTTGGATGAGTTAATTTAAATTGAAACATAAAATACCTTGAATAATAAAGTATTCATGATATTAAATTTCTAATGTGTAGTATATAAACCACATAAAAGTGAATTGTTGTATAATAATAAATAAGTCTCAATGGAATGTAAATTGAGACGATATCCCTTACTATATGATTTTTTTAATTGAAGGATCTTTAACCACGTTTATAATGAATTTATGAATTTTATTAAATTATAACAGAACCATAATCATATTCACCATATCATATATGATTTTATTATTACATCTTATCACCCATTTTTTAATAATATTTCATTATTTTCATTGTTTTGGGTGTTAATTTTCTTGTTTTATTATGCGTGTTTTTTCATTAAATATCCAGTTCTTACACATATTATAGAGTTTCATAATTTATAGAATAATAATCATGAAATAATTATCATATTTATATATTTATTATAATTATAAAATCAATCATGAAATATGGTTATGATAAATAAAGTATGTTGCGATCATGGAGACGATATGTCGTATGTATGCATGAGTTACACTTCCATTTTCAACGATCATTATGGAAATGAGGTAATTAATATATTAAATTTAAATAAAAATAATAATATCATAGATAACATGTTATATAATTATATATTTCATCCATGTGTTGTGCTGATGAAAATAGAGTTGCATTGCTTCGTGAAGGCGATCGTCCATACATAAAAGGATGATGTTATTATCTTTACATGGGTGAAAATGAAAGAAATAAAATGATATATATTATCTTTAAATAATAATAAATATTTGAGGAATATCATAAATATTTAATTTATATTAAAAATAATCATTAACTTTATATTTATCACCTTCTATGTGAAGCGTTAGTGAAAGATGAATCACATCACTTCGTGAGGTGGTAGTCTGTCGTGCACATAAGCGATGTTATCGTATCCCCTATGGAATCAAATTTGAAAAAATATATATGATATAGTGACTAAAGAGTTACAATTATGTTATAAATATCATATATATGCTTTATACTCATCATCATACCAAATCCTGAGAGGAGGAAATGTAAAAATGAACGACATCAGTTTTCAAGGAGGTAGTCTACCGCACACACGAATGATGATTTCATAACCCATTTCACAGAAGTGTGTCTGGTTATAGGTAATAAAATTTACATCAAAACATATTAGTATATGTAATATACTATGTTTATTATATAATAATGGTATAATATAAATGTAAGGGGTTGGAGAAGGAAATAAAAAGAAATGGGATTGTTGAAGAATATTACCTCTTCTTTAGGTATCTTATTTTGGATTGCAATAAACCCTTACTAGGTTTGATTTTTGAACAAAATAATGCTTATAGTATGAGTTTAGATAAGTGGGGGGGTGATTTTTTCAGGTTTATTATGATCAAAATATCTTTATATGTGTAAAGAAGTGAGGGGAGTGGGTTCTCTTTTATAGTTGAAGATGAGTAGCATTCTTGTAAATACTCAAAAGTATTAACTATTGGGAGGTCAATATTACCTAAGGTGGATACAAAATTAAGAATTAAAGGTTTTTATGCGTTATATTTTTTTATAAAAATATCGAAAACACAATTAAACTCATTTTTAAACACTTTTTAACTTAACTTTTATGTTTCCTAAATTTTTACCATTTTGGGTTTTCACTAAGGTGACTAGTTTTGTAACGTAGGAAATTTATCCATTAAGACTAAATTAAAGTAATATTTTTTATTAAATTTATACCCAATTATTATAAATATTATAAATAATATATTAAATAAAAACCTATGTGGTTTGGAAATTAGTTTTAACAGAAGCATATATAACATGCAAAAACACTCCTTTAACCCTAACTGCTCTAATGACATTTTTACTATTTAGGGGTCTACATGTTCATTATAAAAGATAAATTGGTCAATTAATGGTCCATATTTTATATTTATTAAAATTTAAAAATAACTTGGAATAAGATATGATCTTTATAAATTTTAAATAATTTAACAAAATATCATTTATTATAAAATAACATTAATGTCAATTTTGACATTATCTATTTAGATTGAATTTTAAATATCAATAAAATAATGGAATTTTAATATATTAAGTTTAAAATTTTATAAAATGAAATATTTATCTAAAAAAATATAACTTAATAAAATAATTCATTCAATTTACCTCACTTTCTATATTTTAGTATAATTTATTTTAATTAATTATGACCTAAATAATTAATGTGGCGGCGTTTCTTATGTATTTTAAGTAACTAATTCATCTCTAAAAATTGAATATAAATTATTATGATAAAAAAAATTATATTTCAAAATAATATGTCTAACCAAACTAATTTTTTTCTATCCCAACACATTATAGATATTAAAAGTAAGAAAAATATCTTTTTTGTTATCTTCTTTACTAAACTTATTATATGGGACATATTTAAAGTAATGTGGAAATAAATTACCAAATATTATATAATTTGGTTTCCAATGTTGATATAAATTATTCAATAAAGTTTAGGTGATATTTTATGTCATTTTCAATCTTACCATTCGAGTTTAACCACTAAGTAAACCTATTTGTTTAAATTACTGTAATTAATTTTAACTCTCTCCACTAATCATTATAGTAAAAAAATTAAGTTTAAAATATTATAAATGATAAACTATTATTATTTAAAATATTTAATACTTTTATCCAAATTAAATCCATATAAGTGGAAAAAAGTAATTTAAAGTTAATCCCACAAATGCGACGAGAAAGTAGGTTTTTAAAGTGAAAATGTCTAAAATTTTATAAAGTTTTTATATCTAAATTCAATATGAAAATTATTCCAATGAAATAAATTGTATTAATATATTTAAAATTTAACTAATTTTAATTTAAAACAAATTCATAATATAATTTATCATTATAAACTATTTAAATGAAAAGGAGGTTTTCAATTAAAATTTAATATTTTTCACTATTCATCAAAAAATGAATCTTTTCAAAAAGATCCAAAAAAATATCCATAAGATACTTTTTATATTTTTATTGCTAAAATAAAGTTTATTTCTTCCAATAAAGTTTCTAAAAATGTTGAAATTTAATTTCAAATTAAGTGTGCAAAGTGTGACTAAACTATGTTTTGTTTAAACTTGGTGTTGTGTGCATCACAAATTATCAATGAAATTAAATTTATTCTAATAAAAATTTGTTGTAATGTATTGGGGTGTTACATGTTCTTAATACCTACCCCATCCAATCAATTTTTTCAATTATAAACATTTATCACATGCAACTAGCATGAACTCGGCTTTCCATACATTGTGGATATACATCTTGTACAACCTTATTCATGATCCAACTCACACTCCCACGGGTCTTTTGTAAACCAAGTCAGGCTAACCATACTACAGGGATTTTCAATATTAATACACTCTATAATAAATATTTTGGAACTCATCTTAAAAATTATAGTCCTACATGTTCCATGATTTAACAAATGATTTCCTGACTCATGATATTGTTTTTATTGATTTAAAGCATCAACTATGAAAACATTGGTCAACTTGGAATGTCACCTAAATAGTCTTATCCAACATAGCTAGTTTTGATACACCATAATTTAGGGTTCTTTTCATAAACAAAAATAATCACTATACCAAAATTACAAAACTTGATAACCTCCGTACATTGGTCATGAAACGAGAATAAAATGAAGCTCCTTACTATTAAGGAAAACATAAAACTTATGCCAACCTTTATCGTAGGTTTCCCTAGATCAAATGAAAAGCATATAACCTTGTAGGGTCTGAGTCAAAACTAATTACTTCTAGGTATCCCACCTAGACATGTTGATAAGGATCAAAATAGTTCCACTAGGTCTATCTACCTAGCTCTAAGGTCTCTCTCATGGGAACCATAACCCACATAAAAAAATCTATTACAAGCTAACTAATGTTCCTTTAAACTCTCTCTAAAGTGATAAACTTAAATAATAAAAAATTTCATCGAACTACATGGGATACAATGTCAACATTCTAGGATAATGATTTGAAAATTAATAGGAATTCATATATGGTAATACCCCCTTGAGGTCCAACTTACCATAAAATCATCCACATACCTAGGGGTGTCATTTTGACATCTCTAAGAGTCCTACCTGGATTTAACAGATCAAATAGATAGAAATTTTCATGGTTAAAAACTCAGCTCAAAATTCTATTGATTGCATATATCCAAGGATTTTACCACAACTGTCTAACCCATCATTTTTTAACAAAACACATCAACTATTATATTATATATGTTCCTAAAATATCACTAGGATCTACCGCATAACTATCAGATTCAAGAAATGGTAGGAATGATTCTAACTAAGATCAATAAAGATGCTCATATTCTTTCTCAAAGCATCTCATTAGGTAAACTAAAGTTAACCCTTACACAAATTTTCAATCCAAAAACACCTCTAAAAGGTTTCATTTTGAGGATTTTAAATGATTCTCATTTATCACAACATTTAAAGAGGATCCAATATAAAGGATATAATATACCAATTATTAACGAAAATTATACTAAGATCATTATTTGGCAGACACCATGCATTATAAAAGGAAAATAATCCCATAATTTCATTTTAAAACTAAAAATTATAATTTATTATCCATGAAACTATCACAATTGGTTTAGTTAAAGAAAATATCAATTTTCACGATATAGAGGAAAACAACCTTTAGGTTTTAATTGGAATTTTAATTAACTAAAGCCTCATGATAATAAATAATGAAATCATATAATAGGTCTTTCATCAATTAAAGGGATTCATTCAAAAATATGCCACAATACATTTATAAATAACCCATATAAGTGTTTTTTTACACATTAAATAACTATAACACCTAGGATAATCATAACCCTATGGGTTTTAATACCAAGGAATATAAAGAATAATGTGACCTATGAGGGTCCTATTCATTTAAACAGGGTTTTCAAAACACCCATAGTGGGTTTATCTCTAAAAAAATAAACCCCAGCTGACCTACTTGGGTCTAGTTGTTTATTTAAGGATTTAGTCATATAGGTCATCATTCCCAATTAATAGTGGTATTAGCCTTTATAAATTCATTCATTTTCAATAAGAATTTCAATTCTGTATATATATATAATCATTATGGTTTAATTATATGAATTAAAATTACCATGTTATAAAGGTACATTCTATTATAATTTATTATTGAAATTCATGTAACTTAAATCAAGTTTGACCTTTGGTATCAGAATATATCATGTTCATGTATGATGTTTTGATTATAAAAGTTTCTCTTCCCAATTTATAAAGGCTCATACACTTTATAATGTTCTGTAAGCACCCATTAAATTACAACCATAAATTTTCCATCCTTTGAAACCAATAGTTCATGGCTCAAACATTTCATAATTGGTTTATTAAGGTGTTTCCATCAAGATATATGGGAAAATACCTTTTAGGTTGATGTATAATATTTAAGAACCAATTATTTTATCATAATATAACAAAGCATACTATCATGACAATAATAGTTGTAAATATGGAAATGGACATAGAAATCTACAACATAATTATGGAATATGTAAAATGAAATAATTCACCCCAAAATAGTATAAAAGCAAGAATTTTATAGATGAAATCATGATAAATAATCATGTAAGGCACATCCATCAAAATTTAAAAAAGTTAAGAAATACAGTCTATATGGCATATCATATGGATGACATGTGAATCTTTCTATTCCTACAATGATGAATGAATTAATAAATCCTTTCCATAAAAGGACATGGGAAAAATTCCATTAATCAGTAAATAATATAAATACAGAAATCACTCGAGGAGAAATATCAATCAATTATAATCACAACAACATAAATAATCTCATCCCTAGAAACGTGATCTTTCCCCATGTGTGCATTGGATAGACCCAAACATGAGCTATTTACCAAGTGCTGACACATTACTAATCTCTTTTATAGCACCCCAAAATAGTAAGAAAAATGAATTAAGAAAGCTCTTATACCAATTAGTAACATCTCGACCCAAAATCAACTAAAAGGTTCCCTCATCCAGTTGGTTATAAGGCCTCATGCACACCTCTAGATCAGTAATGAATAAAGTAGAAGCTTTAATGGATAAAAAGAGAAAATAATGATAATAATGACTGAATATATATATATATAACAAGACCAAATCCAAATAAACCAACCATGCATGAACATGTTATGACATAAATACTGGTAGTCAGATATATAGCAAGTGATACAATAAGCTAGGCTAGAATTACAAAGGAAATAAATAAATAAATAATCTAACTCTAAATATAATATCGGGTGCATTCTCAACCACTAAACCCCTATCTCCCAATAAATTCAAATTCCTTTAATGTAAAACAAAATAGATCACAGTCTAGTTCCTAACTTTTAATCAAGAGATATGTCTGGGTACCCAATGACGACCCGAACAAGGTGTGAGTAAAACTTATTAGGCCACCACAAACTTTTTCTAATTAAATCTAGTAAATGAATTTAAAATTAATTTTTTTTAAGGTATAATAAATTTTGTATTGTAATTAAATAAATAAAATTAATCAATTCAACTCAGGTTCCTTATGGAAACCTGGTTGACCATACCTGATTCGACCTATTCTAAAAATGCCACTAAATATGTGTCGCCATGTATATGTATCTATATTTACAAGTGTTTATATATATATATATACTATATATAAAGAAATATATATATATATATATATATATATATATATATAATTGGTACTAACCAGGACCTGAGGAGTAACACAAGTGTCCAGTATAATCATAAGAGTCTCATATTTTCAAAAAGGGCCTCTATACCCATCTATCTCATGGACTAAAGAGGGAGTCTATACCCAAGTTTCATAAATAATTTGGGATTCCATACCCAAGTATCATATATCATAATGTACTCCATTCCCAAGTATCATGAGTAATAAGAAGAAGTGCCATGCCCAACATCCTAATCGAGGGGGCGTGGAATGTCATGTTCGGCAACCCAAGCGACGTTAATTGCCATTTCAAACATCATCAACCAAATGGTTTTGTAATACCATGTCAATGAATCTAACCAATTTCCATATGTAATAATCCATTATAAGTTACTCCCACTTTCCTTATGATCCATTATCCTTGGCGTTATATAAAGAGAAACCCTTCATCACTCGAGGCACAATGTACTTTCATTTGTGTTTAGCATTTAATATTTAGTTATAGGTCATGATGTCATACATTCCATAATATAATCCAACCCATGAAATAAGACCATTAAATTGTAAATAAACAATAATTCCATGGGAATCACCCATGCCATAACATAAATCAACTAACACTATTTAATCATTCATTTTCATTAGCTAAAAGTGTGCACCTCAAAGGTTGATTTATTATAAAATAGTGGCATGGTTGTCATACCATTTTAATCAAATGAATTAATTATAAAATTTCAGTACCTCATAATTTTCGATCATTCCACACATGATCAAGGACCATGAGGCTTATCCATCTTTCTCAACTCATTAAGGAATTTATAAGTGTGATAAGGAATTTAAAGAACACGCCTTAATGGCGGTTTAGTAATAGGCAAGATGATAGATGAAACGTGGAATATTTCACACATTAATAGGTGGATCAGGATGGGGTTTTCAAACTCCAGACTCGTAAGGGGATCTAATTAATCGAGCTTGTGGTCTAATCAATTCAATTTAATTAATTTAAAGTTTTAGAAGTGACACATAGAAGGTCCATAACGCAACAAAATGGTTCCAATTATAAATGATAAAAAAATTAGGGATAATATAAAGACCTCCTACCTTACACATAGGATTATTCACCCATCCATTATAGGTCCTTCATTCAATACAGAGTGAGAAAAAATAGATGAATCAATAAACACATTTAAAATAAGGAAAATTAAGTCACACAATTTTCACATCAAAAGTGATAATAGAAAATGATAAAAGAGGCAAGAGGAGTCAAAGAATCACCATTAGGATTCTAACACATCTGAAGGTGTTTGATTCAGACTAATAACAAAGGAAATCCATTAATGGAAGAGGGTAGAAGAGGAGGATAAAGTGAGGGACCTGCTAGGTGAATGATGGATGAAAATGGGTAAAATATAATTTCATGGTGGGGCGGAAAATGGTGATTTTGACCCTCTTTAAGAGGTTCATGGTTAGGATACATCTTTTGGATGACCATACAGTGCCAAAATCCTATGACTCGCCCCCTTGAACAGCTAGGTTTATATTTACACATGTCATGTTCTTCCCGTGCATTTTCCCCTCACATTTTTCTAAAGACATCCCATGTGAACATATAGCCTCAGGTGCGTGGTTAAACAAAACATGTGACACCCTCTTCAACCCTACATAAGGCATCATGATTTTACATAGATGCCTACATGATTTCAATAATTTGTACTACCCTATATTCTTCTCTTGAAAATGAGTTTATGGAGCCAATTTCTTTTGAAATTCATTCGAACTCCTACGACATCTCTCAAGCCTTAAAAATCATCCCAAAACAAAAAAATTAAGGGTTAAAATTCATGGATTTACATTCTGAGTATAAATTAATGATTTTTACCATCCGATAAAAAAATATTTCAAATTCTCATGAAATGTTTAACCCAGTCCAAAATAAGACACATTACAGTGAACTTATCCCATGAATATTTTATCTTATGTTTCAATTGTTAAATATCGTCTTGGTCTTGGTCATTGTAAAATCCTAGTGATTCCATCTCCCTAATAATATCTCATAAATGAGCTTCATAGGGTATGATTCAACTGGTCAAGTACATAGATTTTTTTATTATATGTCAATTAGACCATATCATAACCCTTAATTTATACTATTGTTAATGGATTCTGTAGAAAAATTATAATATTAATGATTATGATTCTTAATAGTCTTTTAATCCTGATAGATAAATTATAACTAGAATTTATAACGGTCCAAAATAGAAAAATGAAATATTATGAATTTGATTTATATAAATACATTACTTAATAAATAATATATTCATTCATAAGGGAATTTAATTTATAAAAGTTAAGGCTTTTACTTTATTCCTCCTTCAAAATATTCACCCTTTCAATTTTCATTTTGTACACTAGAACATATAAGAGTACTTCTATTAGATTACCTCTCCTATTTCTCATATTCCATCCTCACACTTACGGTTCTTTAATGGTACTTTGAACAAGTGATTTGCCTTGTTTTATAAACTTTATCTCTATGATCTAAGATCTTCACCGAGTTCTCCTCATATGAAATATTTTTCTCCAATGGTACCACCTCATAATTCAGTATATGTGTGGGGTCTTGTATATACATATTTAAGAGGGATTCATGGAACACGTCATGTAATTGAGATATGTTAGGTGTAAGTTTTATTCGATTGGCCACAACTCTAATTCAATAAAAGATATCAAAGGGGTCAATGTATCTAGGAATAACCATATCTATTCTTCCCAAACCTCATGGCTTTCTTCCATGGGGATAAATAGAGGAACACTTTATATCTAATATCAAAATATAGGACTTATCAATGATTGTTTGTATTTTTTTATATCAACTTTTCTTGGATTACATATAACACTGAATGGTTTAAACCTTCTCTTTCAACTCTTGGTTAAGATCAGGTCCCATCAGCTTACACACTCTAACTTCACCCCCAACATGTTGGCATATGACAGATATTCTCATAGAGATCCTTATGAGGTTCCGTTTGAATACTAGAGTGGAAATTTTTGTTATATGTGATATCCAATAGGGTAAATTTTTGATCCCAAAATCCTGGGAAATCCATTGAACATTATATCAGTATATCCTATAGATTTTGAATGGTTCTCTCAAAATGATCATCCATATAATGGTGATAAGTAGTACTAAGACTCATATCTGTATCCAATTCTTATTGAAGGATTATCAAGAACCTCTAGGTAAACATCAAATATCGATTAGATGCAATGGAGAGTGGTACTCAATGAAGTTTTACCACTTATCTTATGTATATCTTGGTGATTTGGTCAAGAAATAAGCATTCCTTGATATAAATGTAATATGTTGAATTTATAAGATGATCTAATACCATCCAAATGAAGTTTTTTCCATTAGATTTATTAGGGAGTCCTATGAAAAAAAATACATGGTTATGTTTTCTCATTTTTTTCTAGTATGGGGAATAGTTGCATCATACCCTTAGAATTCTATAGTTCAACCTTAACTTGTCGAAATATCAATCATTAGGATAAAATTTCATCTATATCCATCTTTATGTTATAACAATAAAAGTGTTTCATCAAATATCTATACATATTAGTTCTTACTAGTTGAATGGAGAAGGATGAGTTATGAACATAATCCTGATGTTCCTTATTTATTTTTCATTTCGTTAGGACACATATCCATGTTCCAAACCTTATTAGTCTATATTTACCAGATATAAACTATGAAATAATTTCTACCTTATTATGTAGCTTCTCTTCATCTTTTTGGGCCTCCTTTATCCACACAAGAATCAATGGTTGAGCAGTTATTTTAGTAAGGTTGTATAATACTAGTTTTATGATTCTCATTTACATTATTTTCATGTACAACAAGATTATATCCATTTAAATCCTCATCATGGATAGTATTTTATAATCCAATATACTTAGACAATCTACCACTTTTTTCATCATCACACGATGGTAATAGATTGAACAATAATAATCTTTTATTAGATCTAACCATCTTTATTGGAACATATTGATATCTTTTTGTGTGAACATGTACTTGAGACATTTATGATCCATATATATGACACACCTCTCCCTATATAGATAATGTAACATAATATTGAATGTGAATATCACTGCAACCAATTATTTTACTCTTTAAATCTCTCTTCATTTTAATCAATCTACGAAAACTCCACTCCCTTTTGAGTTAGCAAGGATCGTGGGATTGAAAATCATGGTATGTTTATCACAAATTGAATATAGCACCCATATAATCTAAATAAACTATATTTCTATGTCACATATGTTTTTCTAGGCCTACATTCAATTTAATTTATCTTCTAAGGATCCAAATATTTCCTTTTTGGTGATAAAATTCCCCCAGAATGTTACTTTCCCCATACATGACTTGTATTTATTGTACTTCACATATGAATTTTCTTTTCACAAGGTATTCAACCCAAGATCCAAATTTTTATGATGTTACCCATTTATTTTAGAGAAGATAAGAATATCTATAACACCCCAATATTTTTTGGTATATATCTTTTTAAATTTAATCTCTTTGATATCTTACATTTCACGTAACATCAAGCTTTAAAAAACCTTGATATACTATTAATATTATAATTTAAAATGAAAATAATATCCTAGACATTAAATTAGTGTTTATGAATATGATTAAATAATTTACGAAAATATATTATAGAATTCATTTATTACCAAATATTTAGAAATTAATATCAAAATCAAATAAATATAAAGGGAATGTTTTAATAAAGAACTATTTTTATAGTCACAAAGTCATTTTATCATAATAAATAATTTGATTATAATTAGTGAATGATATTATTGAAATAAATATTAAATAAAATGGTTTTTTTACAATCATTTAATTGGTTTTATAGGCATAATATAAGAATAAATCCAATTTTATGCATAAAAACCTAATTTTTTCTAAACGCAGTTTTACCGCCTTTTAATGGAGAAACTATTTTAAATGAAATTTCGGAAACTTTTAAAATTTTTATTCAAAAAATTAAACTTATTTTTTTAAATAATAATATAAAAATTTACTTTGTTTCACTTTTTGGTATTTTCAGATAAGTATCCTATTTTGATGAATACTGATAAATATTACATTTTAATTGAAAACAGCTTTTTTATATAAATAATTTATAGTGTTAAATTATATTTTTTTTATTTGTTTAAAAGAATAATTAGATCATTATTTTATCATTTAATATAATATAGGTTATTGGAATTAATTTCACATCTAATTTGTATATAAAAATATTTCAATATTTTGATCATTTTCACATTAAAAACACATTTTCTCGTTCTGTCAACATGACTAATTTTAAATTAATTACAAAAAATACAATGTTTTTAATTTTTAAAAATGGATTCAATATTTAAAATCATAAGTTACAAATTTATTAAATAGGTTCTTTTTATTATTTGGCAATATGAATAGTAACTTTAGTATTTTTTTATTACCGTGGTTAAGGGTAATTCGGTTAATTAAGTAATAAAAATAATATTATAAGTACTATAAAATTGTCATAAAAGTTTTCCTAATTTAATTGGATGGTTTTTTTTTAAATAACCATCCTTGGGATGATTTTATGGCCTCTATGAGTCACTTTGAGGACTTTAAATATTTTATAGTATTTTATTCTAAGGAAATTCTAATATGTCATTGTCGTGTTTTTAATAAGTTATACATTTTCTATATGTGGTTATTAAAAAAATATATTATACTTTAAATATTAATTAGAGATAAATTTTTTTATATTAATCATTATAAATTATTTTAAATTTTTAGTAAATAAATAATAAAATTAAATGTTTGCACAATGATGATGCGGTAATTGTTTTATTATTAGACAAATCAGAAAATGTAATTAAAATATTAAAATAAATTTAATTATATATAATTAATATCATCAACGTATTTTTTAGATTACCTAGAAATATTAGGGACGTATTAAAGGTTTTGGTTTAAAGTTATGTTGTGTATTTACATTTTTTATTAAGTCAACTAATGAATTGCGTCAAAATTGATATTAATGAAATTTTAAAATAAATAATATTTTATTAAATGATGTAATATTAATAAAAAATTAAAAATAATTCAACTGATCAGGATAATGTTCAAAATTTCACCCATTACTCATTTATCATTCTTTCGGCATTTTATAGTAACTATATTAACACTTAAGGAATTAAAAGTAAAGTTGTCACGTTAAGAGTTAAAGGGTTTAACTAAGGGTTAAAGTCAAAAGATAAGGGTAATAATTTGACCTAAACTAGTATAAAGTTATTGGTTGAGATTATTTCTACCCATCCTCATATTATATTTTAATTAAATCACTTTTTATCCATGTGGAATAGAAAATTAATTTATATTAATTTAATATTTTGAGAGTTTCCAAAAGTACATATAACCGCAATTATTAAAGGATGCCACATCCCTCACTTAATTACATCACTTTCAGGCTTATATCTCAAAAAAACCTACCAAATAATCTAAAAACTTTCACCAATCATATTATATTCCTCCCTTTAGGCATAAATCCAAACAAGGAAGTTTTTGGTATAATCCAAAAGGTGTTACCTGAAAACATGGTATCATCCTTCAACTATCACTTTGGTTTTATTTCTTACCCCACTCCTTAATTTATTATTATTACATGACTATATAATAACAACATTATCCTCAATATACTGAGATTTTTTTATATTAAGGGTTCTACCAACACCTACACACACTTCCATCAAATTGGTAACAAAATTACCAATTGTGTATGATGAACTACTTCCTTAGGAAATGATGTTGTATGTTTTTCCTTTACCACATATCATGATTGGACATTATGATGGACATTATTTTTTTATATGATATATATCATATTTATTTTTTATAAATACTTATTTAATTCTTATATAGAACATACCTTCATTATTTCCATTTTGTTTAAATACAATAACATCATTTGTGGAAGTGTAGACTACCTTATCCTCAAGGCGATGTGATTCATTCACACTATATATGGAATGTATAAAGGATGGTTTAAAAAAATAAGTGATGTATATGAAATATATGTAATAATTGAATTATAATATACATATATATCATTTACTTTTAATTCTTTTAATGTAGCAATGAAATGAATTTAGCGTTCATGCATACGTATGACTAACCATCTCCATGAATGGTCCATTTCATTTCCTATCTCCAAATTTTATGGATTATTATAAATATATATATATACATATAAACTTAATATATATTATGTTTAAATCATTTTTTACATTATTTAGATTATTAAATCATGATCTAAGTAATTGGAATAACAAATAACAAGTCAAAACATACTCAATAAACTAGGTAATTAACACCCAAAATAGTGAAAATGGTGAAAGATTTTTAACAAATGGGTGATAAAATAATATAAAAAGATCATATATGGTAATATATAAATAAATTTATAACAAACATATACTTATTATACAGGTTGTTTGAGCAATTACATATAGATTCAAGATATAAGGTAAGATACTTCATCTCAATCTCCTTTCATTGAGGCATAGTTTGATGTTATATATGCCCATTGTTTCATGAGGTGTGTATTCTACCACTTGAATTATCATGTCATTAATTTATTTATTATAGTTTTATTTAACATTATGTTAAATTTTATTCCTTCATTGGGATTATGATTTAAATGTTCAAAGTTGTATGAGATACCTTGAATGTTTAAATAGTTAATTGTCGAAAATTTTTCTCCATGCCAATTTTCATAATATTATTTTATATATTCATATATATGAATATAAAAGTATTATAAACGAAATTTTATGGCTATTTTTAAATTCATTAAAAAAAATTCAAAAGTAAATTTTTTATATTTTTTATATAGAAATATTTGATAAATGAAAAACATAATGTTTTTTCTAACGTATATGGCGCCAACATCTTTCCCACCAGTGTAAATATTATTTAATTTATAAATTCCTATTAAATATTACATATTTTTTTAAAAGTAAAACCTTTTCCCTTATTTTGGGACATTTGGTATTAAAAATAGTTATTTTTAAATGAAAATGGTATTTTTGTATGAAACTTTTTTTCATATGGGTTTATCATGGTTTTTCCCCGATAGTATTTCTATGATTTTATTAGAGTATTCTCATATATGTCAACAAATTTTGTTGAATATTATTTTTAATTTAGTTTTACCTCTTATGATATCATCTACTAGGTTTTATTGAATGGTTTAAGACCATTTTGACCATGGATGTGCTATTTTGATACCATTAATAGTTTACAGAAAAAGTATTCTCATTTAATATGCTAGTTCTTTAGTACAAATGTTTATGTTGTGTATGTTTCACCCCATTTATATGAGGAATGAATTATACATAGTAAGTGATTTTTGGGGACCATAATAGCTTCTTGATGCATCGGTCGGTCTCATGAGACAAAGAGGATATGTATTTGGCTGATCCCTTACCCATTTATTTTTATTTACGGTTTTGGTGGAGACCTTAACCATTTATTTTCAGATGTCTTGGTCAAGGACTTGATGGTATGTTTTATATGTACAACATTATGCATTGCATAATTATGATATTAGTTATTAATATTCCATGTGATTACTCAACTAGTACAATATCTATGGTTAAGTTTCCTAGATCCTATGATTATTTTTTTTAGAAAAATGAGCACGGGGGGTCTAAAATTGATAAAACAAACATTAGACAAGAAGAAAAGAAGGAATTTTACATTTGTCCCTAGTAAGACGTGAGACCATGTCACTAGGAATGGTGTTGATATGTATGTTACTCTCTTATAACACCCCTTTGTTTTCAAGGCCATCAGCAATGTAGTTCACCTCTTAAAAGGTATGTGTGATGAAGTAGTTAAGGGAGGAGATTTTGTCAATGCAATTTATCCATTTACCTGCAAGCTTCCATTCCAATATGGTTTGTCTGATCCTAATGGAATAAACTACTATGGCTGAGTCACACTCGAACCAATTTTTGTTCCAATGTTGTTGGAAAGCGATATCCACCACTCTGATGAGTGCCATAATTTCAGCTTCCAAAGCAGTGGTGTTCCCACAGGGGCCATAATTGCATTCCACAACCTCCCCATGTTGATTCTTAAAGATTACCCCATATCCAGATGGCTCAGGGTTACCCTTTGAGGCTCCATTCATATTACATTTCAACCAGCCGTTGAAAGGGGAAATCTAAATCACCTCTATCATGCCCCTTGATTTGGGGTAGCAACCCACAATCCTTAATCTTATGAGAATCATGAACTCCCTGACCAAGCTGTTACAAAGCTCCTTAATCCATGAGCTAGCATTTTAAGTGGCCACTAGGATGTTGTTAATTGCATTGGCTTCATTGAACCCTGCTTGGTGATGAATAGGGTTATTGCGGGCCTTCCATACTACATAAATCACTTCAGCACATGCCACCTACAGCAGTGCATTTAGCTATTTGGATTGTTGAACTTTAAGCAGGAGTTGAATATACTGTATAGCCATGAAAGTATTGGGAGAATACAGCTCCAAAATGTTAAGGAATGCATTCCACATAGAAGAGGCTATGTTTCAGGACAACAACAAGTGGTCGATGTCCTCTCTATGCTGACCACAAAGTGCACACCTTGAGCATAATGAATTCCCGACTCTTTGAATGTTCACTCCCACTGAGATTTTATTATGATAAAGCCTCCAGATAAGTGAAAATCTGGAGGTAAGCATCCAGTTTATATTGAGAGAGCCAATCCAACTTACCTAACTATTCAATAGGTAATTGTAAAATATTTTACAGTTAAGCAGGACAACTTAAGACCCTTCCTATAGCAGCATATCCTCCTACTTGATTAAATCATAGCAATCAATCAGAGAGATGATTTCATCTGGAATATCATCTCTGTGTTGCAGCTGGTCTTTGATGGATAAGCTGCTATCAATGGCCTACTCTTCAGAGTTAATCCTGTCCATGAGAGGTGTGCCTGTCCAGTTGGTGGACCATAATTTCAAATTTGAGTCCGCATTGACCACCCAGCATGAGTGTCTCATGATAGTGAGGAACATCGAAAGCAGACTAGTCCAGATTGACGAATCCATGTATCCATACCTCCCATCAATGAGTCTTGGTAGAATATATCTCCTCCAAAAATCAAGAGAGGCCGAGTTGCAGTGAATAAGACTCCAGATGAACATGGCATGTAAAGACTGGTTAAAATAGCTTAGATTCTTAATTCCCAGACCTCCTTGTTTGGTAGGCATGAAGCATGTGTCCCATTTAGCAGTGATGATCTTCCTTTCCATCACGTTTCCACTCCAAACAAAGTTTTTCATTATGGAGTTAATTGTTTTCACCACAGAGGTAGACCATATATATACCATTAAAGAATATACTTGTTTTGAAATAACCACATGTTTGAAAAGACATACCTGTCCTTCCATGGAGAGAGAATTTCCCTTCCAAGACGCAAGAGTTTTCTTAATTTGGGATATATCCTAGGAAAAGTTGGATTCCTGAGGCTTTACCTAGAACAGGGGAACACCAAGATACATAAAAGGTAGGGATCCCTCGCTAAGTCCAAGACAATTCATTAGTTGAGACCTCCTTGCCGCTGCCATGTTCCTTCCAAAGTAAATGAAGGATTCGCTCTAGTTGATTTCTTTCCCTAACACGTTCTCATAGTGCGAAAGTGCCTTTCTTAGATGATTGATATTTTTTCTATCAACCTATGTAAAAATGAAAATATCACCAGTAAAAAATTAAATGAGAGGGAGCAGTGACACCTCTATCTACAGTGATGGTTGGAGGTTTTCCATTATCCACCATCTTAGTGAGCATCCTACTCAGTTAATCCTTATCAATTGCAAAAATGATTGTAGAGAGAGGGTCACCCTATATCACACCCCTTGAACAAGTAAAATATCCCACCGGTGACCCATTAATCAGAACTAAAATGTGGGAAGATTCCATCAACTTTGTAATCCAGTGAACAAAGATTTCGCAGAATCCAAATATAAAAAGAATTTGATTAATAAATCCCCAATCCATTGTGTCAAAAGCCTTTTTATGTCTAGATTCAAAGCCATATTGTCTCCCTGCATTGTCTTTCTCAGGAGATTGAAGCATTCTGAGGTCGTAAACTGGCAGTACTAAATATTCTTTCCCTTAAAAAAACCAAATTGGATCCAAGAAATAATTTTTCCAATCACCTGAGCTAGCCTCTTAGCCAAAAGTTTAGTGATTATTTTGTGTATGGTGTTTATAAGAGAAACTGGCCTGAATTGACCAATTTTGATGGCATTCTCCATCTTGTGTGTCAAGGCAATTAATTGGGCATTGAAACCTAGAGTGAATGTCCCACCACTGAAAAAGTGTTTCACAAGTAGGCGTACATCATTCTGAATGACATCCCAATATCTTTGAAAAAAAGTTTTCTAAAACCATGGTAACTAGATTTATAAAATCTTTTATTAGAAAATATAAACTTATGATTGACTTTGAGGATAAGTATACATAGAGGATACCATCCTATAGATTTATTAATGAAAATGGATACCCTAGGTTAAACCTACGAATTCATGGATTAATAAAGTGTCATGATTTAGACATCATAAAATGATTTTTAATTATTATATCACTATGATTAGTGTTTCTAATACTGTGCTTTGGTTTTTGGTCAGTAGATAGAATCAATATGATTATATAAGTAATGGTTATACTACTGATGATGAAGAGACTACAAAATAATAATTAAAGGAAGGAGGTATTAAGTACTAAGTTGATTAATTATAGTTAATGGTTAAATAAGTAGAATGATTAATGTTCTTGCGTATTTGGTTTCAAGAATTTTCCATAAATGGTACTTTAGTTATAATAATCATGAGATATATAAGGATTGTACTACAGTACTTCTTCTTTAATATTTGGAAGAAAGAAAGTTTTTATTAATGTTTTAAAGTTAATAAAGTTATTCATATATGAGGTATGTGACAATAATAGTTACATTATGTGGTTTGATTAATCTAATTATAAGATTGATTTTTTAATTTTAGAGATTTTTTTCGACTATGAATTTAGACAGATAAATTCTGGATGAGTCTTAAGGATGGAATGGATTAAGTTAAACGTTGGATATTATTGTTTTAGTTTCAACTAAGATTTAATATATTGGATATCTTGTGATAACCATTTTATTTTTGATAATATTTGAAGGTTGAAGGAACAACATATGGATCTTTATCTAAAAGTGCTTTAGGAATAAAAATCCATCTTGAATATCTATCTTCTAGTGTACTAAGTGATGTGAAAATATGTCAAATTATAGCCAAAGGATGAGATTATGCTCATGACATGGAAAGTAATCAAGTAAGTTTACTTTGTCAAATGATTATATGTATTTTAAAAGTGTCTCTTAACACTTGGAAAATGATTTTGGAACAAAAACATTATCTGTTTACTTTTCTCTCTGAGAAATCAATGGTCTTTTTACCAATAAAAAATGTATAGTTTTGTGATAATTAGCTTTCTCATAACCATATGTTCTCTAGAACTCTCCATAAGAACTTGATATAAATTCTTCTCTTCCTTTTCCATGTTTTATTACATGAAACACTAGTATGTTTTATTTCATGTGACCTTCAAAATACCCTTTATTTCATTTAATGTGGACGTTTTATGGACCCTTATTCCAATGTGGGGTTTAAATAAAGGTATTTTGAATAGTAAAACCTTATTACCAACCCAATTTAAAAAAAATATAGGACACAATTTACTGAGGTAGGGGAGAGTGTAACACCCCATGATTTTATGGTTTGTGTATTCATAAATTTAACCTCTTTTATAGCTTACATTGCACGCAACATTGAGATTAAACAAATCATCATATACTATTAATATTATTATTAAAAATTAAAATTATCTATGAGATATTAAATTTATAGTTATGAATATGATTAAATAATTTATTAAAATACTTGTTTGAATTTATTGTTTACTAATTAATTAGAAATTATTATCTAAACCAAATGAATACAAAGGGAATGTTTTTATAAAGAACTATATTTATGGTCAAAAAGTTGTTTATCCAAATAAGTTAAATTAATTAGAATTACTGATTTATGTTATTATAATATATATTTAATAAAATATTTTTTAAATTCATTCAATAGATTTATTAGGTATAATATAAGAATAAACCCAATTTTATGCAAAAAACCTATAATTTTTTAAAAGGTAATTTTACCACCTTTAAATGGAGAAACTATTTTATATCTTATTTTGAAAATATTTATAAATTTTATTTCACAAAATAAACTTCTTATTTTAAATAAAAATTTAAAAATTTACTTTGGTTTAATTTTTAGAATTTTTCTGATATGTTTCCTGATTTGATGAATAATGTTAAAATATTTTATTTTATTTGAAAATAACTTATTTGTATAAATAATTTATAGTGTTAAATTATACTTATAATTGGTTTTAAAATATAATTATATTAATATTATATAATTTAATCTAATATAAGTCATTTTAATTAATTTTTCAATGAATTAGGATATAAAAATATTTCAATCTTTTGAAACATTTAACTTTAAAAACTCGTTTTCTTGTTCCATCAACAGGATTAGTTTCAAATTAATTACTAAAAATATTGTGTTTTGAATTTTGAAAAATGTATTCCATATTTTTAATCATATGGTACAAATTTATTAAATAGGTTCCTTTTAATTTTGGGTAATATGAATAGTAACATTAGTATTTTTTTTTAAATTACCATGGTTTACGGTAAATCTGGTAATTAAGGGTAAAAATAATATTATAACTATTAAAAAAATTCCATTAAACTTGTACTAATTTAATTTTTAGGGTAATTATCAACCAAAACCATACTTAGGATTATTTTATGGCCTCCAATAGTCACAAGGATGACTTTATGGATTTTATATTATTTTATTCGAAGGAAATCCAAATATGTCATACTCATGGTTTTAATAGGTATCCCATTTTTTATATGTGGTTATTCAGAAAATATATTCAACCATAAATATTCATTGGAAAACTAAAAAATTTATATTAATCATGATAATTTATATTTAATATTTATGAAATAAATAATAAAATTAAATGCTTACACAGTGATGATGTAGTAATTGTTTAATTAATGAACATATCAAATAAATGTTATTAAAATATTAAAATAAATTTAAAATTAATATAATTTATGACATAAAATAATGTTATATATGACCTATAAAAATTAAGGATTTATTAGAGGTTTTTTTAAAATTTATCTTGTGTATTTTTATTTTTTAAAAACTCAACTAAGGAAGAGTGTCAAAATTGACATTAATGATATTTTAAAATAAATAATATTTTATTAAATGATATAAAATTTATAAAAAAAATTATTAAAATAATTGGTATAAGGTTTAAAATTTCATCCATGACCCATTTTTGTCATTTTATTGTAACTATATTAACCCTTAAAGAGTAAACATACAAGCTGTCACGGTATGAGTTAAAAGGTCTAACTAAAGGTTAATGCCAAAAGATAAGGGTAATAATGGGACAAAAACCTATATAAAAATTATTGGTTGAGAATATTTAGACCCATATTCATCTTATTATCTAAATAAATCACTTTTTATCCATTTTTAATAGAAAATTAATATATATTAATTTAATATTTTGAGAGTGTCTAAAAGTACCTCTCACCTAAATTATAAAAGGGCACCATCTCTGTCACTTACTCACACCACTTTGAGCCTTTAAATCAACCAAAAATTAACCAAATAGGGTCCAAAATTCTCTCCCATAAACCTATAATCCTCCCATTAGTAAGAAATCAAATAAATTATGTATTTTGTTATAAACCAAAAGAAGTTACCTGAAAACGAGGTAACGTTCTTCAATGATTTCTCTAGGTTTATTTCTTTCTCTAATCCTTCATTTATTATTATTACATTATTATATTATAACTATATTATCTTAAATATACTGAAAAAATATACTATGAGGGGCACACTATTTTAATATGATATATATTATATTTAATTTGTCTTCGTACTTTTTTAACAAATATCTAACTTATACCTTCATGCTTTTTATTTTGTGTAAATATGATGACATCGTTTGCAGAAGTTTGGACTACCGCCTCCTCAAAACATTTTTATTCACTCAAACTATACATGGATCGTATAAAGGATGGTTTTAATAAAAATATCCTATATGTATGACATAGATATTATATTGTAATTACAATATACATATATAATTTACTTTTCATTGTTTTAATACGAATGAATAAATGAATGTAGTGTTCATCTGTACGTACGACCTACTGTCTCCATGAACTGTTCATTTCATTTCATATCTCCAAATTTTATGTATCATTCTAAATATATATATGTATATATATAATGAATATATATAATATTTAAATAATGGTTTAATTTTTTTTATATAATTAAATCATGATCTATGTAATTAGAACAACAAATAACAAGTCAAAACATACTCGAGAAACTATGTAATTAACACCCAAAATAGTGAAAATGATGAATGATTAGTAAAAAATGGGAGATAAAATAATATAAAGAGATCATATATGGTAATATAGAAATGAATTTATAATAAAACTATATTTATTATATAAGAGATTTGATCCAGTATGTTAAGAGTCAATACATAAGGTAAGGGACTTTGTCTTAATCTCTATTTATTGAGGCATAATTTGATATTATACACTTACCTTATTTTATGAGTTGTATATACAACCCCTTTACTTATCATTTAATTAATTTATTTTTTATAATTTTACTAACATTATGTTAAATTTTATTCCTTCATGGGGATTATTACTTAAATTATCAAAGTGATATGGGACACCTGGAATGTTTAAGGATTTAATTATCAAATATTTTTCTACATGTCAATTTTCTTAATATTATTTTACATATTTATTTATATAGATATAAAAAGATTATAAAAGAAATTTTATGTCTATTATTAATTTTATTTATATTTTTTCAGAAGGAATATTTTTACATGTTTTTTATAGAATGATTCGACAAATGGGAAAATGATTTTTTTAACGTACATGGTGATAAATATTTTCCCACCATCATCACTATTATTGTAACACCCCAAGATTTCATATTACGTTAGTTCTTCAAAGTAATTCAATAACTAACACTACACGCAACATCAAGTTCAAGAACACCACGACATACCAAACTAGTTGTTCAAAAGCATTTATGAGTAGTATAAAATGAATTTTTAACTATATATAATCCTTATAATTTTAGAATCCATATTATTATTTTCTTAGACATAATTTAAGAACTAATTCATTTTTTCAGATAAATGAATTTTTTTTCAAAAAAAGAACTTCTACCGCCTTTTAATGATTAACCCTTTTTAAATACAATATTTGAAACCTTTATATATTATATTTGACAAAATAAACTTTTTATTTAGATTCGGGACACAAGAATTTAGTTTTAATAAATTTTTGGTACTTTTTTGATAACTTTCATATTTTGATGAATAGTGAAAATTGCTAAATTTTAATTAAAAACAACTTTTTTAATCAAATTAATTTATAGTGTTAAATTATACATTTTAATAGTTTGGAAGTATAAATAGATTATATTTTTACCATTTAATCCAATTCTGGTCATTCTAAGTAATTTCACTTTGAAATTGGACATAAACAAGTGTCAAACTTTTGATAGTTATTATTTCTTAAAAATATGCCTTTTGGTTTTGACAACGGGAATGAATTTTAAATTAATAAATGAAACTTATATGTTTTTAATTTGGTAAAATAGAATTCATTTTTGAATTCATAATATCAAAATTATATTAGGGTTAATTTTTGATATTTTTCTGAAAACATACAATTTTTTATGAATAGTGAAAAACATTGAGTTATTGTTTAAAACGGAATTTTTATTTAAATATTTATTTATTTAATTTAAATTTATTTTAGGTCATAATAGATACATAATACTAATATATTTTCAGTGTAATTCATTGGAGTCATGTTGTAATAATCTTAGATATATAAAATTTTATTGAACTTTTCACCGTCTTTTACCCACCTCCTATGAGAATTTGCAAATTCACATAAAACATAATTTTACCGCTTCTGTGAGTTGAATTTCAAAAATCCGAGAGACATGGTTAATATCAAGTTGTAAAATTTTCTCCAATAAGATAAAAAAAATTGGTGAATAGTAACGTTTTACTTTTATTTACCACGGTTAAAAGTAAATAGGGTAATTAAGGGTAAAAATGATATTATTATTACCCTAACACGTGTCCTAACACTATTGGATGATATATTTTTGACCATGGGAATCTTTGTGTTGATTTTGTGACCCCATCTATCCACTTTTAATTTATAATGACACTTTATATTAATTAAGTTAAATTAAACACAAAAATGACATTAACATATATCTTTTAGTAAAATAATTTTTACATAGGGTTATACATGTTATATATTTGACTATAAATATTAATTATAAATATAAAAATATTTCCTACATAATTGTATTTTATTTATAATTTTTAGACATTGAATAATTAAAATAATTTATTACACAATGATGATGCATTATTTTCTTTATTAATGAAAGAAGAAATAAATGATATTATAAATACTAAAATAAATATAATTTGAAAGTTTTGATGCCATTAAAAAATTTAATAGGTGACTATGACATGTTATGGTTGATTAAATGTATTTATTTTTAAGTAATAATGTTTTTAGAACTTTAAAAAAATCAATTATTAAATAATCTCAAAATTGACATAAATGAGTTTTTAAAACAAATACAATAATATTGGTTGATAAAATATTCCTAAAAGTCAAAGTTTCAGAAACATGGCCTAAATAATCTGATATGTGACATTAAGGAACCTATTGGGGTTATTTTGGAAGTTTATAGTAAGTTTATTAACCATATAATATAAAAATACAAAGAGACATGGTAAATGTCAAACTATTTAACTTAGAGTTAAATCTAAAAGATAAGGTTAATATAGTGATCCAAACCTGTCTAAAACCTATTGGTTGAGTGGTTTTCGACCCATCCCCACCATAGACTTTAAATAATCCACTTTTGAGCCATTATAAACCTAAAATTATTTTATTATAAAATAATATTTCTAGCTTTTTCAATGGTTCCCATCACCCCTCTTATAAAAGGGAACTCCCCCTTATTTCTAATTCAGACATTCAAAGCCTTTTGGTTTGGCCGACCACTGCCCAAATACACTCTAAATTTTCCTCAATTTATCCTAGAGGCCCTCCTTCAGTCAGAAATCCAACCTAAGGATCCCTTTTGATCAAATCAAATGGAAGAACCTGAAGAGGAGGTAAATATTTCATCACCTTTTTCAAGTTTCTTTCTTTTTCCACTTCCTTTTTCTTTGTTTTTTCCATTTTAAAATAATAACTCCAGTATCTTATATATACTATGATGTTAATATAAATATGGTACAACAAAATTCATTATTATATCCATCCTTTGAATGACATGTCACCATACATGCGTACGTACGGCTTACCGTCTCCACGTTGTGGTGTAATTGTTATTCAATACATCATTATTTGGATAGGTATAATAATGATGTGTTATTAATGTTAATAATAAATATAACATGATAAATATTCTGTATATATGATATACCATCCAATTATATATTATTTTAATATCAAAATATTGATATTTTCACTCATGCATACGTACGGATTACCGTCTCCACAAATGCGATGAGATTCATTCCCCATCATATCCATTCAAGACTAATTTTAATTTTATGATTAAATTTAATATTTAAAGACATGATATCATTCTGGATATGAATAATATACATCCCATCCATAAAAAATATTGCTCACAAAATAAATAATATAAAGGAAAACGAATCTGTTAACACCCGAAACAACGATAATACTAAGATATTATTAACGAAACAATATTAAAAGATCATATATGATATCATATTAATGTATATGATTATTTTATAATTTAATAAAAATTATTTAACCATTATATAGGAGGTTTACCTACCCTTGACCAAGGAAAATTACAAGGTAAGGGTTAATTTCCCAATCCCTTCATTATCCGAGGTTGTTTTTACGTAAGTATCTACTGGGACATATTTATTATCCTTGTCCATGTTTCATAAAAGAGTTTTCCAAGGGATTCCTTTTAAGTGACTTTTTACTAAAACGTCATTTTAAATGTTTTAAAGATTTATTCTTCTAAAACTTTCTCATTAAGGTCCATGTCTTCAAAATGTTTTTTAAGGATTTATTTATATAGACATGAATGTTTTCAAAATGTTAATTTCTTTGAAAAGCTTCAAAGTAGTATGGGAAAATTTGATTCAAAAATGTCTTTAAATGTTTTATTTTATAATTATGTGAATTTTAAATGATTTCAAAAAAATAGATATTTCTCTCAAATAGTTTTTATTTCATCTATGCCAACATCCTTTGATGGATTATAAGCTTATTTGAAGTTGATTTATTATGATACAAAACTTCCATATTGTATTGAAGGTTTTGTGATATGTTTGACTGTGGATGTATTATTTTTATACTATTCATGGTTTATGGAAAAATTATGGACATTTCATATTCTATTTCTAATACGAATGTTTATGTTATGTTTAAACCTGCTCATATGAGGAATGCATTGGACTTAGTAAGTGGCGGGTGGAGCCCTCTATAGCTCCTCGATGCATCGGTAGGTCTCATGAGACAAACTAGTGTCTTGGCACAAGGCCTTGACAAAATATTATTTTTAGTCTTGGCACAAGTCCATGACTATGTGGTTATGATGATCTGACATTATGTATTCCTTTATTATGAAAGTGGTTATTGATATTTCTTGTGATTATTAGACTAGTAAAATATCCATGTGAAGAAGTAAATGGAATTATTTCATTTTATTTTTTCCATATTATACTGAAGTTCAAGTTTAAAATGCTTTTGTTTTAGTTATACATTTCCTTAAATGTTTATGCTTATTTATGAAAGTTTCCACTATATTTTTATCCTTACTGAGCATTTGAGCTCACCCCTTTCTATGTTTTATTTTTACCAAGATGTGAATAATTATTTTATGACTGACCTATAGGGATAGTCTAAGGGGATATGATTGTGTACTATGATGACTATGTTGTTGTATTTTTTCACTTTATGGTGTAATGTAAGACTTATGAATGAATCTAGTGTTTCCAAAGCTACTAAACTAATCGGTCTTTCGAGACTTGATCTTTTGTAATCATGCCAATGTTATGTAATAATGCACCGACTCTGGGTAACTGGGTCGGGGCGTTATAATTGGTATTAGAGGAAGTTTAGTACAAACCTTGGAAGCTAGATTTAGATAAACTCTGATTAGAGAACATAGACCTAAGATGGACTTTGAGGATTAGTATAGAATAACTTCCTAGAATTTTGGTGTTGTAGAGATTTTGTGAGTCTTTCAAGCAATACGTCCCTATCTGGATATGAGCAGGTAGAGGAGGATCTGGGATAGATGTAGATAGCAGTAAACCCCGAAAACACTGCTTTGAGCTAGACTCGAATGGGAACTAGTGCACGAAAATGGGTCTTGCTGCACTCTTGGTTACGACACTCCTGGGGGATATGCTTAGGACAATTCTCATTTTCTTTACAAACCATTATGAAGGGTTTATGAGTATATACTTCCTCAAAAAAAACATTTTTATGATTATGGATTATATCCATAAAGTGTTTAATCTACGTTAGGTATTTTACAAGTTTGGAATTATTCATTGCAATTCATAAACTGACCTAGTGTATGCCATTGTATAGAAATGGCACCCAATAGAAGTAATGTAAACTCCAGCAATACATATGATCCAAAGAGTAAGAAGGATCATATCTTTCACGGTATTAAAAGCCAACATTTATAAGGGAAATTGTCTCCCATGTATTCTCAACATATAAAAAAATAATATCATGTGTTAAAAAGATAAGTAAAGAATTCTCTGATTCCTATGGATTTGAAGGGAACAAAGGGAAGAAAAGGATGGAAGAGAGAAATATTGATAAAGGGGAGAGGTAAAAGAATAATTTTACCATATGTGATAACTGTGGGAAAAAACACCATGTAACTTTCCTGAAGGGAATGAGAGTTTGTTATAAGTGTGGAGAAAAAGGACACCATGTACGTTATTGAAAGGGTAAGAAAAAAGTTTCAAATGTACAATGCTTCATCTACAAGGAGTGGGGACACTACGCGAATCAATTTATTAATCAACATAGTATACCCCAAATGCTGCTATTGGATAAGAATCGATTTATGATATTACCAAATATGAAGAGGAATGATTTAGAGTTCTTATATTGTTATTAAAGTATTGTGTCAATGATGTACTGGTTATATGAATTATGGAAATAAATAAGGATTGTACTTCAGTACTATTTCATTGGGAATTTGAGATTATATGGTCTTGATACTAAGGTAGTGATTTTGGAATAAGAGATGGTTGATTTTGATAAATTATATTGGATATTCTTGACTACCTTGAAACTGATTAATGATTTGTATATTCCATCACTGTTTGAGTTTACAACATTTTTGGATAGAAGGAGTATATCTAGTATTCTATAATAAATAAGGGAGCATGAATGTAATCAATAAGGTTTTATGGTAATTCGGGATGTTATGGTGTTTTAAAAGAATACATGATAAAGGCGTTCACATGTTATTACCTAGAAAAAAGGATCTTCATTGTGTTTAACTTCCCTATAAATTTTGGACTATGAGTTTGGAAAAAACTATTTTGGATAAGTGTAGTTTGAGATTATTTTTTGATTTCTATAAAAAGGACAACCCGGAGGTCGGGCGGCAACCCGTCGCGTCTGGCAAGGCCGCAAAACTTGAACCCGCAACCGAAGGGTGACAAGGGTGTATCACCTACCACTAACCCACGTGATGTCCTGGATTGAATAATGTAGTTTTTTTAAAGGTTATGGTAGATTAATTATAAATTCATTTTTTTTGAACCCTATATGAATAGGATAAATAGAATATATTTTTTATTTCTATTATCTTTTAGAGTGAAATATGAGTTTGTGGTAGAAATTAGTTAAAGGATGGAACTCTACTTGTTAAATATATATTTTTTGTTCTTCTCGTATTCTATGAAGAAATTAATTCTTAAACTTTTGTTAGGGAATCTTAAAACGAAAAATGTATTATCCTAATACCTTATGTTTTATGGAACCAATGATATTTTAAATCATCATAGATTGATGGCTTTGAGGCCCTCAATTCTACAATTGTTTATGACTGATGACCTCAATCACTCCCTATAAATATTTACAATTTTACTCCAATTATGTGTCTCTAATTTCCCCTAATGTTCTCTTAATCGGGATCATAATTTGGTGGTTACTTTTTCATTCCCCTTTTCCTCTTATTAAGACTAAATTTTATTAACCCTATTTCTGATGTGGGTTTTCCCACAAAGGTATTCTCTATTTTCAACCTTTTATTTTCAATGAAAAATTTCAAATTGTGAGGATTCAATTTATTGAAGTAGGTAAGAATTTAACTCCCCATGATTTTTATATTGCATTAGATCTTCAAATTAATTCAATAACTTACATTACATGCAACATCGAGTTCAAGCGCACCACGCCTTACCAAACTAGCTGTTCAAAATCGGTTATGAATAGTATTAAATGAATTTTGAACTATATATAATCCTTATAATTTTAGAATCCTTATTATGATTTTTGTAGACATAATTTAATAGCTAATTCATTTTTTAGATAAAAGATGTATTTTTCAAAAAATGCACTTTTACCGCCTTTTAATGATGAACCCTTTTTAAATCAAATATTTAAAACTTTTATATATTCTATTTGACAAAATAAACTTTTCCTTTATAATTGGGACATAATAATTTAGTTTCAATAAAGTTTCGGTACTTTTCTGATAACTTTCATATTTTGATGAATAGTGAAAATTACTAAATTTAAATTAAAAACAACTTTTTTAATTGAAATAATTTATAGTGTTAAATTATAAATTTTAATGGTTTGGAAGTATAAATCGATTATATTTTTACCATGTAATCCAATTCTGGTCATTGTAAGTAATTTCACTTTGAAATTGGAAATAAATAAGTGTCAAACTTTTGATAGTTATTATTTCTTAAAAATACGCCTTTTGGTTTTGAGAACAGGAATTAATTTTAAATTAATAAATTGAACTTCAATGTTTTGAATTTGGTAAAATAGACTTCATTTTTTAATTCGGAATATCAAAATTAGCATAGGTTGAATTTTGGATATTTTTCTGAAAACTTTCAGTTTTTGATGAATAGTGAACAACACTGAGTTATTGTTTAAAACTGACTTTTTATTTAAATAATTATTTATTTTATTCAAACTTATTTTAGGTCATAATAGATACATAATACCCATGTATTTTCAATGTAATTAATTAGAGTCATGTTGTAATAATATTAGATATATAAAATTTTATTTAACTTTTCACCGTCTTTTACCCACCTCCTAGGAGAATTTGCAAATTCACATAAAACTTAATTTTACCACTTCCATGAGTTGAATTTCCAAAATCCGAGAGACATTTTTAATATCCACGAGTAAAATGTGGTTCAATAAGATAAAAATAATTTTGGGTGAATAGTAACTTTTTACTTTTATTTACCACGGTTAAAAGTAAATAGGGTAATTAAGGGTAAAAATGATATTATTGTTACCCTAACACGTGTCCTAACCCTATTGGATGATACATGTCTGAACATTGGGATCTTTGGGTCGATTTTGGGACCCCATGGAGCCACTTGTAAGTGATAATGACACTTTATATTAATTAAGTTAAAGTAAACACAAAAATGACAAAAGCATATATCTTTTAATAAAACAATTTTTACATAGGGTTATGCATGTTATATCTTTGACTATAAATATTAATTAGAAATCCAAAAAGATTTACTAAATAATGGTATTTTATTTATAATTTTTAGATATTTAATAATTAAATTTATGTATGACACAATGATGATGTAGTATTTTCCTTATTAATGAATGAATCAAATAAATGATATTATAAATACAAAAATAAATATAATTTGAAAGTTTTGATTCCATCCACAAATTTTATAGGTGACTATTACATGTTAGGGTTGATTAAAAGTATTTATTTCGAAGTAATAATGTTGTTAGGACTTTAACAAAAATCAATTATCAAATGATCTCAAAATTGACATAAATGAGTTTTTAAAACAAATACAATATTATTTGTTGATAAAGTATTCCTAAAAGTCTATGGTTCGTCAAAAGGGCCTAAATAATATGATATGTGACATTAATGAACCTATTGGGGTTATATTGGAAGTTTATAGTAAGTTTATTAACCATATAATATAAAAATACAAAAATACATGGTAAATGTCAAAGTATTTAATTAAGAGTTAAATCTAAAAGATAAGGTTAATATAGTGACCCAAACCTTTATAAAACCTATTGGTTGAGTGGTTTTCGACCCATCCCTACCTTAGACTTTAAATAATCCACTTTGGAGCCATTATAAACCGAAAATTATTTTATTATAAAATAAAATTTCTAGCTTTTCCAAAGGTGCCTCTCACCCCTCTTATAAAAGGGAACTCCCCCTTCTCTCTAATTCAGACCTTCAAAGCCTTTTTCCTCGGACAACCCCTACCCAAATACCCTCTCAACTATCCTCCCTTTATTTTATAGTCCCTCCTTTAGTCATAAATCCAACCTAAAGAGCCCTTTTTATCAAATCAAATGGAATAACACAAAGAAGAGGTAAATATTTCATCACCTCTTCCAAGTTTCTTTCTTCTTCCACTTCCTTTTTCTTTGTTGCTTCCATTATAAGATAATAACTACACTATATTCTATATAATTGGATTTTATTAAAAATATGGTACAACCAAATTCATTATTTTATCCATCCTTTGAATGACATGTCACCATACGTGCGTATGTATGGCTTACCATCTCCACGTCATGGTGTAATTGTTATTCAATACATCATTATTTGGATGGGTATAATAATGATGTGTAATTGATGTAAATAATAAATATAACATGATAATTATTATATATATATGATATACCATCCAATTATATATTATTTTAATATCAAAATAAAGATATTGTCACTCGTGCGTACGTACGGGTTACCGTCTCCACAAACGCGATGAGATTCATTCCCCATTGTATCCATTCAAGACTAATTTTCATTTTATGATTAAATTTAATATTTAAAAACTTGACATCATTCTATATATGAATAATATACATCCCATCCATAAAAAATATGACTCACAAAACAAATAATATAAAGTAAAACGAATCCATTAACACTCGAAACAACGATAATACTAAGATATTATTAACAAATCAATGTTAAAAGATCATATATGATATCATATTAATGTATATGAATCTTGTATAATTTAATAACAATTATTTCACCATTATACAAGAGTTTAACCTACCCTAGACCAAGGAAAAGTACAAGGTAAGGGTTAATTTCACAATCTCTTCGTTATCCGAGGTTGTTTTTATGTAAGTATCTACTGGGACATATTTATTATCCATGTACATGTTTCATAAAATATTTTTAAAAGGGATTATTTTTAAGGGACTTTTTACTAAAACATCATTTTAAATGTTTTAAATATTTATTCTTCTAAACTTTTCTCATTAATGTCCATGTTTTGAAAATGGTTTTTAAGGATTTATTTATATGGACATGAATGTTTTCAAAATGTTAATTCCTTTGAAAAGTTTCAAAGTGGTATGGGAAAATTTGATTCAAAAATTTCTTTAAATGTTTTCTTTTATAATTATGTGACTTTTAAATGATTTCAAAAATATATATATTTCTCTCAAATAGTTTTGATTTCATCTATGTCAACATCCTTTGATGGATTATAAGCTTATTTGAATTTGATTTATTATGATACAAAACTTCCATGTTATATTGATGGTTTTGTAATATGTTTGACTATGGATATGTTATTTTTATAACATTCATGGCTTATGGATAAAGTATTGAAATTTCATATACTAGTTTTAATACGAATGTTTATGTTATGCTTAAACCAGTTCATATGAGGAATGAATTTGACTTAGTAAGTGACAGGTGGGGCCCGCTACAGCTCCTTGATGCATCGGTAGGTCTCATTAGAAAAACTAGTGTCTTGGCACAAGACCTTGAAAAAATCTTATTTGTAGTCTTGGAACAAGGTTTTTACTATGTGGTTATGATAGTCTGGTGTTTGGCATTCCTTCATTATGAAAGTGGTTATTGATATTTCATGTGATTATTAAACTAGTAGAATATCCATGTGAATAAGTAAATGGAATTATTTCATTTTATTTTTACCATATTATGCTGAAGTTCAAGTTTAAAAGTCTTTTGTTTTTGTTATAAATTGCCTTAAATGTTTATGCTTATTAATGAAAGTTTCCACTATATTGTTATCATTACTGGGCATTTAAGATCACCACTTTCTATGTTTTATTTTTCCCAGGATGTGAAGAAGTATTTTATGACTGACCTGCAGGGATATTATGAGGGGATATGAGTGTGGACTATGGAGACTATGTTGTTGTAGTTTTTCACTTTATGATGTAATGTAATACTTAAAAATGTATCTAGTTTTTCTAAGGCTACTAAACTAATCGGTCTTTTGAGACATGATCTTTTGGGATCATGCCAATGTTATGTAATAATGCACCGACTCTAGGTAACTAGGGTCGGGGTGTTACAATTATTTATTTTATAGCTTCCTTTGAAAGATTACATAGTTTCTTAAATGAAAAGATCCTATTCTCTTTTTTTGTATATTTGGTATTAAAAATTATTATTTTTAAAAGAAAACTGTATTTTTATACAAAAATATTTTTCATATGGTTTTAGCAAGAGATTTTGAAAAATAATACTTCTATGATTTTATTAGAGTATTTTCAACTATTTTAAAAACAAATTGTTGAGTCTTATGTTTAATTGAGGTTGATTTATTATGATATCATCTACCAAATTTTATTGAATGGATTATGATCATTTTGACTATGGATGTGTTATTTGTATACCATTCATAGATTATGGTTAATAGTTTTCTAATTTAATATGTTAGTTCTTAAATAAAAATGTGTATGTTGTTTATGTTTCATCCCATTTATGTTAAGAAAGAATTAGACTTAGTATTTGATGGGTAGGGCCTGCTATTGTTCCTCACTGCATCTGTAGTACTCATGAGACAAATAATATATTGATTTAGCGGAGGCCTTAATCAATTATTTATATATGTTGATTTGGATGAGGCCTTAACCAATTATTTTTATTTATCTTGATGGAGGCCTCTATGGTATATTTTAGATGTATAGTATTATGTATCCCATCATTAAGATATTAGTTATTAATATTCCAAGTGATTAATCAACTAGTAGAATATTCGTGGTTAAGTTTCCTAACTCATGTGATTATTTAAATGACATGTGTTTCAATTATATTCCATTTTATATTGTTTATTTAATAGTTACTAATATCTTCTGTTTTACGTTTACCTTTACTGAGCATTTGAGATCACCCATTTCATATTTTCTAATTTTTCCTCAGGATTCCAATACTTATATTTTGACTGATATGTAGGGTTACACAAAGGGGGAATAATGATAGACTCAATGAAACTATTTTTTGTATTTTATATTTTAAAATATAATTTGTATTTTATGTATGTATCTATTTTACCAAGACTACTAAACTATTCCATCATTTGGGATTTTATTCCTTTTATCAAGTAAAAATGTAATAAAGTAACTACTGACTTCAGACTTTTGGGATTGAGGCATTATAATATTGACAATAAATACTAAAAAATGAAAGGAAATCCCTAAATACACTATTCATCTAGTCCATGAATATTTATGGAGCACTATTGAGTCCAAATTATTCAAAATGAACACATAGTGTGCATACCTTGTGTGAAAATTATTCTTGGGGATATCCTTCTTCTCCACCTTTACATTATAAAATCCTAACCTCATATCCACTTTATAGAAGTACTTGGATCTACATAGATGATCAAAAAAGTCATCAATATAAGGTAGAGGATACTAATTATTTATCTTTTTCTTTTTGAGATTTTGATAATAAATACAAAGGGGCATTAAACCATCATTATAATTTACAAAAAAGACCTGTGCACCCCATAGTAAAGCACTTGGGATTAATAACCCTTTATCTAGATTATCTCATAGTTCTTATTCAACTCTTCAAGTTCAATAGTTTTCATCCTATATTGAGTCTTGTATAATTGAAAATATTTGAGTATAATTTTTATTTCGAAATCAACCACTCATCTTCAAGGAAGACCAAGCAGTTCTTTGAGAAACATTTCATTCTATTCACTTAAAATAGGAATGGCACCAAGGATGATATTTTCCCAAATATCAATAATTTTATCTATATACTATTTCTAATAAAGAAATAATATTCATTATTTAGATGATGACTCTAAAGGATATTTATTTTCTACTTTGCACTTGTATAGAAGAATAGGGTGATTTGTGATATAGAGTGTGGTTTCCTTCTCCAAGAAATTTGTATTGGCTCTATATAATGAAATCTAATTCATACCTATAATTAAATAGAAATCATATAAAAAGAGTATAATTTGATTTTATGGGTAATTAGGATTGTAAATATGGATAGGGGATATGTTATATGCTTGTAATGAAATAATTGAAACATTTGTTATCTTCACTGGTAACTCAACTTCTGGGTTTGGAGGTAGTGTTTGAATAGTTCTTCTAAAGTTGCATGATATGAAATAATGTGTTGAAATATAATCAAATAGTATATTAATTATACTTGAATAAATAAGTAGCATATATATCACCACTTCATTATCTGGATCCACCTTAGTAGTTGTGATGGAATATTCTAACCTTTTCTCTATTAGACTTGTTGGTTGTTTTCATCAATTATCATCTACATTCTTTGGCTTAGTGCACTGGTTTCTATAGTGTCTTTGTTAATTTTAGTTGAAACATTGGATAGTTGGGAAAGGATTAACTGGAACATTCCTTTCTTCCATCACATTTTTGGGTTTCTCCCATCGTCATTCACTAACAAGGTACCTTCCTTCCCATGCCTAACGCATTTCCTTATGCCCTTCAGGTAATTTCCAAGATGGTTCTTCCTAATCTTTTGATAGTTGGGATGTTTAACTTTCTTAACCACATGTGATCTATTCATCTATTTTCTATAATTAAACATCATTATTCTCTTACCATCTTCATACCCATGAGACCATTGAAATTCTATGATCATCATTTTGACTTTGAAGGCACATCACAAAATTTCTTCAAAGCTATCAAAGTCTTAAATCTCTAAAAAATTTCATGGATTCATATTTATCCCACTAAAAAAGTGGTCAAATTTATTTTTAGTTCAATGATTAAGATGGAGGAATATCACCAATGTATTGTAATGTTTTCCTCATATACCCAAATAGATTTTTCATCCCTTTTCTTAATTCTAAGTAAATACCTCTCCAATTTAAGTCAGAGAGTGTGAGGAAAATATTTATCAAAAAAATATTTTTATGAATTTTTTCTACTCCATCACTTCAATGTCTTTATTAGGCTTTGTATTCTTGATCAAAGTACATTATTGATCAGTTTCTCCCTCCATGCGATAAAAAGTGAGCATGACCTTCTCTTACTTAGATAATTCAATAACAGATTATAAATTTTCATTAGATTTTATCTATTGTTTGGTAATTAAGGGGTCCAAATATCCACTAAAAGTTGGATGTATTTATTTTATAAAGTTCCCAATTGAAACTTGATCATTATTAGGGGTTGTGGGTATTCCTCCTTATTCATGTCTTTATTCAAAACATGACTTAATTGAAAAAAAAAATCCATCAAGTTCCTTACTTTGTATCTCATCGAGTTGGGCATCTTATTTGGAAGTCATCACATTTCTCATCCCATTGGTTGTTGACTTGGGTCCTCTTATTTTCATTCATTGACTAAAATAATAGAAAATTATGGATGATAATTTTAATGAAAAAAAAATCATTAATGAAAATACCCTTATTATAATTGTTTTATATAGTATAAATAACATAAACATCACATAGAGATCAAAAATAAAAACATTATAAATGAATAATGAATGAAATAAAAGGTATTTATATAAGTGAAGTAACCTATACCAATGGAATAGTAACTTAACCTTTGGAATAGTAATGTGACCATTATGAAAAGTAAACTAGGAAATGGAGTAGTAACCTAAACATTGAAATTATAAATAAAATTTATCAATCTTATAAATGAAAATATGATATAATTATATCATATTATTAGTAAATAAATTTTTCAGAAATTATTAGTTAAGTATTGTTATTTTTAAAAAACCTATGTTTTTATTTCCAATTTTGTTATTAATATAATTTTATAAAAGAAAAATTATTTCCACAAAATGTATTCATAAATTAATATTTTGTTTTCTTATGATTATAATATAATTTTATAAGTCCTTAAAAAATTTACAAAGTTTTATGAAATCAGTTATAATTTTAAATTTAGTATTTTCGATGTAAATGATGATTTTAATTAAAAATTAAATTTCACATATTTAGAAAAAAAATTATAAAATTGAGTTAATTTTTTAATTATACACATTAAAAAATAGTTAGGATGAATTATTGGTATTTTTAAAAAATAAATGAATTTTTGGTTGATTTTAAAATGCAGTAATTTACGATATATATGCATTATAAGTTAAATACACTATTACATTAATAATTGCTGATTTAAGCACCATAATCTAGAATTATCTTTCTATATTTAATTTTTTTAGTCATTTAATAATCACTATTTCTTTCTTAGGAAAAATAATAAACTAATGAATGAATTAATGAGAAAACACCCCTCTGCTCCACTATAAATACCACCCCTCGCAACCTATTATCCTCAAAACTCTAAAGCCTTAATGATTGTCTAATTTATAACCAATAATATTCAAAAGTCCCAACCCCATTTCTAATAAAAAAAATTCTCAACAAAAGGCCAAAAATAATTTCCCTAAGGAGGTTCTGAAATAAGAGAATTCAGGAAGAAAAATCCTCTTTCTTTTTCTTTAATTTTCATTCAATTTCTTTTTTTTATTTATTATCTCTTCACCTACACTTATAAAAGTTTCATGGTTACTCCATTATTTCATATATATTGGAATTATATTATTTTAATGGAATAATTAATCATCATTTCATTGGCCTCCCTTTTCTGTTCTAAAAATGAAATTATCATTCAGGATGTGTTAATTTATCACATTCAAGGACGACGAGTATTCATTGTCCTTTATCAAATTAAAGGATGGTAATAAAAAAATTATGGTTTATAATGTTTATAATAAATTTATTACATCATATTTAATGTTATGGAACCATTGGATATACATGATATTAATTAATAATACAAAACTAGTTCATGATGATCAAAAAACTCCAAATTAATCTATAAGAATATCATTAACGTTTTTTTTTCTAATGATTAATCCTAAAATATAGAAATAAAATGATTTATAATACCATTGAATATTATGGATGTTGATTAAAAATATATTTTTTCTATTTTGGACAACTATTATAATTTTACATGATTTCCCATACATGTATACAAGTAATCGATCATGAAAACTGAGGAAAGAAATGCTCCTGGATGATAAACCTATATCCTACTACTCATAAAAAATGCCATAAGAGAACATAATAAATTTATACTAAAAAAATAAATGTTAAAAATATTCTAAATTAATTAATTAATATATCTTATTTGATTATCCTGGAAATTAAGGTTAAGTGCAGAACACTTTGGGACATAAGGTAAGGGATTCTACCGGATCCCCCATTTCTCCTTTGGGTTACTATTTCTTAATATTTACCCCAATTTAATTATTATTAATTATTATTAACTTATTATAAATTTTGTTTATATGTTCTAAAATTATGTATCCAGATCATATCATCCTTCTTTTATAGAGAAATATGTGTTTTAATGAAATTCTCTCCTCAATTCTTCTCAACAAGAAAGCCTGGTTAAAGGGAAATTCCCAAATTCATATCCATTTTCAAGTTCACTTCATAATCTATCTTAAGTGACCATTACTTTTATAAAATCATAAATTTTAACGTGAAAAACTATCTTGGTTCATTTTTGGTTTTATACAAATAGTTATTCATTTTTTGTTTTAAAGAATCTTGAAAACATTCCCATAAACTGTACTAAAATATTTTATTTATAATGCTTATTCAACACTATTTTTATATCAATTCACTTCATTTTTAAATCACTTATCATGATCTATATCTATATTCACATATTATTGTCCAGTTATGATTTAAATCCATTCATTCATGGATACCATAGTGATATTTGTAACGCCCCGACCCCAGCTACCCAGAGTCGGTGCATTATTACATAACATTGGCATGATCACAAGAAAGATCAAATCCCGAAAGACCGATTGGTTTAGTAGCCTTGGAAACACTAGATATAATCATAAAGTTTTACATTACATTTCAAAGTGAAAAACTACTACAACAACAAAGTCTTCATATCCACACTATTAACCCCTCATAATATCCCTGCAAGTCATTCATAATTTACTTCTTCACTACCTGGGAAAAATAAAACATAGAAAAGGGGTGAGCTCAAATGCCCAGTAAGGATAACAATATAGCGGAACATTCATAATAAGCATAAACATTTAAGGCAATGAATTACTAAAACAAAAGCCTTTTAAAATTGAACTTCAACATAGTATGGCAAAAATAAAAATGAAATAATGCCATTTACTTATTCACATGGATATTCTACTAATCGAATAATCACATGCAATATCAATAACCACTTTCATAATGTTGGAATGCATAATGCCAGACTATCATAACCACATAGCCAAGGCCTCGTGCCAAGACTAAAAATAAGATTTTGTCAAGGCCTTGTGCCAAGACACTAGTTTGTCTCATGAGACCTACCGATGCATCGAGGAGCTATAGCGGGCTCCACCCGTCACTTATTAAGTCCAATGCATTCCCATATGAAAAGGTTTAAACATAACATAAAAATTCGTATTAAAACTAGCATACGAAATGTCAATACTTTCACAATAAACTATGAATGGTATAAAAATAGCACATCCACAGTCAAACATATCACAAAACCTTCAATACAATATATAAGTTTTGTATCATAATAAATCAACTTCAAATAATCTTAAAATCCATCAAATGATGTTGACATAGATGAAATCAAAATTCTTTTTAAAGAAATATCTCCTTTTATTTTGAAATCATTTAAGATCCATATAAAATAAAACATTTTCTTTGAAAATATTCTTATAAGCTTGTAAGGGAAGTTTTGAAGATTTTATAACGGCGGAAAATAGCCGCACCCGCCGTATAAGTTAAAAAAAACATTCTTACCTTAATTCTGTCGAAAAGGTTAAAAAGGGACCTTGTTTTGAAAACGACGGAAAGATTACTTTATAAACCACTTATAAAAGTCAAAAAGGGTATAAATGACTTTAACTCATATTCTAGTAAATAGTAAAAATGTTTTGAAATACATTTTTAAGAAACATGGATGTGGATGATAAAGAGATCCCAGTAGATTATTACATATATACAACCTCGGATAATGAAGAGATTGTGAAATAACCCTTACCTTGTACTTTTCCTTGGTTGGGGTAGGTTAACCTCTTGTATAATGGTGAAATAGTTGTTATTAAATTATACAAGAATCATATATATTAATATGATATCATATATGATCTTTTAATATTGATTTGATAATAATATCTTAGTATTATCATTATATCGGGTGTTAACTTACTTGTTGTCTTTTATATGTTTTGTTACGTAAGACATGTTTGTAAAGGATAGGTTGTATATTATTCATATCCAGAATGATATGAAGTCCTTAAACATCATTTTTAAATCATTAAATGGTAATTATACTTGAATGGATACGATGGAGAATGAATCTCATCGCGTTCGTGGAGACGGTAGTCCGTACGTACGCACGAACGCTACTTCCATTTAATTTTTATTTTAAAAGAATCAAATCCAAATGATACATAGGTATATTACTATTCCAGTATAATATAATATTTTATATATGTTACTTAAGTTCATTAACACCATCCTTTATACGTTCCATGTGTGGTATGAACGAGTCATATCATTTTAAGGGGGCGGTAGTCCGCACTTCCTCAAATGAAATTATCGTATGTATATACAACATGAAACGAATAATGGAATGAAATAAAATGGAATTACAGAAGCTTATATATAAAATATATATCATTAATATCATATTTAATTACAGTGCCATCATAATGGCCACCATGAGAGGTGGTAAGATGTATTTGAACAATCATCGTTTCGTGAGGCGTTAGTTTGCCATCCACAGAAACATTATGTTCATCATCCATTAGATGGAGTTGTGTGTATGTGTAGTTTTAATCCTTCTTATAACAACATCCTAGTATATTTAGGATACTGGTGTTGTTACAAAAGAAAGGAAATAAAAAGATTTTGGGGGTTGGAGAAGCAAAATAAATGAAAATACTTTAAGAGAAATTGTTACCTTTAATTTAGGTAACTCAATTTGGTTGGAACCAAAGGACTTATTGAAATGCTTTCTGCCCAAGGGGAAGCTTCAAGGAGGAGGAGAGGGATGTGGGGAGCTTAGTTGGGCAGAGTTTGGACGAGCCAAGTGGCTTGAGAGGTGTGAGGAAAAGAGAAGGAGGAGTGCCCTTTTATAAGAGGGGTGAGGGGCACATTTGGAAAAGCTAGAAATATTAATTTATAATAAATTCATATTCGGTTTCAAAAGGCTCCAAAGTTGACTATTCAAAGGATGAGGTGGGGATAGGTCGAAAACAACTCATCCAATAGAATTTAGACAGGTTTGGGTACTTATATTAACCTTATCTTTAAGTATTAACTCTAAGTTAATTAGTTTCACTTTTACAATGTCTCTTTGTATTTTTATATAATATGGTTAATAAACTTACTATATACATCCAAGCGACCCCCAAGTGGTCCATTAATGATTAACCTATCATAATATAAGTCTCTTGGCCGAACCTTAGATTTTTAGGAATTTAATATCAATTAATAATATAATATTTGTTTTAAGAACTCTTTTATGTCAATTTTGACACTATTCAATAGTTGATTTTTGTGAAACTCATAAAAGATTGATTACTTCGAAAAAAGTCCATTAAATCAATCCTAATATATCATATTAGCCTAGAAAATTAGTTTAATTCATTAAAAGTTTCATATTATATTTATTTGGGTATTTATAATATCAATTATTTTAATTTTTCACTATTATAGTAATTACTGCATCATCATTGTGTCGTAAATAAAATAACTTATTTATTGTCTAAAAATTATAAATAAAATATCATTATGTAGGAAATCTTTTTATCTTTCTAATGAATATTTATAATCGAAAATCCAACATGTATAACCCTATGTAACAATTGTTTTGCTAAAAGATATATGCTTGTGTCATTTTTGTATTCATTTTAACTTAATTAAAATAAAGTGTCATTATCACTTACAAGTGGATCCATGGGGTCCCAAAATAGACCCAAAGATGTCCATGGTCGACCATGTATCAACCAATAGGGTTAAGACACGTTTTAGGGTAATTTTGTATTATTATAATATTATTTTTTTAACCCTTATTTACCGGATTTACCCTTTAACCATGGTAAATAAAATATTTACCGCAGTAATTATTCAAAATGTCTAAAAATAAAAGTTACCTATTTACATAATTTGGACATCCTGATTCCAAATATGGAATCCATTTTCCTAAATTCAAAACACAGAAGTGGCAGAAATTAATTTAAAATGAATTCCCGCTGTTAAAACAAAAAGCGTGTTTTTAAGAGATAATAACTATCAAAAGATTGACACTTGTTTATGTTCGGTTTTATTGTAAAATTATGTCCAATGATAAACATTAAATTGAATGGTAAAAATATATTCTAAATATACTTTAAAACCACTCAAATTCATAATTTATCACTATTAATTATTTTGATTAAAAAAGTTGTTTTTAATTAAAATTTAGAAATTTTCACTATTCATCAAAATATGAAAGTTATCCGAAATGTACCAAAATTTTACCCTAGGCTAATTTTGATATTCCGAATCCAAAAATGAAGTCCATTTTGAAATATAGAATATATATGATTTCAAAAATTAGGTATTACTATTCACAACAGCTAGTTTAATTAGTTGTGGTGTGTGTTAGAACTCGAGGTTGCGTACAACACACGCTACTGTTTTATTCAAAGGAAAGCGTACCGCGGAAGCTTGGGATGTTTCATTTTAAATTTTTTGATGTCTCCATTTAGTCAAAAAGTTTAAAATATTGTATTTAAAAAGGTTTCACTATCAAAAGTTGATAAAAGTGCAATACTGAAAATGAATATGTTCTTGCATTATGACTAAGAAACTCATAATATGGATTCTAAAATTATAAGGATTATATAAAGTTTAAAATTTAGTTAATACTATTCATGACCTCTTTTAATGGCTTTTTTTTTGGTAAGTCATGGTGCAATTGAACTCAGTGTTGCGTGTAGTGCAAGTTATTGAATTATTTTGAGGAAATAACACACTATGAAATCTTGGGGTGTTACATTCTCCCCTCCTTCAATAAATTGCGTCCTCGCAATTTGAAATTGTTCTTCAAAAATAAAAGGTTTAAAGTAGAAAATATATTTGTTGGAAAACCCACATCGGAAATTGGGTTACTAAAATTTAGTCTTAATATGAGGAAAAGAGAAATCAAAGGGTCACCACCAAATTATGATCTCGATTAGGAGAACATTGGTGGAAATTAGAGACATATAATCGGAGGAAAAACGTAAATATTTATATGTAGTGATTGAGGTCATCAATCACAAACAAGTGTATAATTGAGGTCCTTAAACTCATCAATCTATGATGATTTGAAGTACCATCGGTTCAACAAAATATAGGGTATTGGGATAACACATTTTTGACGTTTCAAAATATCTTAGTTGAAATCCCACATCGAAAAATGAATTAATGAGGCCTCTATTTAAAATAAAGAGTCGAAAGTATGAAGATTACCAAAAATAACACATACTAGGGTTCCATGTAAGAAAATATGGGTATGGAAGAAAAATCTAACCATCAATTATCTGATGGAGAGTGGTAGAGAACATGGCTATGAAAAGGCCAACAATCCTAAAGCCATAAATTAGTGATGATTTAAGGTACCATCTAGGAAAACATTTTTGTTCTAAGTTGCTTTTCTTAATATTGAGGAATTTATTTATGAGATTGGCTAAGATCATAAGGAGATATACTTACATTATAATTAGAGTTTTATCCATTAATAAATTTCAACCTCAAACTCATCTTTCACTCTAAAAGATAATAGAATGTAAAAAAAATTCTATTTACACTATTCGTATAGGGTTCCAAAATAAACGAATTTATAATTCATCTACAAGATCTTTTAATAAAAACTACATTATTTAATCCAGGACATCTCGTGGGCCAGTGGTAGGTGATACACCCTTGTCGCCCTTCGGTTGCGGGTTCAAGTCTCGTAGCCTTGCCGGACGCGACGGGTTGCCGCCCGACCTCCGGGTTGTCCTTTTATGGCAATCCAAAATAATCCAAACTAGAACTATCCAAAATACTTCTATCCAAACTCACAGTCCAACATTTATAAGTAAGGTAAACATAATGTAGAACCTTTTTACCCCGTAATAGCATATGAATACCTTCATCATGTATTCTTTTAATACACCGAAACATCCTTAATTACCATATTCCTTATTGATTACATTCATGCTCCCTTATTCCATATAGAATGCTGGATATACTTCATCAATCCAAAAATGTTTTAAACCCCACAATGATAGAATATACAAATCATTAATCAGCTTCAAGGTAGTCAAGAATATCCAATATAATTTATCCAAATCAATCATGTATTATTCTAAAATCACTACTTCGGTATCAGAACCATATTATGGTTTATCTTTCTCTCAACCATATATTTTCCAAAAATTTATCCTGCTATTGAGTCACTTTTCTTTGTTCCACACAATCTCAAGTCTTTAATGAAATAGTACTGCAGTACAATCCTTATATACTCCATAATTATTATAACAAGTACATTGTTGATACAACACTCAATTGACATAATCAACATAAGAACTCTAATCATTCCTCTTCATCTGTGGTAGTATAATAACTTGATTATTATCCAATAGCATCATTTGCGTCATAGTCTGATGATAGGTTCGCGTAGTGTCCAAACTCCTTGCAAATGAAGCACTGTACATTTGAAACCATTTTCTTACCCTTGGAGTCACGTACTTTGTGCCCTTTTCCTCCACACTTATAACAAACTCCCATTCCTTTCAGGCAAGTTCCAGGGTGTTTCTTTCCACAGTTACCACATATGGGAAAATTCTTCTTTTCCCTCTTCCCTTTATCCATCTTTCTCTCTTCCATCCTTTTCTTCTCTTACTTCCCTTCAAAGCCATAGGACTCAGTAAACTCTTTACTTATCTTATCAACACATGATATTATTTCTTCATATGATGATAATACATGGGAGACTATTTCTCTTATAAAATTCTAGCTTAAGACCATGAAAGATATGATCCTTCCTTCTCTTTGGATCATGTTCATTTCTGGAGTTCTCATTCCTTCTACTGGGCGCCATTTTTAAACAATGGCATAAACTAGATCAGTTTATGAATCAAAATACATAATCCCATACTTATAAAACACCTAACATAAATTTAACTATTTATGGATATAATCCATAATCATAAGAATGTTTTCTTTGAGGAAGTATATACTCATAATCCCTTCAAAATGATTTGTAAAGAAAATGAGAGTTATCCTAAGCATATCCCCCGGGAGTGTCGTAACCAAGAGTGCAGCAAGGCCCGTTGTCGTGCACCAGTTCCCGTTCGAGTCTAGCTCAAAGCGTTGTTTTCGGGTTTTACCCCTAGGTACATCTGTGCCAGAGCCGCCTCTACCTGCTCGTATCCAGACAGGGATGTATTGCTCGGAAAACTCACAAAATCTCTACAATACCAAAATTCTAGGAAGTTCTTCTATACTAATCCTCAAAGTTCATCTTAGGTCTACGTGCTCTAATCAGAGTTTATCTAAATCTAGCTTCCAAGGTTTGTACTAAACTTCCTCTGATACCAACTGTAACGCCCCGACCCCAGCTACCCAGAGTCGGTGCATTATTACATAACATTGGCATGATCACAAGAAAGATCAAATCCCAAAAGACCGATTGGTTTAGTAGCCTTGGAAACACTAGATATAATCATAAAGTTTTACATTACATTTCAAAGTGAAAAACTACTACAACAACAAAGTCTTCATATCCACACTATTAACCCCTCATAATATCCCTGCAAGTCATTCATAATTTACTTCTTCACTACCTGGGAAAAATAAAACATAGAAAAGGGGTGAGCTCAAATGCCCAGTAAGGATAACAATATAGCGGAACATTCATAATAAGCATAAACATTTAAGGCAATGAATTACTAAAACAAAAGCCTTTTAAAATTGAACTTCAACATAGTATGGCAAAAATAAAAATGAAATAATGCCATTTACTTATTCACATGGATATTCTACTAATCGAATAATCACATGCAATATCAATAACCACTTTCATAATGTTGGAATGCATAATGCCAGACTATCATAACCACATAGCCAAGGCCTCGTGCCAAGACTAAAAATAAGATTTTGTCAAGGCCTTGTGCCAAGACACTTGTTTGTCTCATGAGACCTACCGATGCATCGAGGAGCTATAGCGGGCTCCACCCGTCACTTATTAAGTCCAATGCATTCCCATATGAAAAGGTTTAAACATAACATAAACATTCGTATTAAAACTAGCATACGAAATGTCAATACTTTCACAATAAACTATGAATGGTATAAAAATAGCACATCCACAGTCAAACATATCACAAAACCTTCAATACAATATATAAGTTTTGTATCATAATAAATCAACTTCAAATAATCTTAAAATCCATCAAAGGATGTTGACATAGATGAAATCAAAATTCTTTTTAAAGAAATATCTCCTTTTATTTTGAAATCATTTAAGATCCATATAAAATAAAACATTTTCTTTGAAAATATTCTTATAAGCTTGTAAGGGAAGTTTTGAAGATTTTATAACGGCGGAAAATAGCCGCACCCGCCGTATAAGTTAAAAAAAACATTCTTACCTTAATTCTGTCGAAAAGGTTAAAAAGGGACCTTGTTTTGAAAACGACGGAAAGATTACTTTATAAACCACTTATAAAAGTCAAAAAGGGTATAAATGACTTTAACTCATATTCTAGTAAATAGTAAAAATGTTTTGAAATACATTTTTAAGAAACATGGATGTGGATGATAAAGAGATCCCAGTAGATTATTACATATATACAACCTCGGATAATGAAGAGATTGTGAAATAACCCTTACCTTGTACTTTTCCTTGGTTGGGGTAGGTTAACCTCCTGTATAATGGTGAAATAGTTGTTATTAAATTATACAAGAATCATATATATTAATATGATATCATATATGATCTTTTAATATTGATTTGATAATAATATCTTAGTATTATCATTATATCGGGTGTTAACTTACTTGTTGTCTTTTATATGTTTTGTTACGTAAGACATGTTTGTAAAGGATAGGTTGTATATTATTCATATCCAGAATGATATGAAGTCCTTAAACATCATTTTTAAATCATTAAATGGTAATTATACTTGAATGGATACGATGGAGAATGAATCTCATCGCGTTCGTGGAGACGGTAGTCCGTACGTACGCACGAACGCTACTTCCATTTAATTTTTATTTTAAAAGAATAAACTCCAAATGATACATAGGTATATTACTATTCCAGTATAATATAATATTTTATATATGTTACTTAAGTTCATTAACACCATCCTTTATACGTTCCATGTGTGGTATGAACGAGTCATATCATTTTAAGGGGGCGGTAGTCCGCACTTCCTCAAATGAAATTATCGTATGTATATACAACATGAAACGAATAATGGAATGAAATAAAATGGAATTACAGAAGCTTATATATAAAATATATATCATTAATATCATATTTAATTACAGTGCCATCATAATGGCCACCATGAGAGGTGGTAAGATGTATTTGAACAATCATCGTTTCGTGAGGCGTTAGTTTGCCATCCACAGAAACATTATGTTCATCATCCATTAGATGGAGTTGTGTGTATGTGTAGTTTTAATCCTTCTTATAACAACATCCTAGTATATTTAGGATACTGTTGTTGTTACAAAAGAAAGGAAATAAAAAGATTTTGGGGGTTGGAGAAGCAAAATAAATGAAAATACTTTAAGAGAAATTGTTACCTTTAATTTAGGTAACTCAATTTGGTTGGAACCAAAGGACTTCTTGAAATGCTTTCTGCCTAAGGGGAAGCTTCAAGGAGGAGGAGAGGGATGTGGGGAGCTTAGTTGGGCAGAGTTTGGACGAGCCAAGTGGCTTGAGAGGTGTGAGGAAAAGAGAAGGAGGAGTGCCCTTTTATAAGAGGGGTGAGGGGCACATTTGGAAAAGCTAGAAATATTAATTTATAATAAATTCATATTCGGTTTCAAAAGGCTCCAAAGTTGACTATTCAAAGGATGAGGTGGGGATAGGTCGAAAACAACTCATCCAATAGAATTTAGACAGGTTTGGGTACTTATATTAACCTTATCTTTAAGTATTAACTCTAAGTTAATTAGTTTCACTTTTACAATGTCTCTTTGTATTTTTATATAATATGGTTAATAAACTTACTATATACATCCAAGCGACCCCCAAGTGGTCCATTAATGATTAACCTATCATAATATAAGTCTCTTGGCCGAACCTTAGATTTTTAGGAATTTAATATCAATTAATAATATAATATTTGTTTTAAGAACTCTTTTATGTCAATTTTGACACTATTCAATAGTTGATTTTTGTGAAACTCATAACAGATTGATTACTTCGAACAAAGTCCATTAAATCAATCCTAATATATCATATTAGCCTAGAAAATTAGTTTAATTCATTAAAAGTTTCATATTATATTTATTTGGGTATTTATAATATCAATTATTTTAATTTTTCACTATTATAGTAATTACTGCATCATCATTGTGTCATAAATAAAATAACTTATTTATTGTCTAAAAATTATAAATAAAATATCATTATGTAGGAAATCTTTTTATATTTCTAATGAATATTTATAATCGAAAATCCAACATGTATAACCCTATGTAACAATTGTTTTGCTAAAAGATATATGCTTGTGTCATTTTTGTATTCATTTTAACTTAATTAAAATAAAGTGTCATTATCACTTACAAGTGGATCCATGGGGTCCCAAAATAGACCCAAAGATGTCCATGGTCGACCATGTATCAACCAATAGGGTTAAGACACGTTTTAGGGTAATTTTGTATTATTATAATATTATTTTTTTAACCCTTATTTACCGGATTTACCCTTTAACCATGGTAAATAAAATATTTACCGCAGTAATTATTCAAAATGTCTAAAAATAAAAGTTACCTATTTACATAATTTGGACATCCTGATTCCAAATATGGAATCCATTTTCCTAAATTCAAAACACAGAAGTGGCAGAAATTAATTTAAAATTAATTCCCGCTGTTAAAACAAAAAGCGTGTTTTTAAGAGATAATAACTATCAAAAGATTGACACTTGTTTATGTTCGGTTTAATTGTAAAATTATGTCCAATGATAAACATTAAATTGAATGGTAAAAATATATTCTAAATATACTTTAAAACCACTCAAATTCATAATTTATCACTATTAATTATTTTGATTAAAAAAGTTGTTTTTAATTAAAATTTAGAAATTTTCACTATTCATCAAAATATGAAAGTTATCCGAAATGTACCAAAATTTTACCCTAGGCTAATTTTGATATTCCGAATCCAAAAATGAAGTCCATTTTGAAATATATAATATATATGATTTCAAAAATTAGGTATTACTATTCACAACGGCTAGTTTAATTAGTTGTGGTGTGTGTTAGAACTCGAGGTTGCGTACAACACACGCTACTGTTTTATTCAAAGGAAAGCGTACCGCGGAAGCTTGGGATGTTTCATTTTAAATTTTTTTGATGTCTCCATTTAGTCAAAAAGTTTAAAATATTGTATTTAAAAAGGTTTCACTATCAAAAGTTGATAAAAGTGCAATACTGAAAATGAATATGTTCTTGCATTATGACTAAGAAACTCATAATATGGATTCTAAAATTATAAGGATTATATAAAGTTTAAAATTTAGTTAATACTATTCATGACCTCTTTTAATGGATTTTTTTTTGGTAAGTCATGGTGCAATTGAACTCAGTGTTGCGTGTAGTGCAAGTTATTGAATTATTTTGAGGAAATAACACACTATGAAATCTTGGGGTGTTACAATATTCCCTTTTGATATGCCTTCTAACATGATTATGATACCCAATTATTTCCATGGGTAGCCCTTATTTTTGTGAATTATTTATTATGTATGATTCTTAATGTGTTAATAATATTTATTAATATGTTATTTTGGTTTCACTTAGATAGATATCCAATGTATTGGATAATTTTTAATCTCATGAGACGTCAGGTTTTGTGGTCTTGGTGGTTAACCTCGACTCGTGCTTCATGTGAAATAGTCTTGGTGATTAGCCTTGACTCATGCTCCTCCATGTGAAATGAGCCATGAATCATTCTTATGTCATATTTTATGTTTCTTACACATTAATATGATTCCATTATTACATTATTCCTTATTCTATATGTTATGATTCCATATGTTTATGCTTTTTTATGTCATCATGTTATGCCTTCTAAGCAATGTGTTTTGATATATTCTTATGTTTATTTCTTTATTGGTATTTTAATATCATCCCTTTGTCAATGTTTTCCACGGGTTTTCCTATGATGATGTAACATCTAAAAGTAATTCTTTATCTATTTATAAATATTAAATAAAATATGTTTTTATCATGGTTCCATGTTTTTAGTTTTATGTATCTAATCTTCCAAAGACACTAGACTTTACTATCCTTGACTTGTAATTGATGGTTAATTATGCTTAAAACCATGTAATAATATGTATAAAGGCTAGGGTCTCTATATTTGGTATCAAAGTAAGGTCTAGTTTTTTTTCATATTAGGACTACTGTACTTTAGTATAAACCTGATGGATAATTCTATCACAATGGATAACCTATATGAAACTTAGGGTATCACAAGTTAGGATGTAATTTTATTTTATATGGTTGTCCTTCTATGTTCAAATTTTATATTTATTATGATTATTAACTATGTATTAAATACACCTAATTATACTTTATTTTTCTTAGTTAATTGTGGGAAATATAAGGACTCATGAAAATAATCAATGTGACAGGAAATGTGATGATTTCTCTAATGAAATGGAAAATATGATAGGAATGGGTGCTCAAAACATCATGAAAACAATTTCTAAACTGGCTCAAGTTATGAATAATAAACTTAATTTTGTGGAACACCCTCCATCTCATAAGAGAGGTAAAGTTGCAACAAAATCATTCATACATCAAAGGCCTCATATATTTAGTGGATCTTTTGATTCCCTCCTCATAGGACAATGGATTAACTCCGTTGAAACAATATTTTATATCTTCTACTTCCCAGAAGAAGATAAAGTTATGTTGGTGGTCTATCATTTTGATGGGAAAGTTGATTGGTGGTGGACACTGAAAAATAACACAAATTTCAAGGTTGAAATCGATTCCATGGACTGGGAGAATTCAAGAAACAAAATCAATAATATTTTCCCTATACCCTCAGTCTCAATATGGAAAGGGAGTTCATTAGAATAATGCAGGGGGAGGAAGAGTTTATTAAGGAATATGAAGAAAACATTACAATACTTTCGTGGTACACCTTTGGATTTTTCATGAATACTAAAAAAAAGGTGTATCACTTTTTTAACAGACTACAGACAGGTCTATGAAAAGTGTTAGAGATTCAAGACATTGAAAACAATAAAAATATTATTCATTATAAATGTAAGGTTGAAATAGAGATTAAAAACTCTCAATAGTATTGTGGTCTTAAGGAAAAAAGTTTAAAATATAGTTTAATATGGGAGGATCTACAAGTAAATACCATGACAGAAATAAAACCCAATATTCCACATCTCAAAATTATGGGATGAAGAATCCTATGAACTCTCTATAGGGAACCAGGAAATGCTTAAAATATAGAAGGATGGGGCATATGGATAAAAAATACCAAAAGTATATTAAGAATCCCACTAATGTGAAATAAGAAGGGAAGGTTCAAATCAATACTTTGTATGTAGTGTAGTGTTATAACTGCAAGGATTATGTGCATTATGCGAACCATTTCCCAAAGCCAAGGGTTGTGGGAGGTAATCAACAAAAACAAACTATAAGGGAGTAAGGAGGAAATATGTTATCACAATTGATTAGATGGATCTTGATTAAGATGTGGTGATGGGTACGTTGGTTATTCACTCAAGAATAAATAATTAACTATTTGATTCTGGTTATATGCATTCTTTCATATCTTGCATGTTTAGTAATACTATTCAATAACAACCTCAAAATATGGAGATTGATTTATCTATGAGAATAGAAAATGGGGAAATTATTGCATCCAAATTATATAACTCATCTCATGTTAATGTTCATGGACTGAACCACATAGAAAATATTGTCTTACTTACCTTGGTGGAGTTTGATGTTATTTTGGACATGTATTGACTATCTATATACAAAACCAACATTGACTATCGGGAAAGGGATATCACTCTTCACATCCAGAAGAATCCTTTAATTTTGTGCACGTTCAAGGAAAAGGATGATTCTGTATAAAAATTATCATCTCAATTGTGGGTATTATTGCCTAATGAGAAAGAATATCTGGCTCAAATGATTGAGACAATGGAGAGAAACATTCTTGAATACATTCCCATTATGAGGGAATACACTGATGTGTTCCCTGAAGAGTTTCCTGGTCTTCCTAATGATCAAGAGGTTGAATTATCAATTAAACTTATTATTGGATCTCTTCCTATATTATTGACACGTTATATAATGGTCATTATTAATACAGAAGAACTAAAGAAGAAGTTACAGGAGAATCTAGTCAATGGTTTTATACGACCGAGTGCTTCACCATAGGGTGCACCAGTCCTCTTATTCAAGAAAACATATTGATTAATGTGCCTCTGCATTGATTATTTTGAACTCAAAAAATCATGATAATGAACTTGTATCCCCGACCATAGATAGATGGATTGTTCGATCAATAATGTGGAGACAAGTATTTCACTAAGGTGGACCTTAATTTGAGATATCACCAATTAATGATAAGGAAGGAATATATTCCTAAGACAACCTTTCAAATAAGGTACAGACACTATGAGTTCATAGTCATTCATTTTGGACCCACAAATTCTGTAGAAATATTCAGGGACCTAATGAATAAATTATTTAGATATTAACTTAAAAAATATGTGGAAGTCTTTATCAATTAAATATAGATATACTCCAAAAGAAACTAGAAACATGAGGAACATTTGAATACTATTATAAAGTCTTTTTGAGGGGATAAAATTTACGAAAATTATAGTAAATATGAGTTCTGGATGGAAAAAGTATCAGTCTTGGGGCATGTTATCCCTTGAAAAGGAATATCATTGGACCCCTCCAAGACAAAGTAAATTGAGTACTAGCCTAGAACAACATCTGTAATGGGGATCCATAGCTTCCTTGGTCTAGATGGGTATTACCAGAAATTTTTGAAGAACTTATCATGATTGAAAAAACCCACTAACCATGTGGTCTTAAAATAGAGAAAAGTTTTTCAAGACTAGTGAATGTGAATACTTTTTTAAAGAGTTGAAAATAAGTCTTATCACTGCACCAATTCTCACACTACCAGAAGTGAGGAACTCTTTGTGGTCTATTTCAATTATTCAAAGAAGGGCCTAGGTTGTGTACTGATGAAAAATGATTAAGTGATATCCTACACCTCAAGGTAGTTGAAAATTCATGATCAAAACTATCCCATTCATGAACTGTTGTTGGAATCTATGATGTTTTCATTGAAAATATGGTGACATTATCTCAATGGGGTGAAGTGTGAGATATATGATGATCACAAGAGTCTCATATATATATTCACAGAGAAGGATCTTAATATGAAGCAACATATATGGTTAGATCTCATAAAAAAATATGAATGCTCAATCCACTACCATCCTAGTATGGAAAATAAGGTAGAAGGTGCTCTATGTAGAAAGGATATTGTGTCTTTATTAATGATGAGAATTGAGAAGGATATGAACATTGTAGGCTTTCAAAGGATGGAAATGAGAATAATTATGGGAGGAATTTCATTAATCCTTTGAAAAATTATTTCCTAATAATCCCTCGTCGATAAAATAATGAATTATCAAATAAATGATGAGGAAATTCAAAAAAGGGTGGAACCTATCAGAAATGGGAAATCCTTAATGTTCCAAAGGGATGAGGAAGGAGTACTGAGATTTGGATCTCAATTATGAGTGTCATCTGATCCATGGATAAAGAAAGAGATTTTGAATTACACACGTGGCTCAACCTTCTATATTCACCTAGGGATCACAAAGAATTATCAATATCATTGAGAAAACTATTAGTGGGAAAATATGAAAAAGGATATCGTAGGTTATACACCAATGTTCTTGGTATGTCATCAAGTGAAGGTTGAAACCCAAATGTCTAAGGGTATGATGCAACCATTACCCAAACCAACACAGAAATGGGAAAATATCACCATGGAATTTGTCACCAGAATTTTGAAGAAATCGAGAGGAAACAATGCTATATGGGTTGTTTTGGATCATCTCACAAAGATAGCTCACATTATCACAATTTCAGATGACTTGTCACTGGATAAAATTTCATGGATATACATTAAGGAAGTGGTAAGGATACATGAAGTAGCACTATTTAATGTATATGATCAAGATTTGAGGTTTTCCTATACATTCTGAAAAATCCTCCAACAGGCTTTTAATACATAGTTGAACTTTAGTACGGCCCATCATCCCCAAACCGATGGCCAATCTGAATGGATTATTCATACACTATAATAAATATTTAGAGTGTGTTCTATAGACTTTAAGGGAGGATGGGACCAAAATCTATCACTGGTTGTGTTATCCTACAACAATAGTTTCCACTCGAGCATCCAAATGACTCTATATGAAGCTCCTTATGGGAAAAGTTGTTGAACATCACCAGGCTAGGATGAAGTCGGTGAACGTAAGCTGCTAGGACCTGAAATCGTCAATGAAATGGTAGAAAAGGTGAAAACCATTCAGCAATATATGTGGGAAGGCCAAAGTTTACAGAAGATTTATGCATAGAATCGTCGACAAGACCAAGAGTTTAAGGTTGGAGACATGATAATGCAATAAATATCTCCATGGAAGAGGGTCATGAGATTTGGGAAGAAGGGAAAGATAAGTCCCTAATACATCATCCCCATCGAGATTCTTTATTGTGTTAGAGTTGTGACCTATCGAATAGAACTTTCACCATCCATGTCTCAAGTACACTATGTATTCCATGTATCCCTATTAAGGAAGTACATACCAGATCCCTCACATATACTAAATTCAGAGGTGGTATATTTGGAGAATGATCTCTCTTAAGAGGAGCACCTAGTGAAGATCAAGAACCATAGAGATATTTTTATATGAAACAAGACTAATAACATGGTCAAGTTACTAAATAAGAACCATAATTACGATGCGGAAACATGGGAATCAGATAAAGAAATGAAGGAGAAGTACCCTCTCCTATTTTCAAGTTATAATGCAAAAAACATCGAGGGAGAAATTTCATAAGGGGGGGAATGTAAAAACCCAAAGTTTTATCAATGAAAATTACCTTATTATAATTATTTTCTGTTGTATAAATAACATAAAAATTACATAGAGAACATAATAAAAACTTTATAAATGAATAATGAATGAATTAAGAGGTATTTCTATAACTTAAGGAACCTATACTAATGGAACAGTAACTTGACCTTTGGAATAGTAATGTAAACCATATGAATAATAAATCGGACAATAGAATAGTAACCTAACCTATGAAAGTATAAATAATTATTATCCATATTATAAATGAAAATATGATATAATTATATCATATTATAAGAAAATAAATTTTCTAAAAATTATAAATTAAGTGATGATATTTTTATAAATCATAAGCGTTTATTTTCAAATTTAGTATTAATATAATGTTATAAAATAAAATTTATTTTCATAAAATGTATTCATAAATTAATATTTTATTGTGTTATTATTATTAGATAATTATATGAGACCTTAATTAAATTTTTTATATGCTGTAAGATATGATATAATTTTAATATTGGTATTTTCAAAGTAAGTGATGATTTTAATTAAAAATTAAATTTATCATATTTAGAAAATTATTTTCATAAAATGGATTTTTTAAAATCCACATGTTGACAAATGGTTAGTGTGAATTTTTGGTATTTTTCAAAAATAGTTGAATTTTTATTGAACAGTAAAATACGGTAATTTACGGTATATATACCTTATAAGTTAAATATACTATTTATTGAGTTATCACTATTGTAGGAAAGACAATATCTAATTATCCTTATCTATTTTTTTTATTAATTTATGTAATCATCACTATTTCTAGTTTTGGGGAAAAATAATAAACTAAGGAATAAAATAATCAGAAAACACCTCTCTCCTCCACTATAAATACCACCCCTCACCACCTCTTATCCTCACACCTCTTATTCCATGAAGCTTTTACACTTTCATCCAAAGACTCTTCCAAAGCCTCTCCCCCACTTCCAATATTATTTTGTATCAACAAAATACCAAAAACAATTTCTGAAAGGAGGTTCTCAAGGAGGATAATTCCATAGTTAAAATCTGTTTTCATTTTATTTTATTTTATTTAAATTTATTTTATTTTATTATTCTCTACTCATCTCCCCATACCCATGTGGAATGTTAAATATAGTATATCACATATACTATAATATTATTGTGTTAATGGAATAACCAATCATTATATCTTTCCCCTCCACTTTTTTTTATAAAAATGAAAACAACGTCTGTGGTGTGTTAATTTATCACATTCAAGGACGATGAGTTTTCAATTTATTTTACCGCAATCAAGGATGGTCATAAAATAATTTTTATAGTTTTATAATATTATAATATATTTATTACAACCTTTTTAATGTTATGTAACTATTAAATATGTTGGATATTAATTAATAAAACAAAAGTAGTTCGTGATGATCAAAAAACACCAAAATTAATCTCAAAAAATATCATTAACATTTTATCTAATGAATAATCCTAACATATAGAAAAAATGATATATAAGACAATTTAATATTCTTAAATTTCATAAAAAATATATAATTTTAATTTTGGAAAACTATTCTAATTTTACATGATTTTCCATGCATGTATACAAGTAATCGATCATGAAAACCAAGGAAATGAATGCTCTCAATCAATAAAATTATATCTTATAACTCATAAAAAAGGCCATGAATAAAAATTATAAAATTTTAATTAATAAAATAAATATAAAAATGTTTCTAAATAAATTAATTAATGGATTATATCTTGTTATCCAGGACAGTAAGATCAAGTGCAAAACAATTTTAGACATGAGGTAAGAGATTCTACCTAAACACAAATTTTTCCATCAGGTTACTTTTTATCTCTATTTACCCTAATGTAATTATACTTTCTTTTTATGTACTTATTATAAATTCTAAGAATATGTTCCAAACATAAGTATCTAGATCATATCATTTCTCTTTGAGGGGAAATATATGTTTTAAAGAAATTCCCTCCTCAATTTTTCATGACATGCTAGCCCAATTAAAAGGAAGTTCCCAATTTCGTATCAATTTTCTAGTGAACTACATAATATGTTTAAATCAATAATTATTTTTATAAAATAACTAATTTTATAATAAAAAAATATCTTGGTTTATTTTTGTTTTTATACAAACAATTATTCCTTTTCTGTTTCAAAGAATCTTGAAAACATTCTCTCAAACCACACTAAAATGTTTTACTTCTAATGTTTTTTAAACACTCTTTTTAAATTTTTTTCACTTAATTTTAACATAACTTATAATGATATATGACTATTTTTCCAAATTAATTTCCATGAATTATTTAAATCCATTATTTCATGAACACTACTATGATATTCCATTTTGGTATGCCTTCTCACATGATTATGATACCCAATTTTTCCATGGTTAACCTTTATGTTTTGGTTTTACTCATTATGTATAATTATTCATGTGACACACATATTCATGAACATGCCATGATGGGTTCACCCAAATATCTCTCCAATGAATTGTGTAATTTTTATTCTTATAATACATCATGTGCAATAGTCTTGCTGGCTAACCATGACTTCTGCTCCAAGTGAAACCATCTTGGTGGTTATCCTTGACTCATACTTATCCATGTGAAATGACCCTTGACTCCTTATTATTTCATGATTTATATTTCTTAAAAATTACTATGATTATCTAATTACATGATTCCATGTTCTGTTTTTTATGCTTCCATATCTTTTTTCCTTTTTATGTTATCATGTTATGCCTTCTAACAAATGTTCTATACTTTATTCTTATGTTTATTCATTTACTGGTCTTTTTATCTCATCCATTGGTTCATTTATTCCTCAGGTTATCATATATACATGTAAGACCTAAAAATATTTTAGTAGCTCTATATAAATATTAAATAAAATATGTTCTTCTCTTGGTTCCATGTTTTCAGTTTTATGTATCTAATCATCAAAAGACGCTAGACATTATGATCCTTGCCTTGTAATTTATGGTTAATTGTGCTTAAAACCATGTAATAATATGTGTAAAATGTTAGGGTAACTATAATAATTCTAAAATTATTAAACTAATAAAGGGAAATAATTAACATTTACGGGATACCAATAAATAACATGTGTTTTTTATCCTAGTAATTTACAGGTTTCAATCTATGTTATCCACAATCCATTTTCTAACATTAAATTTCATGGTAATTTTTTCCTTTATAATGGTTTATAAAAATCAAATGATTAACGAAAGCATATCTCTTGGGAATTTCTGACTAAATGTGCAGTCTTATGACTCTTTTTTGGACCCTAGATGATCATGTTAATACCCAATGCGCCCTTTTGGAGATTATTAACCCAAGGTATAATTATTCTATATTCGAATCCACATTCCAGTATCAAAAAATGGATGTATTTTTATAGAAAACCAATCACTATATACTTTACCAAAATTTTTATATGTTTTTCTATGTTTATTCTTATCTATATGGTTTTCAATAAGGTTTTAAAATCCTAATCACTAAAAATAACTAGACCTTTCTACAATACCATCTTTGAAAAAACATATCATTTTTACACTTTATTTCATGATTTATTACATAATAATACACATAATACAATGCCAAATGATCGATAGTTCTAGTGTATTTAGGTAATTATATATATATATATATATTGAAATAAATATACAATAAAATTATTAAAAAAATCCAAAACATGCACATATATTCAATTGATCTCTTAATACTGTGTGGGATAACATGGGGGTGTACTTAAGAAAGGGGTGAGTTATAAAATATAGTAAGTGAATAACCAAAGAATAACATGATGAAAGTAATAAATGTGAGTCAAGAGGCATGTAAAGGTGATATAAAATAGTGGGAATTATAATCATGAACATAAAAGAAAGATATAAGATGATGACATCAAGAAACTATAAGGATGTGGTGATAACATAAAACATGACATCATAAGCATAAGTAATGGATAGCCGTTGAGACATCATAACATAGTGATCTTTGAAAAACCACATGTCCGCCAAAAATAGTATCTTATGTGGTACAAACATTACTCAATGCATTATAGCTCTATATAATTTTGGTCCCACCCATCACATTCATATCATTACATGCATTTGTATGCCACATAGATCATACAACATAAGAAAGTATTTCATCACTTTTCATCTTGTGATTAAGGAGTGTGGGTTACATGTTTGGAATTCCAAAATAAATTAATGATATATACATATAGTTGAATAAATTTGAATAGAAATGGGGATGGGTATTCAAAACACAAATTCTTTGCATGGAAAATCTCCAGATAATTTCAGACACATAACGAATTAGATAAATATTCTTGGAAGGGTTTAATGATATTGAAAGGCAGTCTCTCATTACATGGAAATCCTAAGGATATTAAAGGGATATGTAAAATACATTTCTACATAGAAAATTTAAAATAAAAAGGAATAATATAAATAAATTACTAGAATAAAGATAAGAAGGATATATTCTTTTACCTTGAGATGGTGATTCTAAAATCATTAGAGGAACTTCTTAAGAGCTGCAGATAAACTTAGATTTTGGAATATTTGTAATAAAATAATCAAAACCATGAACCTTATCATGGTTTATGAAAATGTTTTCTACCATAGAGGAGTAGCTTTAAATATTTTATTAGGCTAAGAACTAAACTTCTTGAATTAATATCATTACTGATGTGGAAGTGAGTCATGTTCAGAAAGATTTATTTTTAAAACCATAAAATATAATATATGTTCTGGATGATTCCTTAAAGGTTTTTGAAATAAATAAAATAACTTTAAAAATTAATTATTTTAAATTTTAAATCTATTTTTGGTTGTGGATTCCATTTATAGTATTTAATAAATCATTTTTGGGCAATTATGATGTCATTATACATACTATATATTTACACTGTATTTATTTTTTCCCCAAAAAATTTAATGTCTTAGAAAATTTTGAAAAAATATTTATAAAATAATTTTGAAATTCTTATTTAAAAAATTATATTTTTTTAACCAAATAATATTTTAAATGTGATAATTTTTACATTTGAAATGGAAAACATTATTTAATAGAAATAATAGTTTATTATGACACTAATAACTTTATGAATCTTATAAAAATTACATTTGACTTAATTAAATTATATTATCATTATTTTATTTATAAATATTATTTAATAATAGTATTTAAGGAAAATAAAATTTATTTCAAAATTAATTAATTAATCAAAAAGGCTATTTAAATTGAAACTAAATATTTCCAAAAAAATGGAATTATTTTAAATTAAAAAATATTTTTTATAAAACTCATTATATAACCGTATATATAAATTAATAATTAATGGGGTAAATATAATCAAAATTTTATTAAAAAGAAAATATATAAATTCATACTGCTGGAGTCAAGATACATAACTCGTTATTACACTATTGTATTCCCTATGGGGAAGGTGTACATTTGTGGTACATTATTGGGGTGGCTTGAAGAACATGGTTTGATTTGTGACCTTAATATGATTGAACTTATCCTCTAAACGGTTGCAATCATTTTTTAGTTGTTGAATGTTGATTTTGGCTTGGTCAAGTGAAAAGATCAGTGATTTCATCTACCTTGGAAGCTCCGATAAATGGGCTTCATGCGGTATTATCCAATTGGTCACGTCGTCACTTCTTCCTTCTATGTCAATTAGACTGCTTTATAACCCTTAATATATACTAATCTTAATGATCAATGTATAATGAAAATAATATCAACACTTATGATACATAATGATCTTTTAAGGATGATAGAAAAATTATGGACAGAGTTTATAATGGTCTAAAACAACAAATGAAATGTAGTGAAAGTGTTTTCTTGAACTACATTACTCAATAAAAAAATTCATCCAGAAGAGGATTTCATTCATAGAAGTTTGGTTTGTTACATTAAGATACCATAATATTTATGAAACATTATAAATTTTTCTATAATTATTTTACTCATTCAAAAAATACTATAAAGGTGGATTAAAGCTTCGTCCCAAAACACATTCTTAATGAATCCCATGCCTGAAGGTTTTCCCCTCACTCTACTACCCCATTTTTCTCACATTAATTTTTTGATTTTAGAAAATTATGAGTGAAAAAAAATACTTTATTATGATTTATATTCATTGGAATTTTGAACAATATATGCATGCAATGATTCAATGAATTGAATGGATTGTATATTAATTGTCAATGTGTTCTTTTTAAAATCCTCCATAATGAATCTCATATTATAAACTATGTTTGTTTTTTAAATTTTCATTTCCTGTTGTTTGGAAATAGTGTTGCACTTTATTCTATGTTGTTGATCTACGTGAACTGATATGGTATTTTTCATTTTTACATAAGCATTATGGATTATTCAAATTATATCAATCATAAATTATTTCCCAGTATGCTACTTAGATGTGTATTCATATTTATCAATGCATATTTCTCCTTAAAATGGATCCAGGAAAGCCAATTTGAGCTAAGAAAAATGTTGTAGGAGTGGGAATTAATTTTCCACCTTCCCCTCATAAAGTTCCCCCAGTTGTGGTACCTGAGATTTTTTTTTATCATGTAAAAAAGGAAACTTGTGCACACACTCATATAAAGGTTCAATATTTGTTCAAAAGGAAAAAAGATACCTTGAATAACCATTTCAAGATTGATTTCAAAAATTTTAATGGAATTTTTTTCCATTACAATGTTCATTCTTTTCCTCCCTCTCGGACTAACAGTTCTACCCTACTATTTTTTCCTATGATAAAAAATCCTTTCATGTGATCTTTGTTACAAGTTTCATTGTATTATGAATATGGATATCTTATAGATGGGAAAATAATTAGTATAATGGTCATTAATACTTTTCATGAGATACTAGACATGTAAAACTGTGCTTTCACGCAATTATTCTACTTATTATGGGGGTAAATTCTTATTTAACATAGGTTCATTCCCTCATAATAATCTTGAGTTTACTATTGTTCTTAAATAAATTTCATCAGGAGGTAAATGTGACTTAGCACATGAGCCTCTGCCCAGTTGGTGAGGTCTCTCTAAGTGCATCCATGAGACTCATGTTCAAAACCAGGTAGAGGCATAATTTCTAGTTATTATACCAGTATTGTAGTAGGAACATTAGTAGTACTATGTGGACACTGTAGAATTACTATGTAGGTACTGTATCAGCCAAAACTATTAACTATGGGCCACTGGTTTGGGCTTGGAGTCATTAAGGCCTTCGTGCCACCCATAAATTCATGTCATTAAGGCTTTCGGACCACCTTCAAGGACTTTGGGATACCTCAAGGCCTTCATGACCACCTGATTTACAGATTCCCTGATAGATTCAACAAGTATCTTTCTCTAGAGGAGGATTCAAGAGCAGGAATCATTCACTAGAGTTGGGATAACAGATTTGGAAGAATGAGAGGGTATGACATTTCCATCTGTATCAGTCATGTACATCTTTGCATAGGATAACTTTCCAAATAGCCATGATAAGGTGGAGAGCTGATCACGGTGTAGATGTTGGGGAGGGGAACTTTCATGAAGTCATAGTCTGCATGATTTTTTTAATACCTCTAGGTCCTGTAATGTCTCCTAGACTACGAGAAATGTAATCTATAAGCCTACAAGCCTTGTAAGGTATCCCCCTCATCCCTTGAAAGGGGGTTTATCAAAAATCCATAAAAAAAACAAGAAGGCCTTTGGGCCATTTTGACTGGTTAATGTGACTCATTTTCATTTATTTTTCTTTTATATGTTTATTAAAATATTATACCATAATGTTTAATTTGTATTAATGAATAATGGAAGTCATAATTATGGAAACATAAGCCTTAATGATGGTGATAGAAAGAGGTTTCACCATCATTTTCAATCAAAACCATTTAAAGTATAAATAATATTTCCTACTAAAATTCCAACACAATCTATTATTGATGGATTTCATGGACAGGAGTCAAAGAATTCCCAAGAATCCTTCTAGATTTTAGATATTCTTTCATGGTGGGACGATGTCAAGTAGTAAGTTTAGATTTAATAATGATTGAATTTTTTTCAATAAAGGTTTTTAACATTTTCATCTATAGGGGTTATATTCTTTTTTGATATTATTTCTTCAATGATGATCTCCATAATTTTGTAGATTTTGGAGGAGATGTTCTTAGCTGTAGAGGTTTCAACTATAGCTTTCGAACAAAACATGGTTGTTTATCCTTGAAAGTTGATATGTTTCATGAATGATGGTTTTATGTGTTTCTTAAATGGTGTTATTGATTTATTATATGTCCTTTTGTTAGTGATTTCAACACCAATGATAATAGGGCTTGTACCCAAGGTTTATTTGTTGATTGAAAACCAGAATATGAGAGACCCATTTTCCATTTATTGGGAAAAAGTAACCACAATTTGTTGAATCATTTTTTGTTATTAGATTACACATGTTTATCATATGTTTTATATATTAAATTGTTAAATTATATTCATTTTCAAAATATTCATGCAGAACTTTTTATTTGTAATAGTATGTTCATTTTCAAAATTGTCATTTTAAATTAGATTCTTATTAGCTACTTTAACAAAAGGCCATTGGTCTACAATCTTATGGATTTTGATTTTGAAATTTTATGACCAATTTATATCCTAGATATCATGTATTTTCATTTAAATACATATAAAATGTATTTTTAAAATGTAGAATGACATTATTCAAAGTTTTTTTTCCATATTGTTTCCTAACATCTTTATTGTGAATTTGATTCATATGTGTCATTTCTACATTTTTATTATTATATAGTACATTATTAAGATTTACTTATTTTTATTATTATAAATTATATAATATGTCATTAAAAATTATATTAAAGAAATTTATAGAATTGATAGAATCAGAAATGTGTTTCGTTTTTTAGAGATCCTGATTAGAGATTATTTCAACCCGTAGCAGACCCTTCATTATTTCATCTTTTACCGCCCTGGTGGCTTCACCATCAGCAGTTCTTCAGTATCTCCATCGATCTCATCTGGTCACATATCTGGTTTTTTGGATGAATATTCCCATAGTTCGATTTATATCAATCTCCTTTGGCTCATCATTTTCTCACGACTTATCGATTCAGAGTGCCCTCACCTCGTCTATACCACTTTCATCTTTGGATTGACTTCAATTTTTGGGTTTGGATAGTAGCCTATTTAGCTTCATTCCTCTTGGAATTGTGGTAGATTTTTGGGTATCATTATCTAATGAAGTTTTTGGTGGTGAGTTTTTTTCTATCGCCGTTTTTCTATCATTTGGATTTGGTTCTGCATTGTGCCCTCTTTTTTTCTGTCGGATTTTCTCTGTAACCTGGATCAATGTTCTATTTATTTTTCAATGTATTGGTTCTATAAAAAATAAATATATAAGTATAATAGGGTATCTATAATTCTAATTATATGAAATAAACCAAAAAACATTAGGGAAAATGACCATCTGGGACAAAAACTGTCATTTAATCCTTTTTAATGACCAAAAAATGAGAAATTAAGATAAAATTAATGGTTTTTTTTGTCACAACATAATTGTATTAAAAAATTATAGTGTAAAATGGAGGATAACCTGAAAATAGAGTTAAAACATGCTACAATAATAAATGGAAGGAAATTTGAATTTAACAATACTGAAATATAGGTAAGACAAGGGAAATGTCCACTTACTTTGAAACTAAAACCACTATTTCTCATAGAGATTGAAGAAAATTAAGATGATATTAAATACTGTTAAGTTTCTTGAAATAATTGAAAACTTCTTTGCTTGGCCTTTTAGAGAATACAAGTTCTTATACTAAATTCATGAATGATTTATTATCTAGATAGAAGAACTTTGAGAAGTTGGATACAATAACACTCATATGGGAATGTTTAATGGTTGTGACAAAAAAATTCAAACTATGAAAGAATATATGATCATATTTTTAATTTCATATTAGATTATGTCTTTTGAATTTGGTATAACATTATATTATTTTGGTGATGGTGGGACCATTATTTCATTTTAAACCTTTAATATCTTAGGGTAGGAACTCTTAATGTTTTTATATTGTATGTTGATCACTTAATGAGGTTTCTTCAATTGTTGATTACACATGTTCTTATAAAGGTGGATAATTTATAGATGGAAACAATTTGAGACCATTAAAAATCTATATTTGGGAACTTTATTTTAATCTTTTATTTATTGATATTTTTATTTAAAGTTCATCTAAAATATTTTAAAGAAATAATGTTTTGAGGGAAAACATTATTTATTTCTAAGAAATATTTATGAGTAATTTATTTAATAATAATTAGAACATATGTATCAATAAAATTTTATTTTTATTTATATTTTTTATTTACTGGGGATGATTTTTTTTACTTTAGTTATCATTTATTTTAAGTTTGAAGATGCTAGAGTGTGATTTTTTCTTATGATAGATGAGTTACTTAGGAATAATATCATGAACAAATTTATACATCAAATTTAATGTGATTAAATGTTTGAAATAATGTGTGTATTAGTGAAGACCACATGTTTAAATTACTGGATTGTGAAACCATATTCAAGTATCGCTGCATATATTGAACAAAGAGAGAGAGAGAGAGATGATAAGACGTTCTTGGGGTGATAATAGTGATAGATAGGATTCTTTGGTAGAGGAATATTGATCGGAAAAGGATTATGTTCAATGGATGTGCATTAGGCTACGGTTAGGATGTCAGGCCTTTCTTGCAAAGGTTACAGTTTTAATCTAACTTTCATGTTCATCAGCTTCAACAATTAGGTGTTTGATGCTATAGGGTATCACCAATCATTTAGGTCATATGATTATTTGTTTTTCAATTTCGGATAGTGGTCCAACTAGACAATCATTTGGGCCCCACTATATATGTGGGGAAGGACCACTTGTGCATGTGTGTGTGGTCACAATGAGGAAACATAGTAATCATTTTTTGGAAATTTTATATGATTGTGATGGTAGACTTTTTATTCTTACAATTAATCAAAGATGGAAATAGTTTCATCCCAGAATATAGAAATTAATTGTCCAAATTATGTTAAACTAAAGCATTTTTTATTATTTTGTTTTTTTGTGTGGTGAGTAGGGTTCTCCGACAGCCTATATTCTAGTACAGCAAAGACGAGGGGTGACATCTGATTAGTGAAACGTCTGTAGCTCGTCTGGATCTTGACTTTCCATCTACGCATAGCATTCTAAAGAATTGTCTCCTATAGACAAGTGGTGCGTCCACATCCTCAGTAAGTTATATTAGATCTTGGTTCAGAGCACGGTAGTTTATCAATTCCTCCTTTTAATAATAATAAATCATGTTTACGTAGTTTCTAATCAATTTTTTGTTTGATTAATGATAAATATTTTTATGAAATATATTGAAATTTTTTTATGTCTTGAAATGACCATAAAGCTTAGAAAACCGGATGATTGAAATTGTTCAAGTAACACAAATCCATATGGAAAAGTTTTTGATCAACCGCATGAAGAAATCAGAACAACCATATGGAAATGTGAATTTTGAAAAATTGACCAAGATTCTATGAGATTCTAATCGACCGCATATTGAAGTGAAGTGACTGTATGAAAAAATGGGATTTTTGGAAAAGTGATAAAGCGATCATATGATTAGTTGAAGTGAATGTGACATGTAGCAAAAATTTAAAAAAGTTCTGTATCGATTAAAAGTTCTAGGTGATTGATCGTGTCACATTTTAGGGGATTTGGTCAGATTTCTTGCAAAGTGTCAAAGCTACTGTGGAAGTTCATGTGACACACTGAAAGTGATCGTATCCAATTATGGGGATTATAATTTTTAAATATAATATTTCTATTACTTTTTATACACATTGCTAAATGTTAGTCAAATGCATTTAGTAATCCCGATTTCATGTCGAGTATGAGGATATCTAATGATGAGTTTTCAATGGCTCTTTTTGGAGGAATTTTTACTTTTATAGTAGACCCAAGGAAGAGATAAAGGAAGAGGAACACATAGAGATTTTTACAAATGTGAAGAATGAGAACTAAAAAATAATTTTTTTTATCAGAACATATTTCTACGATAAGAAAACATAATTGTATCTTTACATATTAGTGCCTAACCTAAAGAAAAAGATCGAGAATGTATGAAAACATAAACTTCAATCTTCTTCTACATCAAATTCATTCTTCTTATCTTTCTCTTTATTTTTCTTTCATTCGAGTTCTGGTTGGATTGAACTATATATTTATTAGCACTTACTCATTTTTTGAATTGGAGAGTATGACATAATATTATATTCTTTCTTTTAATATGAACACTCATGGAATCTGCATAAGAGATTGCATATAGTCTGGAAACCTTGTGTTCTGTTGTTTGTAAAACCTGATCTGGGTTGTAGATATATTTATTTATTAATAAACATGCTTGGTAGTGGGTGAATATTAAGTCGAGAGGATCAAGTATTGGTTTGAGATTGAACTGTTGGTATTTTTATACTTCACTGTGTTTTAATGTTTTGTTTCTTATGTTTTTTTTAAACTATGTTTGAAATCTGTTAAAAAAAATTTATTTTATAGTTAGCTCTTACATGTGATATTTATGATGTTTTGTGCACGTAGAGTATTCTAAAAATCTTGGAATAATCCTAAGACAATTCTAACTGAGTTTTGATCAAACTTGTATGGGGTTGATTAAAATAATTAAATTAGATATACCTGCAATACGGGTTAATTCGAAGTCTTTAAAATTTGGGGATTTGGATTTATAAATTATTTTTCATGGAGATTTTTATTAGATACTCAATTCACCCTATTTTTGAGTACTCCACTCCAATAAGAATTTGGTATTAGGGGAATTTTATTTCTTTAAAATGATCAATTTTTTCTACCAAATGATCTAAATTTCTGTCATTTCTAAGTATCTATCTTTATAAATAATAATAGTCTTTAAGGGACTACAAGTAAAATACCTCTTTACTTTACTGGTAGAAATTTTTCTCAATGGAACATTAAAATGAAAATACATCTAGAAACCATGATTTTTGATATCCAGGCTGTAATTGAAGATCAATATGAAAAACCAAAGGCTGCTAAGCTAATTTGAGTGATGTAACTAAGTCTTCTTATGATGGTAATTCACTGCTGGAAAATCTCATTTTGTGATGGACTCATCACCCAGTGAAAATAGTCCTTCTGGGGATGCTATTTGAGATGAGATTCATTTCTTGTCACAAATAACCCTAAATAAAAAACTATTTATGATATACAATATTTCTAATCGAAAATACCATTGGTGCACATGCTCGCCAAATGATTAGAACAATTAATTACGATGAGTATTTTCTCCCCTCGTAAATACTAATCGATATAATAGTTATTTGCAAAGAGAATTTATAATCTGTCATAAATAATGTGTCAGCATAATAGTATTTTTGACAAGACTCATCATAAATGATTTTTTATTACAGACATTGTTATTTACAGTGGGTACAATTTGCAATGAGAATCATGTCGCTAATAGTTCTTTTGCTACTAATCTAACCTATATATATGAATCCAATCGATTTTCTCCTCTCATTTCATTTCAAACACTCATATACTCTCTTCTCCTCTGCTCTCCTCTACTCCTATTAATTTCTTCAAAAGTTTTAAAAAAAATTCCGGGAAGCAAACTATAAAATTTCCATCCGACAAAATTATCAATTTTGTTGTATTTTTTAATGTGTTTAATGTTTAGTTATTTTATTTTATTTTATATTAGAAATTAGTATCATTAATTATCAGTAATTAATTTTATTTGGAATTAATTAGTCTTAATTAGTAGTAATTAGGTTTAAGAGGCAGTAATTATTTTTAATTAAAAGTATTTAGTTTTATATATCAGTAATTAATTTTATTTATAAGTAATTAGTCTTAATTAGAATTAATTAGTTTTAAATATCAGTAAGTAGTTGTGATTAGTAGTAACTACTTATAACTGATATATAAATAAAAATAATTAACCCAAATTAGTAATAATTCATAGATCTCAGTAATAAGTAATAATATTTTACAGTAATTTGCAATAATTAACAGTAATTAGAAATTAGTAGTTGTTAACATAATTTTTTAGTAATTAATGATAAATATAAATAATTTAAAAACAATGATTAAAATGTAGTGCTAATTGGGAAAATTTTGAGATAAATAGTAAAAATTAGAGTCAATTATTAGAAATTTATAGTAATTATTAGAAATGATCGGTAATTAGTAGAAAATAGAGGTAATTAATAAGTGGTAATGAGCAAGAATTAGTAAAAATTAGCAGAAATGAGCGTTAAATATTTAAAATTAGTGGAAATATGAATCAATTATTTAAAATTAGTGAAAATGAGAGATAATAGTAAAAACTAGCAAAAATGAGCAGTAGTTAGTAAAAATTATCAATAATAAGTGGTAGTTAGTAAAAATAATAGGAAATGAGTGAAAATTAATAAAAAAATAGCAGTAATGAATGTTATTTAGAAAAAATTAGTGGTAATGGACAATAATTAGTAAAAAGTACTGATAATTTGCATTAATTAGTAAATATTATCACCAAGAGAGTTAATTACTAAAAATAATCGATAATGAGTGTTAATGAGTAAAAATTAGCAAAAATGAGTGAGAATACTAAAAATTAGCAGAAATGGGGGAAATTAGTAAAAATTAGCTGTAATGAGCATTAATTAGTAAAAATTAGTGGTGATGAGAAATAATTATTAAAAAATAGTTGTAATGAGTGATAATTATCAAAAATTACCTGTAATTAGTAAAAATGAGTGGTAACAACTAAGAATTTTTAAGAATTAGTGAAAATGAGCGGCAATCATTAAAAAATAGTGGAAAGGAGTGGCATTCAATAAATATTAGTGGAAATTAGAGTTAATTAGTTAAAATTAGAAGAAATGAGCGATAATTAGTAAAATTTAGTGGAAATGGGGGGTAGTTAGTGAAAATTATCTGTGATGAGTAGTAGTTAGTCAAAATTAACGGAAATTAGTAAAAATTAGTGGTAATGAACATTAATTAGTAAAAAGTTTTGGTAATGAATGGTTATTAATAACAATTACTGATAATATTCCTTAATTAGTAAAAATTATTAGTAATGAGCATTAATTAGTAAAAATTGTTGATAATGAGCGTGAATGAGTAAAAGTTAGCGGTAATGAGCATTAATAAGTAAAAATTAGCAGTGATAAGTGATAATTGTTCAAAATTAGTTGTAATGAGAAATAATTAGTAAAAAGTACTGGTATTGATCAATAATTGGTAAAACAATTATTGGTAATGAGCAATAATTAGTAAAAAAATACTAGTAATGAGTGGAAATTTGTAAAAAATATCGTTAATGATCGATAATTAGTAAAAACACCAGTAATGAGAGTTAATTAATACTAATTACATGTAATGAGTGATAACTAGTAAATATTATTGGTAATGAGCTGTAATAAGTAAAAAATACTAGTAATGAGTGGTAATTAGTAAAAATTTTAGGAAACGAGTGGTAATTAGTAAGCATTACTGGCAATGAGAGGTAATTAGTAAAAATACTTGCAATGTCTGGAAATTAGAAAAAAAAACCAATAATGAATATTAATAAGTAAAAATTAGCTGTAATGATCAGCAATTAGTAAAAATTACTGGGAAAGAGCAGTAATTAGTAAAAGTTACCAAGAATGAGTGGTAATTAGTAAAACAATAATGGTAATGAGTGATAATTAGTAAAAAATAGTTATAATGATCAGTAATTAGTAAAAATAATCACTAATTATTAGTAATTATTAAAAATTAATAGTAATGATCGATAATTTATAAAAATTACTGGTAATGATTGGAAATTAGTAAAAAATACCGGTAATGAGCGGTAATTTGTAAAAAATATCGATAATCAGCACTAACTAGTAAAAATTACATATAATGAGCAGTAATTTGTAAAACATATTGGTATTGAGTGCTGATTAGTAAAAATTACCACTAATGATGGACAGTTAGTAAAAACTAAAGGTACTGAGCGGTAATTAGTAATAAATATAAGTAATGAGTGTTAATTAATAAAATTTATAGATAATATAATATTTTTACCTTTTCTGGTGATTTCTCGGGATCATTTACAGATACACTCTTTCCTTTTATTGATTACTTTTTTTGGGTTTTACCTTAGGGTTCATTTGTGTGAAAATTAAGAATTTTTGAAGGATGTGAATGGTTGACACACGATTTTCCTAAATCATGTGACTCAACCTAAAAAACCGTACAAAACCAACTAGAGGGAATTCACATGGATGGTGTATGGTTTATCAAATCGTACATCCTAAAAGGAGATACAATGAACTCTCTAAAAGAGGCTTATGATTTTTCAAACCAAGAATCCCTACCCTACAAACCATGCACACAATTTTAATTTACTCAAAATTTAGTTTTTACAATTTCTGAATACTCATATTAACCCAAAATTGACCCCCACTCAGACCAACTCATTTTTTATCATTTTTTGAGGTTCTGGGAGGCATTCTAAGCACTCCAAACCTCCGTTCTTGGTAAATCTAAGGGCGTATGGTAGATATTCACCCCTCTCGAAAAGAGGATCTTATCGTGACTGGTTATCCATATCTTTCTTATTTTTCTCCCATTCTTTAAGGGATGTTTTCATCTTTTCATTATGAATATAGATCTAGGTTTTATTAGATTTAATTATTTTAAATCTTGGGTCTAGGAATTGAATAAATTTCTAATTCTTTGACATGTCTAGGGAAATTCTGTTCAAATTGGGTTTATCTATTGATGAGCATTTATCACCGTTCTTGAGGTAGGTGGAAAATAATTGAAATCCTATAGTCTATATTTAAATTACGTGTATGTGATTATAGAGTTTTTAGTATATGTTTAACAATCGATTTCTTGATTAAATTAATTAATTTGGTGCGTTAATTAATTAAGGGAATTATGAATTTTCAAATATTGATATTTTAAATTTTGGACAAGTAATTGTTGAATTAATTGTAAGGGAATTTAGATCATTGAATTGGATAATTAATTGCAGTGTTATTAAGATTGTAGAGTTTGATTAATTAAATGTTGAATTAATTAATGAGAATGGTTGGAGTCCTAAAATTATGATATGAAATAATTAATTATTGAATTAATTATTTTTATATTGAAGTTGTTTAATTGGGATAATTAATTGTAGAATTAATTATTGGAGATTGTTGTCATTATAAATTTTATTGATGTGATTAATAAATAATTTTGTTAATTAATATAATTGATATGATTAATTAATTGTTGAATTAATTAAAGGGATGATATAAGAATGAAATTTCTAAATTTGATTAATTAATTGGTAAATTAATTAATGTGATACTTGTGTGTGGTCCATGATTTGCGGCATCAAAATCCCATTGTGTGATAAGAATTGATTAATGGTAATAATGACATTCACATGTGATAATCATGTGTGAGAAAATGTTTTCTACATTAAAAACCCATATTTTGAATTGAAATGATGAATGGTAACAATTATATTTGTATGTGATAATCATGTATCGAAATGATGAATGGTAAAAATGATATTTATATGTGATAATCATGTGTGAGACATGATCTTTTGTATCAAAATTCAATATTGTGAAATTAAATAATGAATGGTAACAATGACATCCTGTTATATGATATTTCTTGGGGATAGTTCAAACTCCAGAACCGGTCGAAGAAGGTATTGAGAGTTCGGGTGTCATTAGGAACCAAAGGGTTTATATGGTTAAATAAAGAGTAATTAAATAAATGTAAATTGTTTACTTTATTTTTGTTAATCATTATTTATACAAATTCATATACTATTTTGACTAGATATTGTTTTAGACATCGTTGGTAGTGGCCTGCTGAGTTGTACTCACACCATACTCAGAATTCTTGATCAATACCTGAATAGATTTCATGTTTGTAGGATATTATAAGGGAAAATACCTTGTGTTAGATGACTAATTTGGGGTGGAGTATGGTTGAGGGAACTAGACGTGGTTCGGGACCCTCTTGGGAGTTTTCAGTATGTTTACATTTGATTTTTCCTTTTGACACTTAACACATATTAGCATGACATATCTATTGTTCAGCTTTGATATTTTATTTCTTGTTTTTGTTATGAGGTTATTCAAGTATTGTCCATTTATGGTTATATCATTTGGTTATAATTGTTTCTTATTTTCACTATGGTTTTACTCTAATAAAGAGGTTATAGTCTCATCATGATTGATATTAGACCCTCACTACTAGTCGACAGTCTTTGGGTTATGTGAAGGTGTGTTTGAGGTCATGTGTCAAACTAGCTTAGGGCGCTGATGTGTAGCACTCCGGACGGGACGACACAACTATCGGGCGGTAATTAGAAAAAAATATCGTTATTAAGCGTCTAATAGTAAAAATTATCAGTAAGGAGTAGTTATTAGTAAAAAATAACCGTAATGAGCGGTAATTAGTAAAAAATGATGGTAATGAGTGGTAATGAGTAAAAAATACCATTAATAAGTGACAATCAGTAAAATATATTGGTAATGAGCAGTGATTAATAAAAAATATTGGTAATTAGTGGTAATTAGTAAATATTAACGTTAATGAGTGGTAATTAGTAAAAAATACTGATAATGAGTAGTAATTAATAGAAAATACTGACATTGAGTAGTAATTAGTAAAAATTACCTGTAATGTAGCACCTCAGTTTCAAATAACCATTTATTTATGTATTTTAAGTATGTAAAGTGTTTGAATAATGTTTGGGAGGGTTTAGAGGACTTTTGGAATATTTTTGGGGCTTCTATGGAGGTTTATGGTTTGATCATGGTTAGTAAAACCCACAAAACTCCTACAGGAAACCGTATATAGTGAGACAAAATCTTATGGGTTAAAGCATAGTTAGATGTACTATTTGAAAAACCCATGAAAAAACCTTAGGAGTAACCGTAAAAAGTGGAATATAAGGATAACATAGTTGTCACATAATTTTTTTAACTATGCGAGCCAAGTTGGCAATGTATATGCTGAAGGATCTTGCACACAAGTGGTGGGATTTAGAAATTTAGTTTAAATTAGAAAAAGGCATTGCATTGGATGATTTAAAAGATTTTTTCAACAATCAATTCTATTATAATACATTCAGACGTTGTTTTCTTTGACAAGATGAGTGCAGCAAAATAATTCTCATCCGAAAAACTGAGCTATCCATGCTGATTCTAGGAATACCATGAATCCTCAACAAGGGAAATATCAACAAGGAAATAAAGAACATAGTACAGTGAGTAAGCACTTATATGGAGCTGAGAAAGTTGTTGTAGATGATCAATATGGATTATTTATGTTGAGAGGTGCAATTCTATTGAATGTCACCCTTATTTAAGCTCAGCTTGATACAGGTTCAAGTCATTCATTTATTGGTTCTTGTGATGTTTATCTTATGAGTTTAAATGTTAAGATGATGCCTTTTGTGTTGAAACTTCAATCTCTTATTGGTCAATGAGAATTTCCATTCATTATGTGTAAAATATATTCTATAACTGTAGATGAAGTTGAGTTTATCTGATCATTCTTTGTGCTAGAGATTAATTTCTATGAAATAATCCAGGGATTGGATTGGTTGACAATTTTCAAGGCTCACATCAACTATTATACTTGAATGGATTTCTTTATGACTAATTATTGCATTGAGAAAATCATTAAAGGAGACACGAATGTAAAGGTATTTGAAATGAGTTTCTTAGAACTAGTAGTTGGAATGATCTCATACCAGTTGATAGAATTGAATTTGACATCAATGGAAGAGATTGAGAATAGCATTTTTTGGTGGCTGTTGATCAGTTTTGGGATATTTTCTCAAACAATTATATGGGTTGCCACATATAAGAGAAGTGGAGTTTATAGTTGATCTCCATCTAGGGACCAGTCCTATCCCACTTCAATCTTATCAAATGGACTAACATAATTATGGGAACTGAAAGTTTAGTTGGATGAGATATAAAGTAAATGGTTCATTCAGCCTGCCACATCTATGTGGACAACACCATTCTTGTTTGTCAAAAAGGATGATGAAATTCTTCTGTTGTGTGTGGATTATCATAAGCTTAACCAAGTTACGATAAAGAATCGGTATCCACTTCCACACATTGATGATCTATTAGATCAATTAATGGGACCTCAATGGTTCTTTAAAATTGGCTTGTGATCATGTTGTCTCCAATTACGGGAACAAAAGGAGGATATTCCAAAGACAACTATCAGAAGTAGATATGACTATTACAAGTAAGTGTTTATTCTTTTTGGTCTTACGATTTCACCAATAGTCTTTATGTAATTAATGAATTATATATTTTAAATATATATGGATTCTTTTGTGGTGGTGTTTTTGGATGACATATTGGTGTATTCAAGGACAAGAGCTAAGCATGAACAACACTTAGTGATAATATTGTGAATTTTGCAAGATCATCATCTTTATATAAAGTTATCAAAGTGTGATTTTTGGATACAAGAGCTACGCTTCCATAGCCATGTAATATCTAAAAGTGGTGTTTTATTGGATCCAAAAAAAGATATAGACTATTATATTTTGGAAATCACCAAAGAATGTCTTTGAGATACACATTTTCCTTGATCTAGCTTGTAATTTCTGATCATTTGTTGTGATTTTTCATGACTAGCATCACCTATGATAGATTTTATAAGGAAGAATATTCTATTTCAATGAAAAGAATGTAAGAATTATTTTTTATAGGTTAATTTTATCCTTACATCATCACCGATCATGATATTTCTGTAATCATGGTATGGGTTGTTGGTACATTGTGATGCATTGGGATATAGGTTGGGATGTGTTCTCATGTAGGGAGATCATGTTGTTGCATATGGATCATGATGGTTATAGTTTCATGAGAATAACTACCCAAAACACAATTTGGATTTAGTTTTCTTCATCCATGATTTGATGACTTGGCGTCATTACCTATTTAGTGATAAATTCATGGTGTTTATGGGTTATAAGAGTTTGAAACATATTTTCTCAAAAAGTGATTTAAACCCTAGACAAAAAATATAGATGAAGTATCTCCAATTTTTTGACTTTGAATTGATGTATACACTGGGTAAAGGAAATTCAGTGGTAGATACATTAAGTAGAAATTCATATGCTTAGTTAGAAAAAGAGGCTTCAGATCAGTGGTAGTTAATGTCGTTGATAACCGACATGCATGTGAAATTTAAAGATTGAGGTGATGTTGTGGTTTTCATTCCAATTTATTTTGTTTTTGATTTGGTGGAGATGGTTAAAGAGACACATACATCTGACTCAGAATATGTTTCTATGAGGTAAAAACTCAATGGTGGGTAGACCATTAATGGGTGAAAGCTAGATGAGAGTTCTGTTTAGTGGCTTCGAAATCGGATGGTCGTGCTAATGGCTTGGTAGGAACAACTTCTTCATTCTTAACACCATTCGAGATGGGATATTCATAAGTAAATACAAAAGATGTATATTTTTTTGAAAATATAGTTTTAGTGGATGAGAATGAAAAAAAAGGTGGATGAGTTTGTTTCGAGATTCTAAACATGTTAGCATGTTAACACGTAATAATAGAGACCCACTGGCATGTTGTAGTTTTTACCTATTCATGTTTGGAAATGAAAGGATATAGCCATGGATTTTGTAACAGGTCTCCCGAGAATGGTTTAGAAACATGATGCCATATGGGTGGTAGTGGATCAGCTCACCATGTCGGCCAATTTTTTCATTATCCATGAATCACATACGGTGTAGGACTTGTATAAAATCTATATCCAAGAAGTAGTAAAGAGACACAACATACCAGTTTCAATAAGGTCAGAAAAATATCTGAGTTTTGCATATCATTTCTAAAAAACCTTATAATAAGACCTTGGGACTTTGTTAATTATGTGTAACACGTATCATCCTCAGACAAATGTACAATATTAAAGGATTATAAAAATGTTTGAAGACATGTTATGAGTTTGTGTAATGGATTTTAGTGGCTCATGGGAGGAACACATATCGTTAGTGTATTTTTCTTTTAAGAAACAATTATTAGGATGTGATACATATGAATCATTTTGAAGCACTTTATGAGTTTCCTTTTCATTCATCACTTTTTTGGGTGGAAATAGGTGAGACATGACTAGTTGTGTAGAACCTTTTATAAGAGACAACATTGAAGATTCAGTTGATTAGGAAATGGATGGAGAAAATGTAGAGTCATCAAAAATCATATGTAGATCATCTTCATTGATTGTTGTCATTCTAGGTGAGTGATCGTGTGTTCTTAAGAATCTATCGAAGTCTTGGGCATCATTGTTTTTGAAAGTAAGGAAAATTATCTGCTCAATACATAGGCCATTTTGATATACTTGAATAGGTTGGTGAAGTGGAATATCGACTATAGTTTCCACCATCGTTTAGTTTAGTTCATAATGTGTATCATGTATCTCAGTTAAAAAAGTATCAGCTAGATCTTGACCATTTGATTCGATGGGATCACATTGACCTAGATCCAGATGCTTCATGGGTGTATATGCAGGTATGAATTGTGGATAAGAAAGAGAAAATATTGTGTGGGAAAAACATATATCTAGGATGGTTTTTTGTGGGAACATGGTCTAATTTAGGAAAAGACATGGGAATGAGAGAAAGGAATGATCAAACAATGAATCAAACACTTTTGGGGTAGCATTTTTTTCTACTTTCATGGGATGAAAATGCTAATGGTGGGTTGAATTTAGCACCCTAGGTTTCAAGTAAGTAACCCTTAATTTACATATTTTAACTATTTAAAGTGTTTAGGTGATGTTTAGGAGGGTTTATAGGAATTTTGGAATGTTTTAGGTTTGTTCTAGAGGTGCATGGTTTGAGCATGGTTAGGAGAAACTGCGCAACTCATATAGAAAACTGTGAAAAATAAGTAAAAGGATTCTACGTAGGCGCATAATTAGGCGCATGATTTTTCCAAAACATTCAGACACCCTAGGAGTAACTATGAAAAGTGGAAAAGATGAAAAAACATGGTTGATGCACAGTTTTTCTAACCATACGATCCAACCCTGTGAAGGGTGCTGTGAGGCATTGGCTTGAGCACAATTGGTGCATTTTTTGCCTAATCGTGTGACCTAACCATCCACGATTAGTTTTTAGATCCTAAAAAAATGGATCTCACTCAGATTTTACTCTAATCCACTCATTTTCCCTCCATTTTTCCCTAACTTGGGTTTTCTTCCTCTCAAAGGGTTTGGAGACTTCCCCTTCGATCTGGGAGTAATCTGTTGGCAAATCATGGTGCATTAAAGGCCATATTTCTTAGTAAGTCTCCATTCTTGATGGTTTTCATTATATATACTCTTCTTCCCTCTCTTGGATTAATATATCTAGTTCTTTGGGATAGATATATGATATTTTATTCCAATAATGATGATATTTGACCATGTTCTTGTTAGGGAATGAGATCTAAGGCGGGTTTTTTGATATTCAACCCGGTTTGGTTGAAAAATTCATTCCATTTTTCGTTTTCACTATAATTTCTATGGTATGTGGATTCATTCTTGACTTATCTTATTATTACATGAAGTATTAGTTTCAAATTGTTTCAACTACTTTAATTTTATTGTGAATTTAGTGTGGAAATAATGGTAAAAACACTCTTTAGTGATTGTTTGTGGAATTTTGGAAGTTGGTTGTGCAAATTGATTTTTTTTCTTGATTTTAAAATGTTGCTTTTAAAATATGGATTTGTTTGATTTATGAAAATTATATTGATTAAAATGTTTTCAATAAAATAGTTTATTTATTGAAATATCTTGGAACAGTTTTTTTGAAATGGTTTTGGCATTCACAGGTTGGTGTGATTTCATGATTTTGACATGATCATGAATAAGGGGTGTGTACAATTGGATTATAAGGTACATGACCCTAGATAATGGGTGTGTGCCAATGGGGAATAAGAATATTGACTTTTTAGTGACGACTTTGTGGATAGATGAGAAACATATCATGAGTATGGAACTATCATGGAAGCATGCATGTGTGGGTGTGTTTGTGAATCATGAAATGAGTATGCCAAAAAGGAATGTGAAATGGTTTTAAGTATTGTTGTTTTATTTTCTTTAAAATTGTGTTGGATTAGAAATTTTTTGATGTTAAAAATATTTTTATTAGAAATGGTTTATCTCTAATGTAAAATGATTTAAATTGTTTTATATAAATAGATTATATAAATGTTATAACATGTTCTATCCTAGTAGAGTGAGTGGGAAGTCATTTGGGGAAAACCTACTGAGTTTCATTACTCAACCCCCTACTTTGGAACTTTGGTTATTTTGAAAACATATTTTATCGAGACATAGGTAAAGGGAAAGTATCACATTTCTTTAGTGGTGTGTCATGATACTTAAGCATAGATTATGGAGTTGAAGCTTAGAGCATGTTTGGAGTTACATGGTTGGTGTCTTGGTGTCTTTGAGATTTCTTGGTTTTCCCTTCTACTTTGTATTTTGATATTGGTATTGGAATTTGAATGGTACTCTAATATTGTTGGTTTGATTTGTTATACAATGTTTTTCTTTTTTATAGGGAATCCCTAGTTGTGGATTTTCGAACCCTCCACACCAGGAAACCCCCTCCTTATGAAAGGATCACTCTTCAGAGAGACCCAGCCGGGAAATATGTCACGACCTGACCCTACCTGGGCTCGAGCCGCAACTACCCCAAGCCCGCCTCCATAGGCCAGGGGCTGGAGACAAGCGCGAAAGGCTAAACAACTCGGGGAGGCCTTTACCTGAGTACTTGTACACACACACATGTAGAACACTCAATGCAAAAGTGCAGAGTAAAAGAAAAGACAGGTACTAAAAAAGGGAAACTACTATAAATAAACCACAAAGTGCATCGACCTCTAAAAGTACAAAGTAAAAGAAGAGGGTACACTAAAAAGAAAAGGGGAAAAACACGCTCCCAACCAGAAAAGTGCCCCAACCTGGAAATAGGTAAACAAAAGGAAACAGCTGGAAGGATCCCCTCTTGGAACCCGAATCCGACCACCGCACATGGTCCAAGCTCCTAAACTCCTAAGTTCCACTGAAGTCACGCCCAACATGTTCATCTTCTGCAAGGGCACACCAAGTCCGGGCAAATCCCAAGTAGGGGTGAGTATAAAAATACTCAATAGAATACCATGAAGGCTAGAGGGAGAAACAAAGGAGGTACCAAAGGGTTAGTAGCATATTGAATAGGGGAAAGTAAAGAAGTACAACAGATGGAGTGCAGAAGAGTAACAGTAGAGAGTACATCTCAACCAAACAAGAGAAAGGAGGTAGACTCGTCCAGACACAAGGAGATGGAAACGGTGAGAAGATGAACTTCTCATCGAGTCTTCACTACCTATAGCAGGAGATTAGACTCATCCAACCACGAGAATCTAGACACGGAAAGCACATGGCATAACCCACGCGTCTTCACCTCTCCCAGAAGGAGAGTAACCTAAACCCAAGAAGTGGGTACTGGAACAAGGTATATAAATATCCATATGCTCAAACTAGAAACCTGAACAAGATCGTAAGGGGATATTTGTCCCATAGCTCAGCCCAAGAAAGTGAGTAGCCAACAGTCCCAGAAGCAACCACCATCGATGCCCAGTATCCCTCACGTCTGCCCTGAACTGCAAGTCAAGGGGCTCAAATCACTGCACCTTGACACTATCCGCTTTGGGTGGCACTGACTTGCCCGCACGGTTTTAGGTCACGTCACAAGGACGCATCTTGGTGGGGAAAGTTCCCCTCGTACTTGAGGTTTCTGGGGGAACGTCAAACCACACCTCATCACTGCCCCGCAGTCGAGAGGTCTCTTCAAAGTCAAAGCAGTCACATCACCGACATGTACAAACAAGGGTCCCGCTCCGGTAGCCACAGATTAAATCCACAGACTTGCCTAGTATAAAGTACTGAGTCTGAAATGTCAACGGGTGACCCACTGCCTAGCCCTGCTAGAGGGTAAACCCTAACAAGATATCGAGTGACCCACTGCCCAGCCCTGCTGGAGGGTAAACCCTAATACATCATCAAGAGAACCACTGCCCAGCCCTACGGGAGGGTAAACCTGGAATAAGTCATTAGGCAACCCACTGCCCAGCCCTGCTGGAAGGTAGACCTGGAAGAAGTCGACGGGTGACCCACTGCCCAGCCCTGCTGGAGGTTACACCCGAAACAAGTCGACCGGCGACCCACTGCCCAGCCCTGCTGGAGGGTAGACCCTCAAGAGTCGTCGGGTGACCCACTTCCCAGTCTCTACTAGAGGGTAAACCCTGAAAAGTCCATGAGCAACCCATTGCCCAGCTCTGCTGGAGGGTAAAACCGAATAAGTCGATGAGTAACCCACTGCCCAGCCCCGCTGGAGGGTAAACCCAGAACTGCTCTGGCCATGTCTACTGGATGGTACAACACTAGCCAACCGAACACGGAGTGGGTAACACGCAACCACCCGACTCTGAAACAAAACCAGGGGAAACCACTCAACCCTGCTGATCTAAACCCTCGAGCACAAAGCCAGGGGAAAAACTCAACTCCACTGGTCAACAATCGAGAACAGAGAGACCCTCTACGTCGCGAGAGGTCAAAAGTACGCAAAGTAGAACACGGCACACACATGGGGCCCACACAACGTGTGACCCAAAGTCAACTCCAACCAAGCACACAAACATTCTCAGGTACCAACATCCACGCGTACCTCCCAGCATTCCCGTATACTCCGAGAGTATACCACGTCTCTAGCCCAAAGGTTAACATGCACGTGGAACCCAACGTCAACGAAAAGGCGTAACGTAACAACTCCAACTGGCCACTTCATCATCCCAGGCATGACCAACTACATCCCTTCAAGCATTACTTCACTCTCCCAAGAGTGAACGCGATCACATGCCAAGGGTCCACTACAAACGCGGTAGAAGAACCGCCGTAGGGCACCCTCACATTTCCACATTTAATAAGATCGCGTAAGAGGATACGGTCGCCTAAACAGATTACACTATAGTAATCCCCGCAGAAAAACACGCAAGATAGACTACTTACACGCCCAAAACGGTCAACCAGAGAAAAAGGTACTATTCACTGTAACCAAGTCGTGTGGGGCCCACCCCAATATCCCACAACTGAACAAACGGATCACACCACTACAATCCCCTCGAAAAAAACACAGGATTGACTACTCAATCGCCCAAAATGGACACTCGGTGAAAAAGGTATTATTCACCTTAGCCAGGTCGGGTGGGACCCACACCACATCCCCAAAAAAGGTCGGGCGAACTGCACTATCGCAATGCTCTTTAGAAAAACATGTCCAAAGCACTACTCACTTGAGTGGAATGGATATCGAGAGAAAAAGATACGTTTCGGCTTACCACGCATGAGCGGTACCACGCGGAACTCGTACCCTGGTCCCGAAGCGCTGCCAATGGATCACACCGTTGTGATCCTCTCGAAAAAGTACACATGATTGACTATTCAGTTGTCCAAAACGGCCTCTCAGTGATAGAGATGGAAAATCACCGTCAACGCCAAAACGGCCCTCATGGGGCCCGCACCATCGTTTGTAATTAGAGCGGTCAGATTGTACCATTGAAATCCCCTCATAAAAACATCTAGAATCGACTTCTCGCACGCCCCGAATGGATGCCCGATGATAAAGTCGCTAAATACTGCTCGCAGCTCAAAAGACATGTAGTGGGGCACACACCTCGATTCTGGTTTCAACGCAAAAAACCACATTGGGAACCTCCTCCTCGGCACCAGAGTCCCAACGCCGCTGACGGCGCTCAAATCGGACGTCAGATGTGTCTGTGCCTTCTAAAATAATAATCCCCGAGAAAAATGCTCATCCACTTAACGTCGTGTCGTGGAACTGATCCCTTTGTCTAGGGAGATAAAAATTCCAAAGACCATCTCAAAATCTTTGTCTCGATTCCAGGAAGACACTGCCGCAGACGGCAGGAAAAACGGACACCCGTGGCGAAAATGACGGGTGTCCAAAGTCGGAGGGGGGGCGAACCCCTCCCCCCGGGACAGGAACGACCGGGTCCGGCCGGTCCGACCCATCTGGGCTGGCCCGCGGCTCACCCGAGTGGCCCGGCCTTGGACTCCAGGTCCATGCCATGCCGACCGGCCATGAGGCCGATCGCGGTCCTCAGCGGAGACCTGCCGAACGCGGGTCTCTGTCGCCGCACGGGGTCACGCGTCGTGATCCCGCCTCATCGTCGCGCCAGCCCGCGCCGACGGTGCCTCACATTCCCTAGCCCATGCTCGCCCTACCTCAACCGAAGCCACCGCTCTCCCGCATGGAGAAGCCGTCGCACCGCCGCCTTAGCCCGCTGCCGGAGCCCGCCACCGCACCGCCTTTCCATAAAAACAAAGAAGTGGCCGGAAAAAATTTCTGGGGCCACCTTGGACACCCTGAAACCCCAAAATTCAATCTGAAAGGACCGTTGGGAAGATAAAATCATGCCTTATGCAACCAGGAGCTTCGCCTGATGAACGGATAGTAATTCTACACTATAATTTGAGATCAAAGTAGGTGCGGGAATAAAAAAAAAGTAAACGCACAAGTCCTACCTCGATGGGCGTAGCCCGGAGCTTCACTGACGGTCCGACGGAGTTTTAATGCCTCGCTGGAGTGGTGGAGGAGAGGGGAGGATCTCCTCCTTCGTTATGAGCTCCTTGCGCCAGGGAAAAACAACAAACAAGGGTGGGAGAAGTGTTTCAATATAAAACACTTAAACTCCTACCCTGTCGGTCCCTACCCGAACCCTCAACAGGGTCGAGGTTAAGCCTCCCCTAGGGTAAACACCACCTCCCGAGCACAACCGAGGTCTTGGAATTTTAATCCGAGACCCCATTCAAAAGTTATTAAATTTTACGTCTGAAGCCGCTAAATTATGAAAATGCCTATGGCGGCATTTTTCACAGATGGGCCGCGCCCGCGAAAGTTACACCTATCCTAGGGTAAACGGCACGTTCCGGACTCAACTGTGCCCTCGGTTTTCCAATCTGAGCCACCATTTAAGAGATACCTTGTTTAACCATTAAACGAATTAATTAATTAATTAATTTATCCATTTAACGTTCTGTTAGCGGGTGAGGGGTCCAAACGTCCCACGCCGACATGCTTTATGTAGTTCCTAGGGTAAACACCTCATTCCAAACCCATCCGTACACTCATATTTCTGATATGAAGCACTGTTTAGGAGTTATCCCACTTATTTGGAATTCTCAGTGTGAACGTACTAAAAATTTAATTCCGGCCACACCAGGGCTTGGAATCGCACGCCGTCTGAAGGTGTTGTTCTAGAATAACATCAAGAATATTCCAAAGTATTTCACAAAAAAACTGAGTTCTTAAATCATTACCTCCTTCAAAAATTTTGTCCCTGAAAAGAAAAACTAGGGAACAACTCAGGGTACTAAGCCCGCACCTGGCTCCTCCGTACCTAGAAGAACTCATGCACAGCTCTGTGCCACCGCACACAGACCAAAGGATTTGATCTATTCACGCGAGGTTTGCCTTTTCGGATGACGTGCATAAAAGCACGCACACATCTCTTTAGGTAAACCACGCGGGTGATGTCGTGTACCCCCTCTAGACTTTGGGGTTAGGGCAAGGTGGTAGGGAACCTCTCCATCCCTTCACACGGTCTCAAACGGCCCGAAGGCTCTCGGGGGTAGATCACCTCCCCGACCGAACCCCTATGTCACACGCCGCGACTGGAATCACCGCCCGCACCTAGAACAAGGCCTGGTGATTCCCTCCTTCAGAATATTCATATGGTGAAACACCCAAGGATATCCAGTCATGCGAGGTTTCATAGTCAATGTCTCGCAACCAAGACTCTCTTACATGCTCAGAAGCAAATGAGTCAACACCATAGACTAAATAAAAAGGTCTCAAGCCCTTTTTACCTTACCAACACAGGGTTACACTGAATCCCCGCTCCACCCTAGTAACAACTCAAATAAGGAGCCGGGAGAAAATAATTTGACACACAGAGTCTGAAAATTCTACTACAAAAAGTATAAGAGCTATAGAGCGTACCTCTTATCACCTCATGCTCTGCAGGATCATAGACATACAAAGCTCGCGGCTGTCTGCGGTCCCAACTGTCAGCTCCTGGAGCCTGATGTGGACCGCCTAGTGGTGATGGGAAGACCTCGTAAGGTCATCCTCCACTTCCATCTCCTCCCACTCCTCTGCTAGCACCACCTCTCAAGGCGCTACTTTGATCACGACGCTGCCTCTGTTGTGGTGGTGTACCTGCTGCCTGCCCGAAGCTCTCTGCATGCCTGGTCGGGCAGTCCCGTGCCAAGTGACCTCGCCAGTCGCAAGCATAGCACTGACTCTCTCCAGGATGCACTGGTGCCCTCCAGCGCCACTGTGGTGTACGACCACGCCCCTGAGTCCGGTTGTCAGAAATCCACCTACGTCGAGGTTCTGCTTTCTGATGCCCACTAGCTGCGGCAGACGTCTCGGCTCCAATGTGCCAGCTGCCACAACCAACTCTGGAACGTGATAGGAAGCTCTCTGTCACCAGCGCCTCCTCTAGAACCCCGAAATATGTGGAAATTCCCAAGGGTACTATGACAGCACTAATCTCTCGGTGGAGACCCTTCTCAAACTTCCGCGCTCAGATGTTGTCGTCATAGACCAAGTCCGGGTAAAAGCATGCACGGTATGAGAAACTAACCGCGTACTCAGCCACCGTCATCTCTCCCTTCTAAAACTGTAGGAGCTCCTAAATCCGAACGGAGTGTAATCAAGAGAGGAAATACTCCTCACGGAACAATAACTGAAATTCACCCAACGAAAGCGACGACTCGTCAAGAAACTGAGTCACCAGAATCCACCAACACCAAGCTGCTCCACAAAAAAGGTTGGCTACCAAAGCCACCATAAGATCTGATAGCGTCTGCACAAGCCTAAAAAGGAGAACCACTATATCTAGCCAATCCTATGTTTCCTAAGGGTCTGGCTCACCACTGAACCTCAGCGGTCTCTGCCGCTGGAACTCACAGAGCACGCTCAACACGCGCTCATGCTCAGCCTGCTCTGCTGAAGCTATCTGCTCCTCAACAGGTGGGGGTGCTGCTACCGAACCACCTGGAGAAAGGGGCTCCCATGATGGGTCCTGGACTGTGGCCTCGTAGCTCACAGGGTCGTCATCACGAAACCATGCTGGTATCCTGGCTAGCTATCTTTGCAGAGACATCTGGAATATTAACAAGGAGTGTCGCGGTCAGATTAGCATATATGTATATACCAATAACAACAACGATGGGGAGATGACTCAAGAAGGTCATTCAAAGACTCAATCATATGTGATTCCAAACCAATTTTCCCTGAAATAAGTGTCTTAGCATGCCGAGTTGACAAGTGGGTTATCAGGGTCCTGGTGAATGGATACGTCGGTCGCCGCACCATCACTAGACTCCCTGACCTGAGAACCACTCTCGAGACACGTTAACACTATTTCCCTAGATCCCAACCAATTCCTTTTATTTTAGGGATGACCGAACAGCGTCCCAAGGAAATAACCACCTTTGATACCACTTTTTTCATGACCCGACCCTACCCGGGCTTGAGCCGCAACTACCCCAAGCCTGCCTCCATAGGCCAGGGGCTAGCGACAAGCGCCGAAGGCAAAACAACTCGGGGAGGCCTTTGCCTGAGTACCTGTACACACACACACGTAGCACACTCAATGAAAAAGTGCAGAGTAAAGGAAAAGACAAGTACAGAAAGAGGGAAATTGCTATAAATAAACCACAAAGTGCGTCAACCTCTAAAAGTACAAAGTAAAAGCTGAAGGTACACTGAAAATAAAAGGGGAAAAACATGCGCCCAACCAGAAAAGTGCCACAACCCGGGAACAGGTTAAAAAAAGGAAACAGCTGGAAGGATCTCCCTCCTGTAACCTGACTCCGACCACCGCACGTGGTATAAGATCCTGAACTCCTAAGCTCCACTGAAGTCATGACCAACCTGTCTTTCGTCTACAAGGGCACACGAGGTGCGGGAAAATCCCAAGGAGGGGTGAGTATAAAAATACTTAGTAGGATACCCCGAAGGCTCAAGGGAGCAACAAAGGAGGGACCGAAGGGTGACCAGTAGAGTGAACAGGGGAAAGTAAAGGAGTACAACAGAGGGAATGCAGAAGAGTAACTGTAGAGAGTCCAACTCAACCCAACAAGAGAAAGGAGGTAGACTCGTCCAGACACAAAGAGCTGGAAACGATGATAAGATGAACTTATCGTCGAGTCTTCGCTACCTATATCATAAGAGTAGACTCATCCAACCACGAGAATCTAGACACAGAAAGCACGTGGCATACCCCGTGCGTCTTCGCCTCTCTTGGAAGGAGAGTAACCAAAACCAAAGAAGTGGGTACTGGAACACGGTATATACATATCCATATTCTCAAACTAGAAACCCGAACAAGATCGTAAGGGGATCTCTGTTCCGTAGCTCAGCCCAAGAAAGTGAGTAGCCAATAGTCCCAGAAGCAACCATCATCGATGCCCAGCATCCCTCACGTCTTCCCTGAACTGCAAGTCAAGGGGCTCAAATCACCACACCTTGAAACTATCCGCTTTGGGCAGAACTGACTCGCCCGCACGATTTTAGGTCGTGTCACAAGGACACATCTCGATGGGGAAAGTGTCCCTCGTACTTGAGGGTTTCAGGGGAACATCAAACCACACCTCGTTACTGCCCCGCAGTCGATAGGTATCCTCAAAGTCAAATCCATCACATCACTGACCCGTACAAACAAGGGTCTCGCTCTAGTAGTCACGGGGTAAAGCCACAGACTTGCCTATTATAAAGGACTGAGTCTGAAATGTCAACGGGTGACCCACTGCCCAGACCTGCTGAAGGGTAAACCCTAACAAGATATCGGGTGACCCAGTGCCCAGCCCTGCTGGACGGTAAACCCTAATACATCATCAGATGACCCACTGCCCAGCCCTGTGGGAGGGTAAACCTGGAATAAGTTTTCAGGCGACCCACTGCCCAGCCCTGTTAGAGGGTAGACCTGGAAGAAGTCGACGGGTGACCCACTGCCCAGCCCTACTGGAGGGTAAACCTGAAACAAGTCGACAGGCGAACCACTGCCCATCCCTGCTAGAGTATAGACCTGAAACAAGATAATTGGCGACCCACTGCCAAGCCCTGTTGGAGGGTAGACCCTCAAGAGTCATCGGGTGACCCACTGCCTAGTCTCTGCTAGAGGTTAAACCCTGAGAAGTCCGTGAGCAACCCACTGCCCAGCTCTTCTGGAGGGTAAACACGAAGAATTCGATGAGTAACCCACTGCCCAGCCCCGCTGGAGGGTAAACCTAGAGCTGCTCTGGCCATCTCTACTGGAAGGTACAACCCTGGCCAACCGAACACGGAGTGGGTAACGCGCAACCACCCGACTTCGGAACAAAACTAGGGGAAACCACTCAACCCTGTTGATCTAAACCATCGAGCACAAAGCCAGGGGAGAAACTCAACCCCACTGGTCAACAATTGAGAATAGAGGGACCCTCTACGTACCGAGAGGTCAAAAGTATGCAAAGCTGAACACGGCACGCTCATGGGGCCCACACAATGTGTGACCCCAAGTCAACCCCAACCAAGTGCACAAACATTCTCAGGTACCAACATCCACTCGTACCTCCTAGCATTATCGTATACTCCCAGAGTATACCACGTCACCAGCCCAAAGGTTAACGTGCACATGGCACCCAACATCAACGCGAAGGGGTAATGTAACAACTCCAACTGGCCACCTCATCGGCCCAAGCACGACCAACTACATCCCTTCAAGCATTACTTCACTCTCCCAAGAGTGAATGTGATCACATGCCAAGGGTCCACTACAAAAGCGGTAGAAGAACCACCACGGGGCACCCTCACATTTCCCCATTTAATAAGATCGCATAAGAGGCTCTGCTCGCCTGAACAGATTACACCATTGTAATCCCTGCGGAAAAACATGCAAGATAGACTACTTACTCACCCAAAACAGTCAACCTGTGAAAAAGGTACTATTCACCGTAACCAACCTGTGTGGGGCCCACCCTAAGATCCCAAAACTGAACAAATGGATCACACCACTGTGATCCCCTCAGAAAAACACACGGGATTGACTACTCAATCGCCCAAAATGGACACTCGGTGAAAAAGGTATTATTAACCATAGCTAGGTTGGGTGGGACCCACACCACATCCCCGAAAAAGGTCGGGCGAACTACTCCATCACAATGCTCTCGGAAAAACACGTCAAATGCACTACTCACTTTAGTGGAACAGATATCCAAAGAAAAAGATATGTTCTGGCTTACCGCGCATGAGCGGTACCATGCGGAACCCGCACCCCGGTCCCGAAGCGCTGCCAACGGATCACAGCTTTGCCATCCTCTCAAAAAAGTACACAAGATTGACTATTCACTTGTCCAAAACGGCCTCTCGGTGACAGAGATGGAAAATCATCGTCAACGCCCAAACGGACCTCATGGGGCCCACACCATCTTGCAGAATTAGAGTAGGCGGATTGCACCATTACAATCCCCTCGGAAAAACATCCAGAATCGACTTCTCGCATGCCCCGAACAGACGCCCGATGAGAAAGTAGCTAAACGTTGCTCGCAGCTCAAAAGACGGGCCATGGGGCCCATGCCTCAAATTTGGTTTCAACGCCTGAAACCACAACGGAAAACTCCTCCTCGGCACTAGGGTCCCAACGCCACTGACAACGCTCAAATCGGACGTCGGATGTGTCCATGTCGTCCAAAACAAGAATCCCCGAGAAAAACACGCGTCCACTTAACATCGCGTCGTGGCACCGAGCCCTTCGTCTCGGGAGTTAAAAATTCCCAAGACCATCTCAAAAGCTTTTTCTTGATGCCAGGAAGACACTTCCATAGACGGCAGGAAAAATTGACACCCGTGGCGAAAATGACGGGTGTCCGAAGTCGGAGGGGGGGCGAACCCCTCCCCTCTGGACAGGATCGGCCGGGTCCGGCTGGTCCGACCGGTCTGGGGCGGCCTATGCTGGCCGGCCCGCGGATCACTCGTGTGGCCCGGTCGTGGACTCTGAGTCCACGCCGCGCCGACTGGCCATGAGGCCGGTCGCGGTGCTCCGCGGAGACCCACCGAACGCGTGTCTCTGTCGCCGCGCGGGGTCGCGCGCCGCGACCCCACCTCGTCGTCGCGCCAGCCAGCGCCGATGGCGCCTTGCGCTCCCTCACCCATGTCCTCCCTACCTCAGTTGATGCCACTACTCGCCTACATGGAGAAGCCACCGCACCGCGACCTTAGACTGCTTCCGGAGCCCACCGTTGCGCCGCCTCGGTCCGCCGCCGCGCCGCCTTGCCGGAAAAACAAAGAAGTGGCCGGAAAAAAAATTATGGGGCCACCCTGGACACCCCGAAATGCAAAAATTTGATTTGAAAGGACCGTTGGGAAGATAAATTCAAGCCTTATGCAACCATGGGCTTCGCCTGATGAACGGAGAGTAATTCTACACTATAATTCGAGATCAAAGTAGGTGCGGGAATAAAAAAAAGTAAACGCACGAGTCCTACCTCGATGGGCGTAGCCCGGAGCTTAACTGACGGTCCGATGGAGTTTTCGGGCCTCGCCGGAGTGGTGGACGAGAGGGGAGGAGCTCCTCCTTCGTTGGGAGCTCCTTGCGCTTGGGAAAAACCACAAACAAGGGAGGGAGAAGTGTTTAAATAGAAAACACTTAAACTCCTGCCATGTCGGTCCCGTACCTGAACCCTCAGTAGGGTCAAGGTTATGCCTCCCCGAGGGTAAACACCACCTCCCGAGCACAACGGAGGACTTGGAATTTTAATCCGAGACCCCGTTCAAAAGTTATTAAATTTAACGTCTGAAGCCGCTAAATTACGAAAACGCCCCTGGCGGCATTTTTCATAGATGGGCCGCGCTCACAAAAGTTACACCCCTCCTAGGGTAAATGGCACGTTTCGGACTCAACGGTGCCCTCAGTTTTCCAATCCGAGCCACCGTTTAATAGATACCAAGTTTAACCATTAAACGAATAAATTAATTAATTAATTTATCCGTTTAACATTCTGTTAGCGGGCGAGGGGTCCAAACGTCCCACGCCGACATGATTTATGTCGTTCCTAGGGTAAACACCCCATTCCAAAATCATACGTACACTCAGATTTCTGATCTGAAGCACCCATTAGAAGTTATCCCATTTATTTGGCGTTCTCAGTGTGAACGCACTGAAAATTTAATTCCAGCCACACCGGGGCTCGGAATCGCACGTCATCTGAAGGCGCTGCTCTGGAATAACATCAAGAATATTCCAAAGTCTTTAGCAACAAAAACTGGGTTCTTAAAAAAGATCTATTTCCAACCGAGATGGTAGAGAGTCCTAGAGTGTGATGACTTGATCAACAATGGTTCGACACAAAAATAAATCATCATGAGTGGGTCACACCTCATATCACCCACCTTGTCAGAAACTAAGTGACCTGGCAAGATGAGTGGATCCTGAGGGAAGAATAAATTTTCCCATGAGTGGACTCCTAGGAATTAAACCCTGCTACTCCCAAAAAATGGATTTGTTGTACCCATCTCCTTCACCACTATGCCACAGCCTAAGTAAAATTTGATTTGTTATACAATGATCCATCTTTGATTGTTATCATGCATCATATAGTGGTTTTGGTTATGGTATGCTTTGTTTTTTTTCAAAAGTTCAAATCATCCCCTAATTGTATTGAAGAACTTGGCATTTGTTTCCAGCTTTTGGAATATTGGGGATGTCACTTAAACTCAAATAACAATTCCACCTTTTCTCAACCTGATGAGAAGGGGAAAGATGTTACAGGTAATGAGCTTTAATTAGTAAAAAATACATGTAATGAGTGTTAATTGGTAAAAATATTGGTAATGAGTGGTAATTAGTAAAAATTATGGATAATGAGAGGAAATTAGTAAATAATATTGATAATGAGATTTAATTAGTAAAAATAAATGGTAATGATTGGTAATTAGTAAAAATTAATAGTAATGAGTATATATTAGTACAAATTAGAGGTAATTAGCATTAATGAGAATTAATTAGTAACAATTAGTGGTAATGAGTGATAATTTGTAAAAATTAGCAGTAATGAGCGAGAATTAGTAAAAATTACTAGTAATGAGCATTAATTAGTAAAACATACCGATAATAAGCCTTAATTACCATAATTAAACACAATTATCCACAATTTACCAAAATTTACCACAATTAATCATAATTAACCACAATTAGTATTAGAAGGACAACCAAGGGGAGTGATGGAAGCATGAAGTAGAGGATATGAAAGCGATAATAGAGTGAAATAATTCTGATTCCTCTTATTTCAGACTGCTTGGAGGAGAGATAGTTATGAGTAAACCTTTGAGTTCTGGAAGATGAAACAGATGGGAGATATAACAATGACATGCTTAGTGAGTTTTTTTTACCTTATTTGGTTCAATATATTTACATGAGAAAATAATTTTGTACTGATAATCGTAATATAAATGCATGATTATTGATAAAACATTATTTACTCATGATGATAGATTTAATCAAAAAAGAGAAATAATCCACTATGAGTGTTATTGTTATTTTCACATCTTCTTCCACTTACATCACTCACATGTTTATTCATTCATGCCTCATATACAATCGGGATGAACCCAGTGGTGCTGAAATTATTTCCCTCGGCTGGCCCCTTCATCCCCTCCACTCTATACTTCCCTCGATGGATGCTTGGATGGGTAGAGATGAATGTGAAAATAGAAGAAATGAATTTCAGCACCATCAGGTTCAGACCGATCAGAGAAGAGTCATGCATGTGTAAATTTCTGGTTTACCCATGAATGCATCTCCTCAAAACTATTTGAATGTAGGGGCACTGCAATTCTTTCACTCCATCTTCTCATTCATCCCTTCTTCTCCATGCTTCCCAAGATCCCCTAGGTCAACCTTTGTATTCCCCTTAATTATAATTAATAGATATTAGAAAATAATTATCCATAATTAGCAGTAATTTGTAGAATTATAAAAAAACAATAGTAACTAGATAGAATTGATAATATTTGCAAGTAATTTGTTGTTTTTTTATTTTATAATTAATATAGATAGTCTCTTCCTTATATCATATTAATCATAAAAAATATTTTTATTTTCTATTTTATAGAAAAATATGGATGAAGGAAGTAGAAAAAAATAATTATTACAAGATCATGATAGCATAAATCATCACAAGAATCCACATGGTTTTGGTATAAATCCTGTATATGTCGATGGTTTTGAATCTTTTTTATCATTTGAAGCATCTAAAATAGAATTTGTTTCAAAAGGGACTATTTAGTATCCACGTAAGAAATATGATCCGAGGATATTTAAAACATTTTACATGGTTGGGATTCATCTATTGTATTTTGGTTTTAATAAGATTGTGTTTTTTGGTATCAACATGGTGAAAAAAGTTTCAAAGTACATACTAATAATTTGGTTCTAGATCCATCATAGTTTAAAAATTTTGTACATAGGGTTGTCGGTCTGTCTTTTTAATAAATAGAAACACATAATGATATGAGCTTAACTCTTGAGTTGGATCCACCTTGATTTTATGGTTAATAAAGTCCGTTAAAGATGTTATATATCCTAGTTTCAAGATAAGAAAATTTAAATCCTTTACAATATTTAAAAGTATTAAATTTTATAATATAATGTCAAATAGCTTTGTAGATCTAATATTCTATTTTTTTTTAAATCACTTTTACCGGAATAAAATGTGTTTTCTACCAATTTATATGATAGAAAGCGGCTGGTTCATAATTTTGGTCTTGATTATCATAATATTAATGTATGTTCCAATGATTTCATCTTATATTATGGTGAAAACAATTTATTAATTATTTTCCCTACATGTGGATAATTGAGGTAAAAGGAGGCTCAACAAGGGAAGTTTGAATTGGTTCCTATTAAATAGTTCAGATATTTCCCACTTACACCCAGATTTCAACATTTTTTTATATCTTATAACACAGTTCCATTGATGTCATAGTAAAAATCCTATATTTCAATCGATAAAAGCTTAAATTATCTCTGTGATGGTGATTCATGTAACCATTTTGACTATGTACATCCTCCTTTTTCTTCATAATCTAGTAACGTGCGATTGAGTCTTTCTATTGATGGTTTATATAAATTTCATTCATACAGTAGTCAATATTCCTTTTGGACCGTCTTTATAACTTTGTACAAATTACCTCATTGGATGTTAATGAATGAACCATGTATCCTTTTAGAAATTTTTTTTGAAAAGGAGAACAGATAACATTAATGATGAAGATTGGAAGTCATACAAATGCATAGCCATGAAGGGAAATTGTCCACCCAGAGCTGGTTGTCATCGAAGGGGCATGAGGCCACAAGTTGGGGGGGCCATATTGTTTCCTTCCCTTTTTGTAAAGGAGAAGGTGCAATCAGAAAAGCCTTGGCGAAGCGAGCGAATCCTCCTAATGATGGAGCCAAATGGTTGGAGTTCGGTGTCGTTGTGGTTAATAACATCGATAACAGTGTGGAAGTCTGACTCAATGATGATAACAACACATCCCCATTCCATAGTGAGAATCATACCTGCAAGGATGGCAGAGGCCGCAACAACTGTAGGCTCACAGAAGGAATGATGTGATTCAATTTTTTATGAAATGATTTTCCCCAGATGTTTTCGGTCCAGGATACCGAGAGCAACAAGCCCGTACTTGGGGATAGACGCGTCCACGTTGATCTTAATAATCCCTCCCATTGGGGGGTTTCAATGGGGGGGAAAGGAGGGGGTTACACCTGGCATAAAGTGTCATTTATGGTCCTTCCAGCCCTCAATCCATGAAATTGCCCGTTCAATCATGAATTCAGGAGGTTTATGAACATGGTTAAAAACAGCATCGTTACGCCGAACCCAAATGATCCAGGCCACGGTGCAACGTGAACCTGCATTAAATGGTGAGGGAGAGGAACACCAACGCATCAGAAGATCGGGGAGGTCAGAGGCAATGTCCAGTGAAGCATCTGAAGTCGGGCCCCATTTATTCCAAATTTCCATAGCTCCCAGGCAGTAAATGATAGCGTGCAAAGGTGTTTCTGGAACATTCGGGCAGAAAGGGCAGGACTCAGCATGGGACATATGTCAGAAAATGAGAAGGCTTAGGTTAGGGAGGGTTCCTATGCACACCTGCCACCAAAATTGGAAAATTTTTTGGGGAACGTTGAGCTTCCAAAGTGATTTCCATGGTCCCTCAACACTATCGGTAGAGTGGATTCCTAGGGCAAGTATGTAACCAGATCTCACCATGTATTCGCCTGAAATGTCATTGGTCTAGAAAAGATGGTCGGGGCCTGCATCTGGCATCAGAAATCATTTCATAAAAGGTACAATTAGAAGAGATGGACCTAAAAAATTATTTCAGATATTGAATTAAAATATGTTGTATCTTTATTACCTTCCATTACCTTTAGACCAAGTATAAACCAACAAAAACTAATTGTATTTTTGAGATCCCACATATTGGTCTGATTTTTGGGTCCATCACATGTAGGATGTCATTCATATTGAAAATTATTGTTTTGATAATATATTTTATTCAATTTTGTGCACACCTAATAAGTCTAAATATAATGTAAATGAATGATTATATCTTGCAAAATTTTATAGGTGACCAGAACTTGATTTGTTTAAATATGAAAAACATTGAAGATAATGAATCCAAAAGTGACTTATACACTTTTGAAAAAAATAATTTATTATTTATTTAGTGGATTAAAAATTTGAGGCTATCAGATGGCTATTTTTCCAATTTGGCTAGATATGTTAGAAAAATCATATTAAGAGATTAAAAAATCATGATTTTCATGTTATATTGTAAATACTTATATTGTTTGTATTTAGAGGTCTGTTGAATTCTTCAATTTTTGGATGTGATAACATAAATATCCTATTTTTTATGAGATGTTTGTGTGGTGAAAACAGATTATGATGCAATTAGTAGATTTTAAGAATATATTGTTTTAATTTTATGTAAACTATAAAAAAAATTTCCAATTTTATTTGATTTAGTCGAACATTTGATATTGTATTTTCCACATGAAGAAAAATATAGAGGGCTGATACAGTTTCGATGGATGTAACCATATGAGAGATGTATATTGAGATTGAAGAAAAATATATGTAAAAAATCATTATTTGAAGGGTAAATTATAGATTCTTATTTATAAGAGGGAATTTCAATTTTCTACTCCCATTATTTCTAACCTGAATATCTTTCAAAAATTACCGAATGGGCCATAATGAGGGAAATGTTGACAGTGCACTGAATATTCAATTATCAATTTTTAATAAGTCAGAACTTGTCTTTAGTTGAGTTTATGAATTATGACTTCTAGATTATGAAAATCATAAATATCATATATATGTTTCCTCAACTATGAAGAAATGAGTCAATTTTTACTGTGAGTACTACTATCACTTATTATTTAATTTTTAAAATAATTAAATTAATATTATTTTATTTTTAGATTATATGATGATCATATCAAGAAATAGTTTCCACAAATTAGACTAAATTCCCTTGAGTAAAATCGACAACATAATTTTTCCTATTGGTTTCAAATATAAGTAAAGTAAACTTATTATTGTTTAAAAAAATCACATTAAAATAAGTATATGAAAAGTTAATTTGATTCCATTGAAGTGAACTGAATTGAATTTTGTAAGATACAAAACCAAATAAATATTACCAATGAAGAGACATGAATATCGATGATGACACCCCAAAGTTACGGTTTGACAGTGATGATGATGTTGATGATGTAACAAATGAATTTGAATTAACAATATATGATGAAGATGAAACTCCTATGAAAATTGATGATACTGAGAAGGAAGATGAAGATATTGACATCATCATACACGAAGATGAGGGTGAAGATAGATAATGACATAATTACATGTTGGTTATAGTCAAAATAAATATATATAATACTCATTTTCAATTATTTTTTGACAACATTATTTTTGTGTTTTATATGGTTGACGAAACTTATGATGAGATATTATGTAGCCTTGAGGAGGATATACTTTATGGTGATGATCCTGATGTTTCATCATTTGACCCTCTAGTTATAGTTGGTTTTTCGACTTGGATGTGTCATGGTCTTTCAAGATTGATGATTCCAACATTATTTCTGAGTGTTATCCAAATCTAGATTTTGATCCACGTATGCCGAGGTCTGTTCAGTTGTGTAATTTAGTTAATTTTCATTATCATTAATTTTCATTAATTTATTTTTGTACTAATTGTGTTATTATTTGTTTTGTTTCACAATAGTTTTTCACATATAATGGTTGGATAGGGGAGTGTTATTCTGTGAAATTATTTTTCTAGAGTACGGGTGATGTGAGATCAAATTATTATTGACGTTCAGTAGCACATGTTTGATCATTTGAGGATACATAAATATATAGAAGTTAGTTTAAAATTTATTTAATTATCAACTTTTTATTGTTAATTATTTGTAAGGATTATGATATCTCATCAATGATAACATGGGGAAAACTATTTAGGAGGCCTGTAAGGCCTGCATGTGTGAACATTGTAATCAGTTTTTTCATAATATGAGGAAGCAATCCATAATGAAAGTCGGAGCCATAGTTTTTTATTTGTATAGATACAACCATCAACCCTGATTACATCTCCACTTAGGTTTGGGATGGATTGTGCTCATACTAGGTAACATAATGTTTTTAGAGGATATCATCATTAGGTCAGCAGAACAGGGGGAGTTAAGATGCCACACATAGCCCTGATAGTCGTACATTTAGTACTTATTGACAGAATCTTGTAAGGAATTTTATTTAATAATTTATACAACTATTAATGCTAACTATTTATTTTATTATTCATATAGGTAGTTGAGAAACGCAATACTATAGAGTTTTATGTTCACAATAGTATGAACACATATTCTATTAGTGTATATATTACTATTGATCGACAACATCAAATTGTGGCCAGTACAATTTCTTTGAGTTTTAAAATTAAATGAAAATAATATTTTAAATATTTTAATATGAATTTCCTTTAAAAGACTCATATGAGGTTGTGAATTTGCACACACAAGATGATAATTAGCCTGAGACTGAGGGTTAGGCCACCAGTGGAGTAGGATTTGAAGACTAAACAAGGATGTATGCGACTCAGTATGCTTTTGGGAAAGGTTAAGTTGATGTTATTGGTTCTCAATTTGCGCCTAATAGTTATTATGGCAGTGGTGCGTTGTCTTCATCCAGCTTGAGGAGATCTCATGTATAGTATTTTTCATCAGATACATAGTATAAGGAGAAGTTGTGAGCTCCAGATGAGGTTTTAGAGACCATGCATAGAGATCAAGAAGAGTTTCTTTGATAGCATGAGTAGGAGGAGCAGTGTCAAGTACATGAACCGAAACGGCAGCAGATGACAGATTACATGCGACGCTTGGTGAAAGTTATATAGATGAAGTTATCTTTACCAGCTCCTCTGGATGAACTTCTCCATGGTGATATGTTTAATTTTTTACACATTTATTATGATAAAAATTTGAATGAACACATTTTTTAATATTATTATTAATTGAAATATTTATAGTTTTATATATTATGTTTTATTTATATTATTGTGATGTTTTATATTATGTATATTTTTATTTTTATTTTTATTTTTTTATATTATTGTGATGTTTTTCTTTTTTTTTTATTTTTTTTATTAATTTTTATACTGTTTGTGATGCGGGATCAATCCTATAACAAATTCTAACATATATATAATTGGTAAAAGCTTTTTTTGTTGTGAGGGTTCCCCATCATAAAAACAAATATTTGCAATGGTCCAACATAAATAATATTTTTTGTGACATGATTTTCAGCAAAGGTCCATTCGATATAGGCCCTTGTCGTAAATGAACTATCATAATTATTTCATATTCCAGTAGTGATTGAATAACAGTGAATTCTTTATATCATGAATTAAGAGAATATGAATTCAATAGAATGTTTGTATGTACTACTACTTTCAAAATTTGGGATACCCTATCTATATCTCATAAATGGATATCAAATGATAAATAAAAGATATTAAATACTTATAATATTAAATATGATACATTTAAGATGAAACTTGATGAACCTATTTCCCAAATATATCCTAGGTTTTGTGAGATTATCAATATGATTCTTGTACTATGAAATGCCATTGATGACAAATATTAAGTGATAAGAATTTTAAGATTATTTCCTGACAGATAGAGGGGCACTACTGTATCCATCATAGAATCTTGTGATGTGATCAAGCTATATATAAAAGAGTTAATAGGAAAAATCATGATGTATAAAAAAGATCTCAAGGTAAATGATGAAGATGTTGAACAAAAAAAATTAGTTTCATTCAATACATCTCAGTCAAAGGCTAAAGAAATCATTAAGGAAGAAAGGACTAGTGGAATTGATGGTAACCCTGATAGTGATAAAGAGATGAATCATCTTGCCTGAATATTTTAGAAATTATAGAAATAAAAAATTCTTCTGGAAGTCAAACGTGAAAGGTAAATATCACAATAAAGGATATTATAAGGAAGATAGAAAATCTAAGGTAACCTTCCATGTGTGTAAAATAAAATTACATAGAAAAAGTAATTATCCAGAGCTGAAATACCAGAAAATGTATGATAATAAATGGAATAAATTCAAAAAAGTAAATGAAAGAAACCCAGAGTGCATATGAGGATAACTCTAGTGAATATCATTCAAGAATGGAAGATAAAAATGAGAGGGATACTATTTATTTTTAGGAAAACACATCTGAGTTAATATATACAGTCTCTATATCTTCTGGTCATATTTCTATTATCTCTTAAAATGAAAATAATGATGAAAATATGACCATTAAAGATTTATTTGAATATTGAAATTTGTTGAAAAATCCTTTTAATTATCTTAAAGTATGAATATTTAAAGAAGCATCACGCTTTGTCTTTTTATATTAAATATGATATTTCTATTAAAAAATCAATCAATAACTTCTTAAATAAACTAATGATTCAAAATTAATAAATGATCTATCGAAAAAAAATATTTAAGGTTTTTCTACAAGAACCTAAACCCTTAATAAAATTATAGGTATTTACGTTGTACATAAACCAAGATATTTTTTTAGTCATTAACACATAAAAAAATAAAGTTTATAAAAATTATTTTATTTCTAGTTCAAATGGTGTATATAAACCTATAATAAAAACTAGACCCATAGTTTCTAGAACTGGATCAATCCAATATTTTATTTCATGATATTTTTTAAGGTAATGTTCAACAAAAACATTTTAATGAAATCAAATTTTGATTTAAAACAACAATCATAATTTTTTTATAAGATATATTTATTAGGAATTTGTTTAGGAATAATTAGGACTTATAAATCAATAAAATTGTATTTATATTTTTATTTTTTCTTTAATGGGGATGATCTTTTTTACTTTGATGAGTTTATCATTGATTTTATGGTTCTTGAAGATGTTTGAGTTTGAACTATACCAGAATAAGAAGAATATTAGAAATCATTATTGAATGACAATATTTTTTTCATTTTATATACTTTTTATTTCTAATATTTTTCAAGTGAGTTAAAATTTAAATACCTATACTTTTTTATATTTTATATTTTTACTTATGTTATATGAGTTACTTGGTAATCACATCATGAAAAAATTTATATATCAAATTTAATAACATTAAATGTTTATGATCATGTGTTTATTAGTGAAGAAAAAAATAATACATTATTGGGTTGTGAAACTATCTTCATGTGACACTAAATCTTTTGAATAAAGATAGATATGGATGATAAGATAGTCTTGGGGTGATAGAAATGAGATATTGGATTTTATGGTATAGTGATATTGATCAGAAAGGGATTGTGTCTAATGGATGTGTATTAAGTAGTAGTAAGTATGTCATACATTACTTCAAAGAGTTAGAGTTTTAGTGTAACTTTCATGTTAATCAACCTAGGTGATTGGGCAATGGATGTTATAGTGTTTCAGTAGTTATTGGGTTCAAATGAGGGGTTATATGTGAATCTTAGAAGGCGGACCAACTGGAAAACTAGCTGGTCCCAAATATATATGTAGGGTGAGACCACTATTACTTGTGTGTGTGATTATGATGAGAAAATAGAGCAATAAGTTATTAGAAAATTTTTTTGATTGTGATTTTAAAAATTTTATTCTTCCAATTGATCAATGATAATAGTAGATTCATCCTACAGATATAGTAATTAATTGTCTAAATCCTGTAAAACCAAAGTGTTCTTTCTTATTTTCATTATTTACATTAATCATGATTGATTTTTTTGAGTTTTATGGTGTGTGTTCATGTCATGCACATTTTTTGTGAAATAAGTAGGGTGCTTAGACTTTATATCTTCCATTACATAAAATTATAGGGGTTACGTCTGATCAGTGGAGCATTCATAGTTTGAATTCCCACTGCATATAATATTCAGAAGAAGTGTGTCCTATATATCAGTGGTGAATTCATATCCCCAAAAATTGATATAAGGTATTGGTTCAAAGAATTACAATATAAACTTAAAAATAGATCAAATAGATTTCTATTTACATTTTATTCTTTTCTAATTTTTGGGATTTCTTCTTTGGAAGGATTACATTAGACAATTGAAATTTCCCAATTGATAAGTTTTATGGGTGTGACGTTGGATTTTGATGAATGAAGATAAAGGATTATCTCATTCAAAAGGAATTGCAACCTCCATTGGATGGAATCAATATTGAGATGATAGATAATTCAGAATGGGAAATATTGGATAACAATTTTCTTAGACTTATGAGGACATCATTGGATCGAAATATAGCCTTTTTTGGCCGATTCCAAAAATTAATATTTTTTAATAATCAGAATTCATTTTTATACTATTTAAATTCTATGATGTGTTTTATGAAAGATAAATTTTTTTCTGGAACATATTAGAATATTTATTTTATCTTGAAATTACTATAATGCTTAGTATGCTAGACTATCGATTGTGAGTCCAAAGAGTTAAAAAAATTCAAAGTACAAGTGAAAATGCACGATAGGTGCATCAACCATGGAATGAATCACAAAGGACTTAAGAGACCACAAGTTATATCTCACATGACCATACGATTAATTGATTTCCATAAACTCTAGGATCAAACACATGATAAGTGAATCAATTTCCGCCTATCTGATTGACTATTTCTATTTTCTCACAATCTATTTGATCGATCACACAAGCTACCCTGTGACCTCAAATCCAGTTTTAAGAAACTATGTGATTTTCAAAAAACTATAAAAGTATTTTATTGAAAACACGATGAAATTAGAGAAACTGTATAATATTTTAGATTTTGAATAATTGACCGAGCTTCTGTGAGATTCCAATCGACCGCACGTTGAAGTGAATTGAACATAAGGTAAAATTGGATTTTTGGAAAAGTTATGAAGTGAATTCCTAGATAGTTAAAACAATCATGGAAAGTAGATAGAATTGGAAAATGTACTAGATTGAATGTAATTTCAAGGGGATTAACTGTGTGAATTTTATGGGATCTGATCATATTTCTTGAAAATTTTCGAAGATACTATGAAAGCTAACATGTCACACTTAAAGTGTTTGTATCTAAAAGTGAGTATTATATTTTTTAAATATAACATTCCATCTACTTTTTCTTTATATAATTAAATGAAAGTTAGAGTCATTTAGTGAACCACGATTTCATGCCAAGTATGAGGATTTCTAATGATGAGTTTTCAATGGATATTTTTAGAGGAAGTTTTCATTTTATTGGAGACCAAAGTCAAAGAAAAAGGAAGAGGCACACATAGTGACTTTTAAAAACGTCAAAAATGTGAACTGGAAAATACTCTATTTTTTTAGAACATCATTTTAAAGTCATATAACATCACGACATATTCACATATTAATTCCTAACCTAAATATGACCATCGAGAATCGTAGAAAACATCTACAGAACCTCAAAACATCAATCTTATTATAAATCAAATTATTTATTCTTTTCTATCCCTCTCTCTATTTTAGTATACATTCGAGATGTTATTATATTGTCTTGTATATCTATTATCACTTAGTCATGCATTGTATTGAATTGTATGATATATTCTCTTATATTCATTTTTTCATCTGTTCTTCCATGGAAACTATAGAAGAGGATGTGTATATCCAGAGCATCCTTGTGTGATATTGTCTATAAAACCCAATTTAGGTTTTGGAGTTATTTATTTATTAATAAATGTTCTTATCAGTGAGTGAATGGAGTTGAGAATATTAAGACCTAGATTCAGGCTGAAGCTCTTGTATTTTTAGAGTTTTTTGTGTTTTAATGTTTTGTTTTCACTATTTTTTGAAATTTTATTTTAAATCTATTTAACATAACTTTACATTAGTGGTTATCTCTTACATGTGATATTTCTACTATTTAGTGAAAGTAATGTAATCTCAAAAGTTTAGAATAATCCTAATATAATTATAACTAAGTTTTGATTAAAATTATGAGTGGTTTCATAAAATAAATAAATTATACATACCTATAGTAATAGTTAACTTGGTGTTTACCAAATTGGGGGATATTTATTTTAAAAAAAAATTGATATAAAATTTTATTAGATATTCTATTCACCCCTTCTTGAGTACTAAACTATGAATAAAATTTTGTATAAAAGTGAATTTTTTTCTTTTAACTGATCAAGTTTGTTTTTACCAAAAGTTCTAAATTTATATAATTTCTAAATTTCTATCTTTATGGATAATAATAGGCTTTGGGGCACTGATACTAATACACCACCTTAAATTTATTCATACAATTTTTTGTGGTGTAAAATTAACGTGAAATAAATCTGTAAGGCATATGTTTTTATATCTAGACTATAATTGAAGATTAATATGAAAAATATAAGGCTTCTAGAGCTAATTACAGTGATTCCACTAAGGATGTTTATGATTTTAATTGAAAATATATTAATTATTTATACTATGAGTTAGGATAATATGATTTTAATAGAATATATGTGTGTATTACTACTATCAAAATTTGGGATACCTTATATGTGTCTCATGAAGGGCTATCAAATTTCAAATAAATTTAATTAAATATTTATACTATTTAATATGATACATTTATGATGAAACCTAATGAATCTATTTGTAAAATGTATCTCAAGTTTAATGAGATTACCAATATGATTCAAGCATTGGGAAAGACAATTGATGATAAATCTCAAGTGTTATGAATTTTAATATGATTATTTGACTGATGGGGGGGCACTATTGTATCCATCTGAGAATATTGTTATATGAGAAAGATATCGATAATAAATTTAATAGGAAAATCATTACATATGACGAAAGATCATGGTAAATACTAAATATGTTAAACCAAAAATGTCAATTTCATTCAATAAATCTCTGTCAAAGGCTAAATAAATATTCAAGGAAGAAGGAACCATTGGAAGTGATGGTGACTCTGATAGTGATGACGAGATGAATAATCTAGACAGAAGATTTAAGAAATTATATAGAAAGAAAAATTTCTCATGAAAATAGAAAATAGAAGGAAAATAGGAAAATAAAGGATACTATAAGAAAGATGAAAACATTGAAGTTACCTACTTTGCATGTAAGAGAAAAGAACATAGAAAATCTATAATATTTCTCTTGTTATTTGATATTTTTTAATTTAGTGGGAGTTTTATTAGAAATTGGAAGGATGGAATAAGATGATGGTATGGACCAGGTTGACACTTTTGATGGATGAGACATTGGATTTTTGAGAATATAGATAATGGATTATCTCATTCAAAATGACTTATAATGTGAATTAAATGAAATCAAACCCAAGAATATGGATAATGAAAAATGGGAAAATATAGGTAGAAAGGAACTTGGAATTATCAAGATGTCACTGTCTTAGAATATAGCCTTTAATATATGGGAGATGAAGACTTTAGTAGAGTTGATGAAGACTCCAACATACACATATGAGAATCTAATAAAAATGAAAAATATTTTCATAATGTAGATATTTTTTGGCATGTGGTTGTTAAAATATAGGTCTATGATCATCCATATCAATAATTTTAACATGATTTAAAGTCAGATTGAATCTATTAATGTAATGTTCATAGAATATTTCTGTTCATTGTTGTTGTATCATCACTTCTGGAGAGTTGGGAAGAGATGGTAACTACCTTGTGAAATTAATATAGAAATTTTTTCTTCATGTTTTAATATGTTTAAGAACTCATCATGAATGAATATCTTAGAAAAAGATAGTTCCAATCACAATCTGTTAGTTCTCTAGAAGAATACAGAAAAGGATGTTTACCTCTTCAGAAAATAATTTAGAGGAATTCAAAAGACAAGTCATATAGAAGGAGATGAGGCAACTTAGCTGGACCTAGACTAATATTTTGGCACTATGGTAATAGATTAAAAATAAATAAGTGTTGTAGAGAAACAAATGAAAACTCTAGAATGGTAGCATATGGTAGTACAAGTTCAAAATCATATGGCAGCTAAAGAGAGTAGTAGCATACGATTGAGTGTGAATGTTCCAATGGAACCTTGGTTCATTGATTCCAAGGAATCATTCCACTCCCGGGTAGAGATAGGTTTCATGGCCAATAATGTATTTAGTATATTCAAAAAAGTATACTAAATGGATGATAATAATTGAGAGTTATTGGGAAATTGTGATGTGAAGGTTTATATGAATAATGGAAGTCACCTTGATCTCTAGACTATTTAGCACATACCAATTAATCAGAAGAACATAATTTATAGTGGTCAGTTGGATGAGGATGGATTTGAATGAGTTTCACCAATGGAGTGTGGAACATCTCTTAGAGATCAACAGTTATTGCTAGAGTCATTAAGGAGGTAACCTTTTATCTTACCAAATTTTAAGATGAAGCGATTATTATAGGAACCATAACACATGTTTGTTGAGATTTATGGAATTTTTTATTTCGGTATCTTAGTGATAAGAACATGGCGGTTATATAGGTTATAGGCATGTTGAATCTAGATCATAAGAACATTGGATGTTTTGAGAGTTTCATACTCAAGAAGTAATGGAAGGTGTCTTTCAACTGGAGTAAATAGATACTAAAGATATGGAAGATGGAATTAATTCAAATAGAAATATGAGGTCTAGTACCAATATGATCTCATTAAGGGACACATTAAATTGTGAATTTAATTAATGATTCTGTGAGAAATGTATGAGTTTAATTTCATAAACAAAATATGTTGTATTTAAAGTGTCTATTCCATGAAAGGAAATGATGGAGAATGAGTCTGGTTATATGATAATTTTCTTAAGATTAGAAAATGGTGGTGATCATAGAGGAAGAAGATTATAAAATTTCTACAAGCACAAATAGATAATACTTGATAATAATGTACATATAATGCCTAAGAAAAATAGTGTAGATAGAATAATGAATTGGAAATTAATAGAGAATTAATTGAGCACGAAGTTGCACTCATAAATTTCTATTTTATTTGCGAGGAAGTGGTCATCTGTGTATCATACTTAGTTAATCAATGTCTTTCAACACTAATAGGGTCAGAGATATCATAAGTGATATGGTCTGATAAATCAACAGAGCTCAATCACTTTAAATTTTTTGAGATTCTTGATTATGTTCATGTGGATTCTAAGTATCATTATAGACTTGATAGAAAATATAAATATTTCTTTTATTGGATTATTAGATTAAAACATTAGGTTTTGACATTAGTATGATGATAAAAAACAATTGATCAGAAGTTAAAATTAACTCTTCAATGAGAAAATATTATACAAACTTCAGAAGTTGAAGTAAAATGGTGTTTAAGGCAATTATTTAACTAAGAAATTTCATTTTAATTTTAATGGTAGGTTCAAAATGAGACAGGTTTTGTAGAATTTTGATAACAACATAGAAATACTAGATAATAGACCAATAGAAGATATACATGAAAGATCAAGGTATGCTAAGGCATGGGTGGGAGTATCAGATGATAGGGATATGGGAAACAGAGCACTAGATGGGGTTTTACTAGATATATCATATCCACTAATAAATTTTAAGTGTTCTTCTAGATTCAAAAAACCAACCTAGTGGTATATTCATAACTAGCATTATCTTCTTCTAACAGATGGAGAGGAAATCAAAGAACCCGAAAAGGCATCCAGTCTCAGAAATTTTGGATAGTGGGAGGTAGCAATGGAAGTTGAGTTGGATTCATTATATGTGAATAAAAATTAGAAAATAATTGTTTTAAAATAATGGAATAATGTTTTTGAGAAAAAAATAGTTTTTCTTTTAAAGGAAGTGACTGATGGGAAGAAGAGGCACAAAGAAAGTCATATGGTGAAGGGGCTCTAACAGGAAGAAGATATTGATTTATATAAAATATATTTACAAGTGGTTAAACATACCACCATTTGGAAAATGCTCATCAAGGGTGCATATAATGATTTTCATTTAGAGAAAATGGATATAAGAATATAATTTCTATATTAAGATTTGTAGGAATAAATTTACATAAAGTAATTTGTGGGATCAGTGGTTCAATAGAATTAAGAAATGGTGTGACAGTTTAGTAAGAGTATCTGTCTTGAAATAATCACCTAGACTAGGGAATAACAATTTTTATTCATTTATGTTACAAAAGGATTCATATGAAGTAAAAAAACAACAACTTCTAGAAGAAGGTATATGAAGATGGGATTTTTATCTTATTTTTCTTATATATGGACAGCATGTTTCTATCTAGATCATACATCAATAAGATTCAAGAGTTAAAACATGATTTTTCAAGAAGATTTTAGATGAAATGTCTTAGATAGGTGAATAAAATCTTGTGGATGAGAATTAAAAGATATTTGAAATCTAAGAAGATTAGATTTTTCTCGGATGGATTTTTTCTAAAAAATTATTGGTAGATTCATTATATCTAGATTCCAAAAAAAATACACTAGTTATTAGGCACTTTAAGATTTCTAAATAGTAGGCATATAAGAAAAACAATGAATAGAAACAAATAGTGAAGGTGTTATTTGCATCAGTGGTTATTGCTTTGATATAAGACATGTTGTGAACTCACCCAAACACTATATATACAGTGGGTTTTGTTAGCTGTTTCTTTTCAAATCTAGGGAATGAACACCGAGAATCTGTAAAACAGATCATCTAATACCTCAAAACAATATAAGAAACATCCTTATGCCTCAGGATAAATGATCCTTTATAGGGGTATATTGATGTGGTATTTAGGTTTGATTCGTATGATTAGAGGAGTTATGTAATGACTCGGTTCTTTATATTTAATAATTTGAAATATTTCTAGAAATATTTCAAATAGGTATTGAGATAGTGCAAGACTCCAAGGTTCAATGATCCCAAAATTTATATTTTAAATATATTAATAACACCCGCATGTAGTTTTCCTAAAAATATGCAATAAATCCCAAACTGAGTCTCAGATCATAAATCTGAGACTGCCTTTGAGTTTAAAACATGGAGTTTACTCTAGGCATGTCATATTTTCTATTAGCATCATGAGTTTGTAAAAAATTCATCATAGGCGTAAATAATAAATAATATAATGTATTTATTTATTTTTATTTCATGATGTAGTTTCCTAATAAAATTCTATATAAACCTATTTATGGAAAAAATTTAGGATTAGTCTTGTAACGCCCCAACCCCAGAATCCAGGAGCCGATGCATTATTTTAATACATTGGCATGATTACAGGGAATTAATTCTTGAAGGATCGATTATTTTAGTAGTCTTGGAAACAAGATATATACTTAAGTTCAACATTACAACTTGAAAATAAAAATAACACGAATTTATTCCATTAGAAACATCCAAGCCTCCAATATTATTCCTTCAAGTTACTCAAAACTAACTTCTTCATATCCTGCGAAAATGAAACATGAGAAATGGGTGAGCTCAGATGCTCAGTAAGAGTAATAAATACACTAGAATATAACATAAACATTAGGCATGGTGAATAATTTAAAACACATGCCTTAACGAATAATAAACATGAGTACATTATGGCAGGAATATGAGCTGAGTAAATAATGTAATAATAAAACATAGTCATGGGTGTTCTACTTGTTGAATAACCACATGAAATATCAATAGTTAATATCACAATTATGGAATGCATAATGCCAGACATTATGAAACATTATTTCAAGGCCTCGACCAAGACGTCTAAAAATGATTAAGGCCTTAGCCAAAACCATATATCAAAAATTGGGAAAGGCCTCAGCCAATTCCATGTCTAATTGTCTCATAAGACCTATTGATGCATCGAGGAGCTATAGTGGGCTGCAACCATAACATACAAAGTCCAATGCATTTCTCATATGAAAAGTTTGAAGCATAATCTGAACATTCGTACTAAAACTAGCTTACGAAATGTCAATATTTTAACCACAAACCATGAATGGCATAAAAATAGCACATCCACAGTCAAACACAACTCATTCAATACAATATGGAAGACTGTATTATAATATATCAACCTCAATAGAGAATAATGAGGGATATTGACATAGATGAAAATAATCATCAAAACTATTTGAGAGAAATATCCTCCTTTTTCTTGAAAACATTTAAAAGTCTCACTATTTATCAAGAAGCCATTTAAAATAGATTTTTGAATCAAAGTGTCCCATACCACTTTGAAACTTTCAAAATGAATTTTAATTTCAAAACATTAATGTCCATATAAATAAATCCTTAAAACCATTTTTAAAACATGGACATTAATGAGAAAGATTTAGAATAATAAATCTTTAAAACATTTAAATTGATATTTTAGTTAGAGTTCCTAACCAAAAGAGAGACAATTGATTACAAATAATTGAGGTAATAAAAAATCTATAATATCATGAGAATAAAGGTATTCATGATATACTATGTCAAAGTACATTATATACACCATATAAAAGTTAATTGGCGTATAACAACAAAGAAGTCTCAATGGAATGTAAATTTAGATGAAATCTCTTATAAATACTGTATCCTTAGGTTAAGGATAAATAAACGACATAATTATGTTTGAAAAATATAAATACAATCAATATTATTGGATATTCAGTGTAAATAAATCATAGTAAATTCACACATATTCTTGTAAAAAACACACCAATGAATTGGATGTTTTACTCGATAAATGGAGATTGAGTTAAAATTACTCTTATCAAGTTCATATCGATGACGTGAGAATTTATCAATGGATTGATTATGTGTATCAAAATTATATCCACATAAAAGGGATTTTAAATTACTACAAAAATAATAAATAGTGATTCCATGCATAATCATGGAGTAAAATAATCAATGAAGTATGTGTAAATCCCAATGAGTGGAAATTGAAATTTGAAATTCCCTTACCGATTTGGTAACTTATGAAACATACACCCCATGAAAGAAGTATCATAAAATGAAGATTTAAATACCCATAAATTAAAATATATTACAAAAATAATACAATCATGGTCAGTAAATACTCAACACAAATGTAAATAGAGGCCAATATAGCATGAATCTCACAGGAATAAAAGTGAGATGAAAAACCCTTACTCGTTGTAATCAATCGAGTCGTAAGAAAAAAAGTTAATAACCACAAAATGAATCATATAATACCATGAATATAAATAGAATCATCATAATATATATCAAATGGAAGTACAAAATACACCACATTCAATAAATAAGTGGGAAATAATGGAAATCTCATAGAATTAAATGTTAGATAAGAAACCCCTTACCTCAAGTCTAACTTGTCTTGTATGTTCCTTGTTCTTCCTGAATAATAAACCTAAGTTAATTTCTACATGATTAAGAACATTTTAAAATTCTATTATTACTTTTATATCACTTATTACCTTGATATAACAATTATTTAATTATTTTAATTCATATTGGATATTTTATCGATGTTTGGAACTTGAGTCAAAAATGAACATGTTATAATTACAATTTTTCCATGTGGTCAAAAGTCCATTATCTCCAGAATGATATACATGATTTAGATATCATATATATATATATATATATATTATCCTGTATATATATTTATTTATAATAGTTCATAACATTTGGAGATAATAAATGAAATGCATCGTTCATGGAGACGGTAAGCCGTACGTACGCATGAACGCTACTTTCATTTATATTTTGTATTTTAATGGAATTAAAACATAATTATACATAGGTATATTTTAATTACATTATAATATAATATATAATATCATTAACTTCATACTTTATACATCCCACATAACTCATTAAGGAGTCATATCACTTTGAGGGGGTGGTAGTCCACACTTCCTCAAATGAAATTATCGCATTTTACCCATAATAGAAACCATAAATATTTGATATAAATGGAAAATAGAGAAGAAAAAAAGAAAACATAAAAATAATATATATCATATATAAATACCGTTCCATATTAATGGACACTATGAGAGGTGGTAGGAGATAATTGAAAAATCATCGTTTTGTGAGGCGTTAGTTTCCCAACCATAGAAATAGTATGTTCTTTACCCATTAGATGGAGGTGTGTGTAAGTATAGTTTGAATACTTATAATAAAAAAATCCTAGTATATTTAGGATACTGGTTTTTTTATAAAAAATATTAATAAAAAGAGTTTATGGGGGTTAGAGAAGTAAAATAAAACAAAATAAAGCAAAAGAATTTAAGAGAAACGATTACCTTTAATTTGGGTAACATCCATTGGTTTGAACCAAAATGACTTCTTAAAGTTACTTTTTCTTAAGGTAAGGCTTCTAGGTGTAAGAGAGGTATTTTTAGAGCTTATTTGGGTAGGTTTTGGATGATCCAAGGGTCTTTAGAGGTGTGTGGAATGGGTTAGAAGTGGTGTCCTTTTATAAAGGGGAGGAGGGGCTCTTTAAGAAAGTGTAAAAATATTATTTTATTATATAGTGATATTCGGTTTCTAATGGTCCAAAAATAATTAAAGTCAAATATAAAATGACTCATGGTAGAAATAAAATCATCAAATAATAATTGGACAGGTTTTGGATATTTTTTTAATATTAATAATCTTATTTATTTAAATAATTTATTAATGAGGTAAATACTACATCATTATTGTGTCATAAATAATTTAATTTATTTGATGTGTAAAAATTATAAAAAATACCACAATTTAGGAAATATTGTTATATTTAAAATTAATATTTATAGTCTAATATATGACTTATATAACCCTGTGTAAAAATTTATTTACTAAAAGATATTTGTTTATCTCATTTTGCCTTTACTTTAAGTTAATTAAAATAAAGTGTCATTATCATTCATAAGTGGCTCCATGGGGTACCAAAATAAATACAAGGATTTATATGGTCGACCATGACTCATCCAATAATGTTAGGAAAAGTTTTAAGGTAATTGTTTATTATTATAATATTCTTTTTACCATGAATTAACCTATTTACTTTTAACTGCGGTAAATAAAAGTCAAAAGTTATTATTCACCAAAAATTATTTTCATTATATTAAACCACATTTTATATACTAATAACAACCATGTATCTCATATTTTCTAAATTCAATTCAGAGAAGCGGTAAAATTGCATTTAAATGAAAAAAGTTGGATGTTTAACTACTACTTAGTGGTTTCACTATTCATCAAAAATTGATGTTTTTCAGAAAAGTACCAAAAATTCAGACTAAGCTATATTTGATATTCCAAATTCAAAAATGATTTCTATTTTACCAAATTCAAAACATAGAAGTTGTATTAATTAATTTAAAATTAATTCCTATTGTCAAAACAAATAGCATCCTTTTAAGAAACAATAACTATCAAAAGATTGACACTTGTTTATGTATAATTTCAAAGTGAAATTAATTCAAATGACCAACATTGGATTAAAGGGTAAAAATATAATCTAATTACACTTAAAAACCATTTTAAAATATAATCTAACCTTATAAATAAATTATATTAAAAGGTGGTTTGAATTAAAATATAGTTTTTATCATTATTCATAAAAAATGAATATTATTAGAAAAATACCAAAATTTCATCCAAAGAAAATTTTGATGTCCTGATTCTAAAGAAGGATTTTATTTTGTCAAATTGAATATGTAAAATGGTCAAATATTTAATTTAAAAAGGGTTTGCCAATAAAATGTGGTAAAATTGATTTTTTTGAAAAATGCATTTTTTTATCTGAAAAATTAAATTTTTTCTTATAATATGTCTAAGAAAAGAATATTAAATAATATAAAATTATATGGAGTATATAAAATTCAAAATACAATTAATAATATTCATAATAACTTTTGAATGGCTAGTTTGGTACGTCGTGGTGCGCTCGAACTCCGTGTTACGTGTAGTGCAAGCTATTGAATTTAAAGAAAATAACTTACTACGAAATCTTGGGGTGTTACATTCTCCCCTCCTTCAATAAATTGTGTCCCCTCAAATTAAAATTTTTCTTAGAAAATAAAAGGTTAAAAATAAAAAAAATACCTTTGTGGAGAACCTGCATTGGAAATTGGGTTAATAAAATTTAGTCTTAATAAGAGGGAAAAGGAGATGAAAAATTCACCACCAAATTATGATCTCGATTAGGATAATATTGGTGGAAATTATAGACACATAATTGGACAAAAAAATTAAATATTTATATGGAGTTATTGAGGTCATCAATAACAAACAAGTGTAAAATTTAGGGCCTCAAATCCATCAATCTATAACGATTTAAAATATCATCGGTTCAACAAAACACAAAGCATTAGGATAAAACATTTTTGGTTTTAATATCCCTTCCCTAAAGTTTAATAATTAATTTATTCATAAAATAAGAAAAAAATATATACTTGACAAGTAGAGTTTTATCCTGCATCAAATTCTTACCACAAACTCGTCTTTCACTCCAAATGATGAGTATTAAAGATGACTTGTTCACACCTAAAGTGATAGAATCAAATTATAGAGAATCACATAATACACAATGGATGAACTATATATTTCCATTTTCTTTAGAGATTATCCAAAACCAAAATGGTTAGTAAAAGATCAGATGATCCCAAAATTATAAAACTTTAGAGAAAGAAATACTAATATTAATTTCTAAAATTAAACCAACAATACCCAAAGTTCAATAAATACCATTCAACAAAAATTTGTCAATAAAATATTTCAATATAATCCAAACTAATATTGAAACCCAAAACTCAAAAGAATTTTCTTACATAGTCTTCCATGTTAAATTGTATCTCCAAATAATATCGACAACTCTTAAAGTCACATACTTAAAAGTAATTAACCTAATCACATATTCTCTATGATAGGTTAATAATTTTCATAAATAACCCAAATCTCTATAAATCCACAATAACAAAATAGGTAAAAACACCATTAAACTTCAAATAAAATCTTATAGTATCCTATTTTCTTTAGGTATATGGTATTCCCAATAAAGAGAATGTCTTCCAAAATAACATTTATCACTTAATCTCCAAATCATTTTCCTATACTAAGGATATCCATTTGATAAGACCTAAGATCCCAAATCAACGTATTATTGATCAATAAAATTATTAAACTAAAAATAATTAGTCATACTAACCAGGGACTTCACGTAGTCTAGTGATAGGTGATAAATCCCAATCGTACTATGGTTGTGGGTTTGATTCCTGCAGCTTTGTCTGACGCGATGGGTTGTCACATGGTTTACGTGTTGTCCTTTTTCAAAAGAAATATAATTTTATAATATTCCCAATAATGAGATAGATTCCTCAATGTAACGATAACATAATTTCATCACAAATGTTATCTCATACCTTGAATTTTCATCCCAAAATTTAATAACTTGTAATTGCCTCAAACTCAATGATCATATGAAATCAAGTGGTTATTTATAACTATATCCACAAGAGAAAAGATAATTATTCCTCAAATATCATTTTCACATGACAAACTATAGGGTTACAAATATAAGATAAAAGTATTCCAAAATAATCCCATCAACAAAGATCACTAATAATTTTTAAACATTTCACCATCCATTTATTTCTACATAGATTCTTCTTTGACCAAGAGGATATCCTATATAATAGGACATTCACTCAGGCAATGTCCAGGTCCCCTATATTTATGGAAAATGACTATAAATGGATTCTTGGGACCATTTTTATTTTCTTCCATAGTACTCTTCATTTTTCCTCAGTAATTCTTTACTTTATGTCCTTATTTTCAACACATAAATCATTTCTTTGTTCTATTAAGACACCTTCCTAGGCATCTCCTTCCACATTTCCTGCATGATGGAAAATGAGCTTTCTTTTCTCCATGGTCTTCACTGCTGGAGCTCTTTTAATTCACCACTTTTCTCTTCTTTATTGATTTTTGGAGTTGGTTAATATATATGTTTTTTATCATATTTTTGGAAAACTGATTCGACATGAAAATGATATCTTTCACACCTATCAACATTATATTTCATTTCTCATTTTGACCATTGTTCCCACCTTGTACATCATCTTCAATATTACTATGACTTCCTTGGAATCTAGATATTTACTAACACAAGAAGGCATAGTGTGAGTCATAAAATCATTTAGATAATATCATAACATTTTATTTTTAATATAAAACACCTTAGTATTAACCAAGGTTATATATTCTCATATTATATTAAAATCCTTCAAATTGGTTTGTAAAGAAAATGTGAATTATCCAAAGCATATCCCCCAGGAGTGTCATAACCAAGAGTACAGAAAGGATCATTGTTGTGTAAAAGGATACCCTGGGTCAAGCCCGAAACTCCTTGTCAAAGTTTTCACTCCTAGTTATATATTTACCAGAGCTGCCTCTACCTGCTCGTATCTAGACAAGGATGTATTGCTTGGAAAATACACAAAATCTCTACATCACCAAAATTCTAGGAAGTTCTTCTATACTAATCTTCAAAGTCTATCTTAGGGTAATGTGATCTAATCAGAGTTTATCTAAATCTAGTTTCTAAGGTTTGTACTAAACTTCCTCTGATACCAACTATAATGCCCCGACCCCAAAATCCAAGAGTTGTTGCATTATTTTAATACATTGGAATGATTACAAGGAATCAAGTCCCAATGGACCAATTAGTTTGGTTGTCCTAAAAACAAGATACATACTTAAGTTCAACATTACAACTTGAAAAGAAAAACAACACTAATTTATTCCATTAGAAACATCCAAGATTCCTAGATTATTCCTGCAAGTCACTCATAACTAAATTCTTCATATACAGGGAAAATGAAACATGAGAAAGGTGTGAGATCATATGCTTAGTAAGAGTAATAAATACAAAGGAGGATACCATAAACATTAGGTATGGTGAATAATTCAAAACACATGCCTTAATGAATAATAAACATGAGCACTTTATGGCAGGAATATGATCGGAGTAAATAATTCCATAATAAAACATAGTCATGGGTGTTCTACTAGTTTAATATCAACATGAAATATCAATATCTAATCTCATAATGATGGAATAAATAATTTCAAACATTCTGAAACATTTTTTCAAGGCCTCGACCATGACGTCAAAAAATGATTAAGGCCCTGGCCAAAACCATATATCAAAAATTGGGAAAGGCCTCAGCCGTCTAATTGTCTCATGAGACCTATTGATGCATCAAAGAGATATAGAGGGATCCACCCATCACTTACTAAGTCTAATGAATTCCTCATATGAAAAGGTTGAAACATAATCTGAACATTCGTATTAAAACTAGCATATAAAATGTAAATATTTTAACCACAAACCATAAATGGAATAAAAATAGAACATCTACAGTCAAACATAACTCATTCAATTCAATAAGGGAGATTGTATTATAATAGATCGACCTCAATATAGAATAATTAAGGATATTGACATAGATGAAAAAAATCATCAAAACTATTTGAGAGAAATAACCTCCCTTTTCTTGAAAACATTTAAAAGCCTCATTATTTATCAAGAATCCATTTAAAATAGATTTTTAAATAAAAGTGTCACATACCACTTTTAAACTTTTAAAATGAATTTTAATTTTAAAACTTTAATTTCCATATAAATAAATCCTTAAAAACATTTTTAAAACATGGACATTAATGAGAAATATTTAGAATAATAAATCTTTAAAACATTTAAAATGATATTTTAGTTAGAGTTCCTAACCAAAAGAGAGACATTTGAATGAAACTAATTGGGGTAATCAAAACTCTATAATATCATATGAATAAAGGAATTAATTATATACTATGTCAATGTACATTATATACACCATATAAAAGTGAATTTGTGTATAACAACAAATAAGTCTCAATGGAATGAAAATTGAGATGAAATATCTTATAAAAACTGTATATTTGGTTAAGGATAAATCAATGAAATAATTATGTTTGAAAAATATAAATACACTCAATATGATTGGATATTCATTGTAAATAAATCAAAATACATTCACACATATTCTTGTAAAAACCACACCAATGAATTGGATGTTTAACTCAATAAATGGAGATTGAGTTAAAATTACTCTTATCAAGTTCATATCGATGACTTGAGAATTTATCAATGGAGTGATTATGTGTATCAAAATTATATCCATAGAAAATGGAGTCTAAATTACTACACAAATATAAATATTGATTCCACACATAATCATGGAGTAAAATAATCAATGAAGTATGCATAAATCCCAATGAGGGGAAATTGAAATTTGAATTTACCTTACCGATTTGGTAACTTATGAAACATACACCCCATGAAAGAATTATCATACAATGAAGATTTAAATACCAAAAAATTAAATTATATTACAAAAATAATATAATCATGGGAAGTACATATTCCACACAAAAAATAAATAGTGGCCAATATAGCATGAATCTCACGGGAATAAAAGTGAGATAAAAACCCCTTACTTCATTGTAATCAATCGAGTCATATGAAAAAAAGTTAATTACCACCAAATGAATAATATAATACCATGAATATAAATATAATCATGATAATATATGTCAAATTTTAGTGCACAAATCACCATATGCAATAAATAAGTGGCAAATGATGGATATATCACAGAATTAAAATTGAGATAAGAAACCCCTTACCTTAAGTCCGACTTGTCTTGTATGTTCCTTGTTCTTCCAGAATAATAAACTTAAGTTAATTTCTACTTTATTAATAACATTTTTGAAGTTTATTATTCCTTTTATATTACTTATTACCTTGCTATAACAATTATATAATTATTTGAATTCATATTGGATATTTTATCGATGTTCGGAACTTGAGTTAAAAATGAACTTGTTATAATTAAAATTTTTCCATGTGGTAAAAAGTCCATTATCTCCAGTATATATATGTATTTATAACAGTATATAACATTTGGATATAGGAAATGAAATGCACCATTCATGGAGACGGTAAGTCGTACGTACGCATGAACGCTACTTTCATTTCTATTTTGTATTTTAATGGAATTAAATCATAATAATACATAGGTATAGTATAATTACAGTATAATATCATATATAATATCATTAAATCCATACTTTATATGTCCCACACAAGTCATTAACGAGTCATATCACTTTGAGGGGGCGGTAGTCCGAACTTCCTCAAATGAAATTATCGCATTTTACCCATAATGGAAACCATAAAGGTATGATATAAGTGGAAAATATAGAAGAACAAAGAAAAAATAAACATAATATATATCATATATAAATATAGTGTCATATTAATGGCCACCATGATATTCGGTAGGAGTTAATCAAACAATCATCGTTTCGTGAGACGTTAGTTTGTCAACCACAGAAACAGCATGTTCTTTACCCATTAGACGGAGGTGTGTGTAAGTGTAGTTCAAATACTTCTCATAAAAACATCCTAGTATATTGAGGATATTTTTGTTATTATAAAATAAAGGAATAAAAATGTTTTAGGGGGTAGGAGAAGTAAAATAAAATAAAATAAAACAAAAGAATTAAAAAAAACAGTTACCTTTAATTTGGGTAACTTCCTTTGGTTTGAACCAAAAGGACTTCTTGAAGTGACTTATGCATAAGGTAAGTAATCTAGGTGTAATAGAGGGATATTGAGAGATTATTTTTGTAGGTATTGGAAGATCCAAGGGTCTAGAGAGGTGTGTGGAATGGGTTATAAGTTGTGTCCTTTTATAAGGGGGAGGAGGGGCTCTTTAGGAAAGTGTGAAAATATTATTTTATTATATAGTGATATTCATTTTCTAAAGGTCCAAAACTAATTAAAGTATAATATAAGATGACTCATGGTCTAAATAAAATCATATAATAAGAATTGGATAGGTTTTGGATATTTTTTTAATATTATTAATCTTATTTATTTAAATCATTTGTTAATGAGGTAAATACTACATCATTATTATGTCATAAATAATTTAATTTATTTGATGTCAAAAAATTATAAAAAAATACCATAATATAGGAAATATATTTATATTTCCAATTAATATTTATATTTTAAATGATGACTTATATATCCCCATATAAAAATTGATTTACTAAAAGATATTTGTTTATGTCATTTTTGTCTTTACTTTAAGTTAATTAAAATAAAGTGTCATTATCATTCATAAGTGGCTCCATGGGGTCCCAAAATCAACTCAAGGATGACCATGGTCTTCCATGACTCATAAAATAATGTTAGGACAAGTGTTAAGGTAATTTTGTATTATTATAATATTGTTTTTACCTTGATTTACCCTATTTACCTTTAACTACGGTAAATAAAAGTCAAAATTTACGATTCACAAAAAATTATTTTCATCATATTGAACGAAATTTTACTTACTAATAACAAACATATATCTCATATTTTAAAAATTCAATTCACAGAAGTGGTAAAATTTTATTTAAATGAAAAATTCTAATTTTTAACTACTATTATGTGGTTTCACTATTCATTAAAAATTGAAATTTTTTAGAAAAATACCAAAAATTCGGCCTAAGATATATTTGATATTCCGAATTCAAAAATGATTTCTATTTTACCAAATTAAAAACATATAAGTTATATTAATTAATTTAAAATTAATTCTTGTTGTCAAAACAAATAGCGTGTTTTTAAGAAACAATAACTATCAAAATATTGGCACTTGTTTATGTATAATTTCAAAGTAAAATTAATTTAAATGACCAACATTGGATTAGAGGGTAAAAATATAATCTAATTACACTTAAAAACCAATTTAAAATATAATATAACCTTATAAATAAATTAGATTAAAAGGCCGTTTTGAATTAAAATACAGTATTTCTCATTATTCATAAAAAATGAATATTATTAGAAAAATACCAAAATTTCATCCAAAGTAAATTTTGATGTCCCGATTCTAAATAAGAATTTTATTTTTTCAAATTGAATATTTAAAAGGTTAAATATTGTATTTAATAAGGGTTCGCCATTAAAATGTGGTAAAATTGATTTTTTTTTGAAAAATACATTTTTTATTTGAAAAATTGAATTTTTTCTTATTATATGTCTAAGAAACACATAATACATAAGTTAAAATTATATGGAGTATATAAAATTCAAAATCCAGTTAATACTATTCATAATCGCTTTTGAACGGCTAGTTTGGTAAGTCGTGGTGTGCTCGAACTCAGTGTTGCGTGTAGCGCAAGATATTGAATTTAAAGAAAATAACATACTATAAAATCTTGGGGTGTTACAGGTCTCATAACCTTGGAGTTTGATATGGGATCCATTAGAGGATCTTCCATGAGATAAAATCGATGGATCGTGATTTGGTAATCAACGGGCAATTAGAATTCAAGGATGTCACTATTCACAATGATATATATTCATTCTTTACCAGTGATTGATCCAAATCTTGTTAGGATGTTTTTTTTATATTTATCCTCATTTTTATTTGCCCATGATGAATGGTAATTAATATTCTAACAAATTAATTCACAGATCGATCGTTTGATTCAGGTAATTACTTTATCTTCATACAGTATTGGAATTAATATTTATTTAGTTTATTTTATCTTTTTTCATCACCCCATGATAATTAATTGAGGCAAACATGAACATTGGATGTGGCCCATTACTAATTTTTTTGTCTGTAAATTTTTATTTTCCTATTCCATATGTGATCATCATTGTCATTTTCCTTTAGCTTACAATCAGTTGAATAGCAGGTGAATGATCATTTAATATTTGGTCTTTAGAATAATGAATTACTACCATGGGTTTGGGATGAATATTCTATGTTATGATTGTGGTATGTGATGATGATAGTATATTCATAGATGGAACGGGTGTTCACTATACAAGTTTGGCATGTGGAACTGATGAGGCACAACGACGAGTGTTTCCTGAGCGTCAGATATGGTTGGAATCTAGCCTATGATAGAAATAGAGTTCAGCCAACATCAAATCCCTGACGTACACTATGATTTCTAACAAAATCAGTGGCTTCGAAGACATAGGTAAAGATGTTAAGAAAATACCACAGGTTTAAGAAAATCTTGAGTGACATGGTTTGTAATCCGGAGATACATGTTGTGTGGGACCATCTATATGGTACAAGGGTTTCTTCATAGAGATAAGTATCACATGCAGCATGACACATGTCATGTGCCATGTGACCCTCTGTCGACCAACTCGGCGTGTATAGAGAGTACGCACCGATAAGTCCATGTAGTGTTACACACCATGTGTACTAGTCACACACCGTAAAACACATGGCAGATGACATGGTTTGTATAGGAGGTACACGCCCTGGTGGCCATATGGTCCCATATGATGTGTACTTAATTAGTACAAGGGAACGACCTAGAGTACACAAGCACATGATAAATGGAACATTGAGTGATTGGATGACATTTACACACCGTTTACCCTTGTGAAACATCATGTATTGTTGAAAGGTGAATTCCTTGTGAGCGCAAGACATAGGTAGTGCTGAGATTTATGAGACATTTCATATACCCTAGGGACGTGTAGTGTACTTCTTTGAGGAAAGGTTGGAGACCTCCTTCTTCTTAGTCTAGCTTCATTGTGAGCCAGTGAAATCTTCCTTGGACCAGAATCAGTTGAGTGTGTTCCATTAGTCCATTCTTATGAGGTTTTGGTATGATATCACATTCCCATCATAGAGGGTGACCCCTCTAAAGATTCCTATTGATCAGTGTAGTGTGGGAAAGTTACCATATTCTGGAGTGAGTTGTCTCAGTACACCTTGATTAGTTCCCTCAGCGGTTTAGAGTATGTACCCTTCTGAGAGGCCTGAAGTGATCCTCATATCCTTATTGTTTTCCCTATGTAGGTTTTGTTGGAATTGGTGTGACCAATATTTACATAGGTGTTAATCCATTATCTAGGAGGATGTTTCTAGTAGGGTTTGGTGTCCACCCAATGAGCCCTGGGCATTGACCCCCTATCAATGTATCGATCTGTATTCTTTCTGATGAGGTATTAATTAGATAGAGTGTGTATCTTAAATAAACCCTCTCAGTTTCCTATGTTCTTATTCTTGTATAGACTCGATGAGGGTGAACTATGGGATGAGTGTCATCAGTGAAAATATAGATCAGGGAGTAGTACCTCTAGGGTGATCGTTACCTTGAATCTTCACAACAGATCTATGACTAGAAATGGTTGAGACCTTTTGTGACTCTAGGTATTTTATGAGTATATATGAATATTTTATTGTTACGTATCAAGTATTGTTTGACATAACTATGTTTTATGAGTTGACTACTCTTGATTCTTAATACTTAGTGATTTTGGGGTGTCATAAAGGGTATTTTTATAATCACCCCTGCATGGGATCTTCCTGGAAATGTCATGTCTTATGAAAATAACAAACCTTTTTATAGAGTCCATGGTGGACTTGGAGAAGGGGAAACTTAGTTTGGGATAGATAGACTAAGTTGTATACTAGTATTTCATTTAACAATAGTCCCCTTCTTCTGAGTAGACTGGTCTTTATTTTCTAGTTTTGGATGATCTTGTATTTGGACATTTTTTATTCCTTATAATAATTCATTTCATACCCTGATTGTGGGATTATAGATTTGTGCATGCATTTTATCAGTTTTTTTAAAAAAATAACATTTTATGGGATTAGAGATGTGTGTGTGTGTGTGTGTGTGTAAGTACATTAGACTAATGCCTCCCATGTGTGTGATATTTCAACTCAGTGCCAGTTTCCATCCCCTAGACTATTGGAGGAAATAATAGGGTAGTTGGGTCTCAATCCTTATTGATTTAGGTCTTGATAGAGTGGTTTCATAGGTACGTTTCCATCCCAGGACCAGTTTTTGGGGTTTCCTTTTTTCTAGATCTGAGGTTTGGTTTGGGAACTAGTGAAACAATATTAAAATTTATTGAGTTCAGATTTTTGGTCAGGGACTTCAGTATTGGTGTAGTGGAAAACATATCTATTTACTAGGACTCTAAAAACGTTCCAATTGACTCGCTACATATAGGCACTAGTTGTAGGAAAAAAATGGTGCATGCTTCATATAGGAATGAGTTTTGGTTTCCATGTATTTGTAGAGTTAGCTCATGAGATATACCCATTGAATATGGTATGTATTGTATCTTATTGGATGTTTCCACGAAGTCAACCAGTGATGTTTCCATAGAAGGGTTGAGTGTATGACCTGATGAGTAATGAAGCCTCCCTTAAGGGGGTAAGTCCTGAGGAGTTAATTATTCAGGATGGTCAGTAGGTGGTGCTTTCTCCAATTGATCAATTCATAAACCTTCCACTTGTCGTTCAGGTGGTTGTGTCATGTTAGACTGATTTTTGGATGGATATTTTGGTGGTGGATGATGATATTCAAGGTTTGAGTGTGTATCATGAGTTTCAGAGGCAAGGATCACCTATGAAGTAGGGTCATCCGGACCGACTAACAGAAGTCATGCGATGATGATCATAAATCAAGAGGTTTCATAATTCATGAGTATCTCAAGGAAAAATTAGTCTACTAAGGATGATGCATTGTTATGATTTTCATGAAAGAGGACATCTCAAATAGGATTGTCATACCTATTGTGTTATAGTTAGAGAGAATATTGATGGACCACCTAGGTAGTGGTAGAATCAAGATAAAGGAGTTTTTAATGGTGTTAAACATGAATGAGGAGATGGGGGAGCAAATGAGGTGGTTGGAACTTTGGTTTGATGATGCCACCACCTCCCCTGGGTGGACTACTCCTAGATCTAGAAACTGATGCTCAGAATCATAGATAGTCATAGGTGATGGAGGTTTTTTACCCATAAGAACCAATAGTTTTTTGAGGTAGATGTGGGGTATTGGTAAATCCATATAGTGGTGATGTTTGGCATGAATTTGTACATGAAAGGAGGAGGAATAATTCCACCACCAAGCCGTGTTCATGAGATGTGATCCAAAACCATGTGAGAAAGACAGTGATTCCCAACGAATATCGTGTTGAGGTGTGGTAGATAAGTTCCTATAATTTTTTTTAAGGTTTATTGTTGTACTAAGTGTAGTATCAATACCAATTTGTGGTAAATATGGGATAAATTTAAAGGTTGAGTTCCAAGTAGTGGAAGATCATAGGGTATTTGAGTGTGGTTGAAGGTATGATGTGTGTCTTCACTACCCCAGTTGTAGTTTTTACATGATTTCATGGTCCACTTATCCCTAAAAATATCCAATATTTGAGATTTAGTGATACCAGTGGATCCCTTATGCTCAAACATTGTATTTGAGGCTCCTTTATACGGGATCAGTGATTATAGGTTTCTACTAATAGTGTGACCCGACTCTGGGAGGAGAGTGAGATCCTTGTGTGGAATCTATATGTAGAGATTGTGAGACCTTACAATGATTTCATTAGTATAGACTGGTGCTCTAACATCCATGCTATGTTGTTTTCCACCAGTTAGTGTGGCGGTGTTTTCATCTTGATGGGAAGTAGTTTTCCTCCTTTAGTAAAGAGTGATCTGAGTCATATCATGATGAGATCATGTGAAGGAGGTTATGAACAAATTATTATTAGTTGGGTAGATATACCTTTGCATAAGTGGATATAATGAGTTTTTGTTTTCCTATAGTGGTGGTGGAGTATGAAGACATATTTCCTAGTGATGTTCTAAGTTTATCTTCAAACTAAGAGTTAATATTCTATACGGACTAACACTAGGGATCACCCCTAATTTTTATTATTGCACATCAGATGGAACACATTGATAATTGTAAGCTGAAGGTTATGTTGGGTGTTTAAATAGAATTTGGTTTTGTAAGACCCAGTGTGTTCACCTTGGCATCCGAAGATTATTTTCCTAAGAGGAAAATGAGTGCTTGAGGTTGGGTTTGAATTAGTTTCACTTGAACCAAGTGAAATAAGGAATATTATCCACTCACAAAAATTGTTTATTTATTCAACCATTGGTTTTGGGTGATGTGGTTTATAGATTTTGACCTCGACATAGGTTATTACCAGCTCTGGTTTTGAATTAGGATATATGAGGAGTGGATTTCCAAAGCAACTGTGGATGTTTTCATTTCATGGTGATACTCTTTGGTATGTGGTGTGACTTAATAGAGTTGAAAGAAATGTGGACTAGATCCTTAACCCTTTATAGATCAGTTCACGGTAGTCTTATTTGATTAAATCCATGCATGCTCAGTGTTCAAGTTAGATCACACAAGATACCTAAGGATGGTGTGGTTTACCTCCTATTGATAGATGTTTCCCCTATGCTTCTTTAGAGATTCAGGGAGGTATAACTAAGGGATATCGATTGTGATATGTTACGTGACTAGATATCAACTAGAAATATAATTACTGATGGGTTTTATAAAGGTGGTAAACATGTCATCCTTGTTTGAGGATGGACGGTAACACGAGTCACACTGCATAAGAGGTGATGAGGTGGTTGTTTTCCCATAGCAGAACATCTAGTAGAGGTGTAAATGTACTAGGATCTCTTTTCACTGGTTGGGAAACCAAGGGAGTTACAAAAATAATTCATGTTAAACTCTTTTTGTTTGACTTATTTTTTGATGATGACCAAAAAATCCTTACAGAGATTTTGGGACACTTGTGTGTGCAGAAGGTGGTCCAACTTCATGAAATTCCCATGAAAATCATTGTAGACTATGAGTATTAATTCAAATAATTATTAGGGATAAGATATGAGAAGTATTTTGGGACTTTTTTGAGTATAAACATAATGTTTTACACCAATTAACTAGCCAGATAAAGTGGAAATTTCATGTTATGGTGAACATGTTTTAGGATTTCATGTTTGTTTTAGGCCATAGTTGGTAGGATCATCTACCATTTGTGGAGTTTGTGTATCATAGTGATTACCACTCCACCACTGATGTTTCAAAATTTTGATGACATGTATGAGGGTACTTTTAGGTTACTATTATACTGTCCATATTTAGTGGGTGATAATGCTTGAGTCTTAGTTTTAGTGCTAGCGATGGGTGTCATGGTGAGGTTTATCTAGGGATGGATGAGGTCTGCCTAGAAATTCCATGAGTGATTTATGAAAAAAAAATGACTTTTAAGTTTGAGAGTTATATAGTTTTATTTTGGGTGATATAATATCTCTTCGGTTTTTATTATCTTTATTTTTCCTACTATTATGTCGGGTTGGAGAGGTGGTGTCCCGGTTAACCTCATAACTGCAGTAGCTTTAGTTTGTTTAGTGTTCTCTACTTGTTGCAACTAAAGAGGTATGTTTATAAATCGTTACACAATATCAACTTGGGTAAACTAAGTCATGAGAGTGGAGTTTCCATTTTTAAGGATTCAATGTCCTTAAGAAATGACATAGAAATAACCATCCTGGGAAAGTGTTTACTTGGGTTCTTGATTGTTGATGACACACGAGATCATCGGGGGAGCTCATGTGAGTGGGAAACCTAGTTGAGAGCTCAGTATCCTTGCATTTTTGTTTGGTTTTTTATTTTTGGGGATGAAATCATTTAAGAATGTAATAATTTAATTTCTTTATTTTTCCATTTAATACTTTAGAATATTTTTAGGAATATTTCTAATGCCAAGTGCTGATAAGACACAAGATTCTGAGGCCCGATGAGCCCTAAAATCTACATTTTAAATATATTAAATATATTAATATCAATTATGCATAGTTTTCCTAAAAAAGTGGAATAACTCCCAAAAAGTGCTTCATATTGGAAATTTGATTCCATCATTGAGTTCAGAATATAGGGTTTACCTTAGGCATGTCATAATTTTTGTTACCATCAAGAGTTTCTGAAAAATCCATCACAAATGTAAATAATAAATTAAATAATAAATTTATTTATTTTTATTAGATTATGAAATTACCTAATAAAATATTATATAAACGTAGTTATAAAAAAAATTTAGGGTTGGTCTCATAACGTTGGTGTTTAAGAGGGGAGCTGATGGGGGAGATTTCATGGGTGAACATCGATGGATCAAGATTTAGTGATCAGTGTGCCAACATAATTCAAGGATCTCACCAATGATAATGAAATAAATTCATTTATCATCATTTATTGATCCATATTGAGGTAGGATGTTTTTTTGGATTTATCCTTGTTTTAATATACCCATGAATAATGTCAATTAATCTCTATAAAAATTAATTCATGTATCGATTGTTTGATATAGGTAATTGCTTTAGCTTCCCACGGTATTGGAATTGATATTGATTTAGTTTATTTTTTATTTTTTCATCTACATATGAAAACAAATCAAGTAAACATTAACATTTTCCAAGTTCCATTACTAATTTATAAGTTTTTGTAATTTTGTCTCCCCATTCTATGTGAGATCATCATTTCCATTTTCCTTTGGCATGTGATTTGATGAATACCTGGTGAAAGATCGATGTATATTTAGTATTTGTTGAAATTTATCACTAATAAAGGTTTGGGATGGATATTTGACATCAAAAGTGGGATACACAATGATATTAGTAGATTCATGGATGAATCAGGGGTTTATTATACTTGTTTGTTGTGTGGCACCAATGAGGTGCAACGATGGGTGTTTCCCGAGCACTTAATATAGTCTGAATCCATCCAATGATGGTAAGAGTGTTTGGTAAACTCTATATCCATGATTTACGACATGATTTTCTATGAAATTGGTGGTTGAGGAGGCTTGGGATAATATATATGGAAAATCCCATGGGTTCTAGAAAATCCCAAGTTACACGGCATGTAATACGATGATACATGCCATGTGGGGCCTTCTATATGGCACTAGGGTTTCCACACAGAGATAAGTATCACACACCATGTGATATATGTTTCATGTCTTGTGAACCTTAGTTAACCATCTCGTTTTGTACATGTAGCATGTTCCCAAGAGGCCATGAAGTGTTACACACCATGTTTACCAGTCACATGTTGTCTAACATTTGGCATATAGATCAACATGTATAGAGGGAACACGACATGGTGGTCTTGTAGTCGCACAAACTATGAACTTGGGAAGTATATAGGAACAACTTGGTGTACATAGGCATAGGCAGAATGAGACAAAATGTTCTTGGCAGACATCTACACAACTTTCACCCTTGGGAAACACCATGTATTATGGAAAATTGTATGATGTGTGGGTGAGAGAAACTAGAATTATCAGGTCTTGTGAGATACGTTGTGTGACCTCAGAACATTTTTTTTACTCTTTTTAATATAGGTTGGAGGACTCTTTATTCTTAGTTCATCTTCTCTGTGAGATTCTGAGAGATTACTTGGACTAGTATCCATATAGTGTGTTCCCTTAGTCCATTCCTATGAGGGTTTGGTGTGGAATCATGTTCTCTTCATGGAGGGTGAACTATCTATAGATTCTTATTGATCAATATAGTATGGGAATTTTCCCTTATTCATGAGTGATTTTTCTCAGTCCACTCCAACTAGACCCCTCAACATCTTAGATCATATATCCCTCCAAGTGGCCGGAAGAAAAACTCTTGTCCTTCATGTTTTCCCAAGGTAGGTCTTGTTGGAATTGGAATAAAAAGTATTTACACAGGTGTTAGTACCCTATCAAAGAGTATGTTTCTAGTAGGGCATGATGTCCCCATAGTGATTCATGGACATTGAACCACTATACGTGTATAAAGATATGATATTTCTAATGAGCTATTTGTTAGATAGAGTGTGTATCTTGGATGAACCGTTCTGCTTCTTATGTGATTATTCTTGGATAGACTTGATGAGCATGACCTTTAGGATGAGTGTATTCCGTGATATTTCGGCTCGAGGAGTAGTTCCTCATAGAAGAGTGTTAACTCAAAACCTCAGAGTAGATTTACAGATGGAAATGCTTGAGATATTTTGTGAATCACTATATTTTATGAGTATATTTGGATATTTTATCATTATTTCTTGGGTCTGGTTTGACATGCCTGTGTTTGAAGAGATGAATACTCTTGATTCTTTATGCTTAGTGATTTCAGGATGTCCTACTAGGTTTTTTTATACACACCACTACAAGGGTTATTTCCACACATGTTGTGTCTTGTGAAAAAGACAATCCTTTTTATGGAGTTATTGGAGGACCAGAAGAAGGTGGATCTTAGTTTTTTATAGAAAGACTAAGGTGTATACTCATGTTTCATTTTACAGCAGTCACCTCATTATGAGTAGGTCAAAATTTATTTTCCAGTTTTGGGTGGGCTTCTATTTGGAACATTTTTATGCTTTTCAGTACTTCATATTTTTTTCTGATTATGGGATACAAGATATATTCAAGCACTTTTATCAATTTTTTTACATTTCAACACTATACGGGCTTGGATATGTGTGTGTCTATGTGTACAGGCACATTAGGCTAATACCCCCCATGTGTATAATATTCCTACTCGTAGTCCTTCCTCAGCCTCTAGCCTATTAGAGGAAGGCTTGGGGTAGTTCTGGCTCAAGCCTAATTGGATTGGGTCCTAACATGTTCAACTAGTTTTGTGTTCATATTTAGATGAAAAATAGTGATATGGATATTAAGATTAAATATAGTGATCTCCTTTTAAACAAGAAAATATGAATATGTAGAAAAATGAAAATTAAGAAGGAGATGATATAGTTGGTGTATCTTTGGGACGAACTCAAAAGGGATCGAGAAATTTGATTACTCTTATTTTATAGTTAGAGTACAATTTAATTATTTTAGAACCTAGTATTCCATGCATGGAAAATCTCATTAACATGAAATATAATTTCATCTGAATGTTACTGGTGTATTATGAGCTTGAGGTATGGAATATATCTAGGAAGAAAAATCCCACATACATGTTCACTAAAGATTTAGTCCAAGAATGTATGAGGTGGAATTATGTCCAAGAGGGAAATGGGTGAACATAAAAAGGAGGAAGCATTGTTGTGGAAGGTTAAGTGGATTTTCTTATGTGTTGGAGAGTGACCAAGGTATCCTTAAAGTATTATTCATGTGGGAATTTTTTGGGTTGTGAAACTGACTTCAAGTGTGGCTATATATACCAAATTATATGATTACCTTGGGGTGCTGATAATGGTAGATTGAATTCTCCAAAATATTTAGATTGATTTGATAGGGATTGTGTTTGATGGATATATATTACATAGTGGTCAGTCTATGAGATGTTTCTTGTTTGTGTTATGGGAAACAAGGAGTAGGACTAAGCTCTCCCCATCACACAAGGGTCTGACAGCTGGAATTACACTCCCGCTCGAAGAAGATCAAGATTTGGAGAGAAGGTGGGGCAGAATGAACCGCTACTCTCCATGTTTGGGACATATGTGGGTGGCGAAAACAACAAAGGATAGTTGTTGAGCAGATTCGAAACACAATATCTATATCGTGTAACCTAAAATGGGAACAACAAATGAGCATCTACCACTGACCATATTTGCAACGCGGGACTCGTATTTTTTTTTTGTCTAAAACCCTTGAGGGTGTTGGACCAAAATGATAGGAGGGCCCTTAGGCTAAGTATCCTTATCGTTCAGGGGGCCCTTCGGATGTGAATGATAATGGGAACCCAAATTATAGGGTATGTGGAGCATAAATGCATCCATGCAATTTCAAATAATGTTAGATGGTATAAGAGATAGAGATCTCCATGGGAGAGGGATAAATGGTATGGTCATGATGAACTTGATGTGAATGAGTGAAAAATCCCACACCACACCATGTGTTTCGTCCCAATGGGAGGTCCTGAAGTTTGGGGTTGGGCCTACCAACAAAATTTCCAGGCGGTCCTACATATCCCATTAGGATGGGAATCAAGCCGCACGTAGTTCTAAAAGGTTCATGCAGTTTAGCATCATACGGTAAGGACATATGAGGATTAGAAGAACGAAGGAGGGAACATGGTGAAACCATCGTAACCCTGACATGGGTAGGGCTAAAGAAGCCTACACGACGCCATGTGAGATCCTCCAAAATAAATATTCTCAGGGGGTAGTCAAAGAGGAAGTTGGGGATGGACTTGAGACAAGGGGTATAATCGTTCCTATGTATCCCATGATGACAGGAATCAAGCCATGTGTAGTTCTGGAGATGTCGTTTAACATCTTGAAGGATGATGCACAGTTTTAAGGTCATGTAGGACCGTATAGTTTAAGGTCATACAGGACCGTCATACAGTTTAGGGTTGTGCGGTACCAACATGAAAGGGGCTTAGGAAAAGTATTACTTGAGGAAATTGGAATTGGTGGGAGGAGTTATACACTCACCATCCATTGTCACCAGCGAGTATGTGCCATTGGAGTAAACCTTGTGAATGATGTAAGGTCCTTCCCATTTGGGTTCCAACTTGGGTGGTTTTCTGTTGGGTATCATTAGTGCCCTTAGGACGAATACCAAGTCGCCTTTCAAGGAGGGGAGGATAACTTTCTTGTTGAGAGGTATAGCTATCTTATTCTGATGCCTTTCCAGATTGTGTGGGGAATGAATCCTATTCTCATCGAGTGCTTCAAACTTAGCCAGATGGATTTCAGCTACTTTATCTAGAACTTTCTGATCATAGACAGTTATTCACAATGAGGGAGATTAAATATTGATGGGAAGGATGGCCTCTGTCCCATATACTAGGGAATATGGCGTCACCTGGGTGGAGTTACAAGTCATCCTCTGGTATGCCCAGGGGGAATTGGGGAGATTGTCCGGCCAACTCTTCTTATTCAGACCAACCATTTTCTGCAGAATGTTAGAGAGGGTTTTGTTTAATGCCTCAATTTTTCCATTTTCTTGTGCATGATAGCGGGAGGTATGGTTAGAACAGATGTGTTAATTTGCATACAATTTCTTCACCTCATCTACCCTGAAGTCCGTATCATTATTAGGGAGGACAGCATGAGGGACTCCAAATCGGTAGATGATGTTGGATCTCAAAAATTCAATGATGGAGTGGGCCTTGACCTCTCTGAGTATGATTGACTCTACCCACTTGGAGAAGAAATCTGTTACAGTCAGGATAAATCTGCACTAGCGAGCTGCCACTGGTAGATATATTCCCACGACATCGAGTCCCCATACTTCAAATGGCCAAGAGTACTTGGTGGAGTGGAGAGGATCTGGTGAATGATACATAAAGTTATCATGAATCCGGAACACATGGAACCTCTTGGATAACTTGATGCAGTCATGGATCATGGAGAGCCAAAAGTACCCCAGCCTCTGGATCCAGTGATATTGTTTCTACCCAGTTTGATGAGCCCTGCAGGAACTAGCGTGAACCTCTTGCCTGACCTAAGAAATATCGAATCCTTGAATACAACGGAGGAGAACACCATCAAACCTGCACTTTTAGAGGATCTGATCATGGTCATGGCCGTCCAGGAGGGTGAATAGAAATGTGCAGCATCTGATTCACTCGCGCTCGGCCCAATCTGCTGGTAGATTACCATTCTGGAGATACTCATCAAAGGGGGCTCTCTAGTAAGGAGTCACTTGAATCACTACATCCAGGTGACCTGGGGGTCCTGACATGGAGGCTTCAGTGGTAAGATGACTCACCTATAATTCATCATCATAATCCAGAGTGACAGGAGCAATGACTCTTCTGTGTGCCACATGGATAATCAGATTGTCCTATTTAGGCTCTACGAGTAATCCAGCTAGGCTGGCTAGAGTGTTAGCCCAATCGTTTTGAGATCGAGGGACATGATTAACTTCTGACCAAGATGGGAACTGGGCCATTATCTGGAGAGTACACTCCAAAAATGGTATGATCTCTGGATTTCTGACGACATAGTCACCATTGATCTGTTTGATGACTAGTTTAGAATCCCCTTTCACATGAAAATGGGGAACATCAATCTGAAGGGCTAGGTCGAGACAAGTGATGAGAGCCTAATACTCTGCCTCATTTTGGTGAAGCCTTCTGACAATAGGAATGAATAATGTAGAATGGATTGTGTCGGGGTAATTAAGAAGATACCCAGGCCTACTCTGTTGAGTTCGGGGTCATTGAGCCTTCTACCAGTGGGGCTCTGGAAAGCACCATCAATGTTCATCTGCCAGCATGGGATGGCTTGGTCTACTGAGAGGATCACATAGTTAGGAAAATCAAGGTCAAGGGACTGGTCTGTAGGAGTTGGTTGGGTGGAAAGGAAGTCTTCCAACGCTTACCCTTTGATAGCCTTCTGAGGGATGAACCTGATATCAAACTGCAGGAGGATTACCATCCACCGAGCTAGTAGGCCTGTCAGTATGGGGTAGTTTAGGATGTACTTCAGTGGGTCTACTTGGTACACCAGCTGTATCAAGTGGTGCTACAAGTAATGTCGTAATTTCTGTACTATGAATACCAGCACAAGGAAGCTCTTTTCGATGGGGGTATTTAGTCTCTGTATCGAGGATCATGCGGTTGAGGTAGTAAAGGTTGTTCTCCATCCCCTCATTTTTCTTCCGGGTGATAAGGGTACCGGGAGATTGTTCCAGGGCAGTCACATAAAGGACTAGTGGATTTCTAGAGATAGGTGGCATTAAGATCATAGGCTGGATCAGAAACTGCTTAATCTCCTCAGAATCAGTTTGACACTCTTTATCCCACTCATAGAGTGTGTCTTTCTTCATGAGCCGAGAAAAGGGATTACACTTGTCGGACAAGTTTGTGATGAATCGACATATGTAGTCTAAGTTAACTTGTAATCCTCGATGTTCCCAAATATTACTCAGAGGATACATATGGATAATGTCCTTAATCTTCTTTTAGTCGAACTCAATGCCCCTATATCTGAAAATGAAGCCGAGAAACTTTCCAGAGGTGACATCAAAGGCACACTTCAATGGATTCATCTTCAAGTGATAGGAACGGAGGAAGTCTAACACTTCCTCAAGGTCTTTGAGATGGTCCTGAAGCTGGCTATATTTGACCACCAGATCATTTACATAGCATTCCACCAAAATTCCAAGGATCGGCTTAAATATTTGATGCATAGCCCGCTGTTAGGTGGCACCCGCGTTCTTTAAACCGAATGGCATGACTCAGTAACAAAAAGTACCTTGTGGCACCCTGAAGGCAGTAGACTCCTCAACCTAGGGGGCCATTCAGATCTGGTTATACCTAGATTACCCATCCATGAATGATAGGGCGTGGAACCCTACTGTAGCCTTGATTAAAAATTTTGTCACGAGAAGGGGAAAATCATCCTTCGGACATTGATGGTTGAGATCCCGGAAGTTGATACAGACTCTGATATGTCCATTATTCTTCCTTACTAGAAAAATGTTGGTCATCCATGTTGGGTATTTAACCTCTTTAACAATAGTGGATCTGATGAGCTTGTCAACTTCGACCTCGACCATGGCACCATGGGAAGGGTGCATCTTTCGGGGAGGCTGCTTGAACCCTCGGTGATTTTCTGGGAGACCGAGGCAGTGGACGGCTACTTGAGGATCTATCCCACGAATCTCATCATAAATCCACTAGAATACATCACAGTTTTGTTTAAGGAATTCTATGTACAGTTGTTTCTCCTCAAGGGTCATGGCGGCACTGATCAATGTGGGCTTCGGGTCTGCCTCGCAACTGAGGTTCACATGTACCAACTCGTCGACTGTGGTAGAGACTCCCTCTTCAAAGGCGGGAGGAGCATCCTCTAATTAATATTCTCCAATAATAGAGGATGGATCCTCAGTAGGAGAAATTTTTTCTGAGTTGGAAAATCCTGACGCGAGGCTGGTACCAGTTTGAGCGGCAGTGGACACTGCATCGGAGGACTCATGTCCTACCGCAACCATACCGTGAAGGCTGTCGATCTGATACCATCTATCCTTCAGCCCAAGGGGCCATGCTTGATGATATCGAAGAAATAGTGGAATGTTGGATTGTTTTAGTTAATTCTATCCTAGTGGAAGAAGAAAGTATGACATATTTTCGTTACCATAGGGCAGACATCCCGATACCTTATGAGAGTAGGAGGCTCTGGGATCACCTGAGCCTAATTTGTATAGGAGTACGAGGTGATCTTCCAGCATCGATTAGGTCTAGGAATGTGTCCCCCCCCCCTCTTCCCAGAAACAACAAAGCATTGTCCCATGTCTGGGTTCGTGTCCTCTAATCGTTGGATTGGAATGATGTAGGTGTCATCTAGATCTGTCCACAGGTTCATTGTAGCTGCAGCATGCTTGACCTCATTAATCTAAATCTACTCATCCTTGCTCTTGTAGTAGTCGGCATCAAGGTATTAGTCTTCACAAGAGGAAAAGGGAGACACATAGACTTGAATTATTCCCACTCAACCATTAATATAGTACTTGAGGAACTGGTGATATGATGAGGGAACTACCACATGTAAGTGGAGCCATGGCCTTCCCATCAACGCATTGTAGGCGGTGTCCTGGGAGACAACCATAAATTCGGTGTTGGAAAGTAGTCCACCGAGATGGGTCTTCAAGTGGATCTTGTCGACCAGTGTCTATTTCTTCCTATCATAACCTTGGATTCTTAGGTTAGAGGGACTCGGATCATCTTCAGACAATCCCAGTTTTCACAATGTCTGAGTCAGGATTAGGTCAATTCCAGAGCCCGTGTCGACAAGACAATGAAGAACCTCCATGCCATTGAACTGGCATGTGATGTATAGTGGGAAAATGTGCCCCTGTATGGGAGAGACTTCATCTTCTCTGGAGAACAAGATGATGGCCTGGCATTCAGTGTTCTCGACTGCCTCAGCATGAAAGGCTTATGCGGCTACTACTTCCATCTCAAACTGGAGGGGGCTTCTTAAAGCCTCAGTGAGGGAATCACGCATATATGACGACAAGTGAAGGGCCTCCAGGATGGAGAGCTATGCTGAAATACTAGAAATATGCTTAATAACATTGTACTTCTCTTCCAGGAATGAAATTATTCTTATAGGAGGTCGTTCTATGACAGGAGGTATGGTGGGCCCTGCCGAATGGACCGGTGGATGACTGGTACTAGGAATATCCCACTACTCACTAGTCAAAGCTAGATGAGTGGATACCAGATGAGGGACAGACAACTAATACTGGCATGTATCAGGGCATGGCTTGTCACGGCATGGTCGGAGTGGCTCTACCTGATCCAGCAACACAAATGGTGGCGAATGTTGTCCTAATTCCACCAGATGATAAGGTTGCGCATGTTGAGCTCTGCGCTGAGCCTGTTGCCTAGTTTTTGGTCACGTGAAGATGACTGAGGCACTCTGATGGCCCATATTTTCATGACTCCATTGACGCTAATGATGGCTAGGGATGTTGGGAGGATCCGCCTAGCACTTCTCATCACCAGGAATCATGTAGTGATTTACCAGCTCTATAGTGTTAATAGAGACATACCCTTGACCGTCACTCGATGAGTCCTCCACTACTGGATGGATTCTGGGCGGAACCTCCATATCTAGAGGCATGAATTCACTGAGAGTATGGGATGATGATGGAATTAGTAGGGAGCTCTACTTTCCCTTGCATCACTGGTTTTTTATCTTCTGGGAAGAGGCCGGCTGAGACGACAATGCAGAAGTAGTTATTGCATATTATGAAGGATTTTTCCAATTCTTGCATGCATGAATGAAACCATGGGAATGGGAAACTATTTTATGAGCCATATATTCATCATACTTCCAAGACCCACAATTCGAAACTTGATGCCACTCACCCTCGTTGTCGCTGCTACTGTCTGGCATCACGAAGATGTATGCCACCTATGTCGGAGCTGGACCTAAACGGACTATGTTGTTATATACCTAGTCTTGAAGCCAGTATTTTAACACATAGAACTACTTGAGAGTGTTCCCCAGGATCTGGTGATAAGGGAAATAATTAGTTCAATCAGTGAGGTTTGTCTCTTCTAGCCTTCTACTCTCAGGAAAACTTAGAATCCCCTGCTTCAAGGAACTACGGAAGTAATCAGGGAGTTGTGCCTTGTTGAACGAGTAGGTTAGGTGTATCCTATCTAGAAAGGGGTCCCTTAGAGCTTGACCCTGACAAGGGGATGGGGGAGCCTATCGAGGAGGTGGAACTTGGTTATCTTTCCTCAGCTGTGGTGGTGCATTGTGCGGAGGCACCTACCGATTCTGAGGTGGGTGTTGTTGGGATAGTGGTTGCACCTGAGGTGGAGGGCCTCTATGAGGCTGTGAAGGCAGCTCCACTAGTAATAATTATAGTTGCCTAGGGGCCTTGATTTGATCCACTGGAGCGGGCTCGGCCCTGGCGGCCCTTCTCAAGGGGATCTCAGGAGGCAACAGACATTCTTGCTTAGCCTATTGTAAGGCTTACTATAGGTGTTGGGCCTTATCAGAGAAGTCGCAGAATTCTGAGGGATAGTTATGGGTGATTAAAGATGGCACTAGTTCTGTCTTGACATTCCCTATACACATAGTCAGTATTTTCTCCTGAGTCAGTGGAATGTCAAGGGAATACATGATTCCTTTCCATCAGGCGACAAAGTCGGCAACGCACTCAACATGCCTCTGCTTGCACATGAAGAGGTTCGTGATACTCGTCTTCCAAGTGGTGGAGCAGAAATGGTAGAGAAATTTCCTACTGAGTTCTTCCCAGCTTGCTACTGATCTGATGGGGAGCTGGTTATACCATAAAAATGCAGGCCCTTCCAATGTCTGTACAAAACATCATATCATGGCAGCCTCCTACTATGCTGGAGTTCCCAACATGGGGCCACACCTTGAGATAAAGTGGGACAGGTGATGTGGCGGGTCCCCTGTCTCATTGAAGGGGGAAAAGTGGGATTTCCAAAACCCGGGGATGCTGGCATATCATCCACCCATGCCGGATAAGGCTTGACATTGGGAGGGAGCGCCACCTTTCACGTTTTTAATTCCTTGAGACAGGAAATGAGTGTTGATATTGGATCATCTGGGCTGAGGTTCCTGTCTTGATGGGGATCCCTGACTACCAGTGCATTGGCGGGTTCTTCAACATGATAAGGCAGCCCAGTGGCTCATGGAGCAGCTGGTGGAACGACCTGTGGGGAATCTGGGGTAATTTGAGCTAGTTCCCATGGATTTTCATGCTATTCAGGAGGATTTGGAGATAAATATTGCACCATATTGCCATAAGTTCCAGCCTCAACCCTATCTATATGGGTAGGATGGTCAGGGTCACCTAGAGGCAATTCGTTGAGGGAAAATTGTGCATGCCCCTGCAGCTCTGGCTGACGATCACCATAATCTAGATATCGCTCTGCAGCGCGTTCAGTAAGGAGGTTTTCAATCATCTTCTTGTGTTTGGTGAGTTGTTAATGCAACACGGCTTTTTTGGGATCGTCCTCTACCTTCTGCACTAAGCCATATGGGTTGGAGGGTTTGACAGCTCCAAAAATTTCCTTGCCCTTGTTGGGATTCCGGATGAGGAATAGTTCCTCATTGGGCACGAGAAGACCCATTAGATTGCTTTTTTTATGATTAATCCTTCTTGATGGATCCAAGAAGTGTGAAAATCCCTCAGGGGGTAGGTTATCTCCAAGAATCTCTAGCTCATTATCACCCTCTGTCAAGTCGGCCACGTTAACCATGACTCTTCCTGGAGGCATATCCTCTATGTCACCTGGAAAATCAGGTTGTTGCCGAATAGGATTGAAGAGGAGGGAAGTATACTGCCGCCAACCACAGATCTATATGTGGGTAGAAGTTTCTTTGATAATCCTACAAAGTACCCTGAAGCTCTGAATGCATCATTGTTAGAGGGCCCTACGATGACCTGGTGACTCAGGGTGCTTGGCCATAGGGAGTGCGGCCAAATCAACAATACGGAATTGTTCACCAATGTCCTTGAGATTTTCTTGGCTCTTAGGGTAAGCCACTCTCTAATAAAGAAGACAAAAAAGAGTTACCCAGAGGGTCTGGCGGAAACACTCGACTTCCTCTTGGATGAGGGATTCCAGCGCACAAAAATTTTCCACTACGATCGGCCAAAACATCTCAGGGAAGTGGTCTGCTGTGAGGATATTCCACAAGCTCATGGTCTTGGATTCAGGGTATGGCTCTTAATTTCCCCACTCGTCAACCAGAGGCATCTTGTGAATAGGTAACGGTACCAAATCAGACTGCTAGGACGGTAGGCTGGCCAGTGGAGAATACAGCGAGCAAGCTAACAAACCACCGCATCTCGGTCTATCCTTCAATGAGTGAAGTGGCTTAGACATGACATCGTAATAATACGGGATGAATACCATAGTTTATGGCATGGGGTATATGGCTTATGGTGGTGGACCACGCTGATACTCGTCTACCATTGGTCCCTAGAATAGATCTCTATGATATATAGTTGAGGTAGAGAGTGATTCTGGTGATGATAGTGGTGATTTCACTACCATAACCATTGAAGTTGAAAAAATTTCGTCCTCCTAGATATACGTGTGGAGGTAGGTATGAATCCGATAGACCTCACATTATGGGAGTATTAGGCTAATGCGCCTTGTTCCTGCCTCAGCCCTTGACATGGAGGATCTAGGCGAGGGTTCCATCGCTGAGTTATATTTCACTTCAGAATCTAAGAAGCAAACCAGTTTTATCTCAGTATGAATCTTCTTAGTTCTTTTTTTATAGTGGTGATGACCTACCCTCTTTCCCCAGGATAGTTCTTCAAGACAGTTTATATTTCTGGCATGAGGTGGACCTTCGGTCGTACTGGTGATGGGGCGGAGAGGATTCTCTCCTGAGTAAGACGGGGTGCGAGGGGAACCAGGACAGATATCAAAGGGGACATGGGGAGGACCTCTTTGGGAAGTGATGGAGTGGTTAGGACCTCTACTCAAGCCGAAGGGAGCATGGGTAGGACCTCTATGCTTATTTCCCCTCGTGACATCAGTGCAAGTAAGGTCCTCGTACTGGTCGAGCCGAACACAGGTAGGACCTCCATGTTGGGTGCTGGTGAAGGGAATATGGCCTTCACCCCTTTTATTTCTTAAGCAAGGAGGACCTTTGTTGGTAGCTATCAGAACGTGGGGAGGCCCCCCATGCTGGAAATTGACCGGATGCACAACGTCCCCACACCAGCGGTCTATGGTAGGAGGAATGACTCCATACCTGATGTAATGAGCACGAGAGAGGCTTCCACGTTGGGTGTCACCAATGTGGGTAGGTCCCTCATTCGGACATAGGGTATCATGAGGTAGACTTCCATGCCAATCTTGGAAGTAGGAAAGACCCACATTCTCTATGATGGTGGTACAGGGAGGGCCTCCATACTGGCGGCAGCCACTACCTACACCATTGGCCAAGAGAGTTGACTCAGACTACCCATGGGGTAGTTGGGACCTCAATATGGTTTGGGAATACATGTTCCCCAGCTCAGTATATGCAAGGGTTTGATGATATATGTCGGCGGTGGCCAGAGCCATAGTTGTTGCTGACGTTGATGCCCCTTGGCGGGCGTCCCCCTCAGCCTTTGCCCGATACTGGTGTTGGGTCAACCGGACAGGGGCCAAAAGTGCAGGTGCATGGATTACCTACTCTTAAACTTGTGGGACCAGATGGTGACTCGGGTGTGGCCTCGTGGGAGCACTCCTTGGGGGGGCTTGAAATGAGATCCTAACCAGGCTAGTCCATACATCCCCTAACTCGTCTGTGTAAGGGAGAGATTCATCGAGGCGTTCTAGGGAGAAGCTCCTTAAATGATTTTGCGTTATAGTGGAGATCAGTGGCCCCCTGAATGGACCTTGGGGGTGGTGGTGGTGATGAGGCACAGATGCCTCTAGATCCTGGTGGTCCATATCCTGAGTCAGGATAATCCCATCCTCCTCGTACCGACGTATGAGGTCGTTGATCACCCTATGTTGAATGAATTCAGATGGGGAGATGGGGTGTGGGCACCCAACGTTTGTAGATGCGGTGGTTGTTATAGAAGTAGTGGAGCCACATGAGACTGTCACATCGGTATTTCCCCTACCCCTATGTTGGTGGACGGGTGGTGATCAAATTCCAGCAGCAGCTTGGTTTCGGGATGTCCAATGTTTTGACTGCCCCAAAAAATGGTGAATTTCATAACAGGCCAGCTATTTGCTTCATGGTACCCAGTGTTGGATAGGTGGATCTGATGACATGCTAATCCACTGATGTCTCGAACACTACCAATATTCATATTGTGGAGAAGATTTCACGTCGGGTTCACCGTTTTTGCTTCTAATGCTCTCGACGGGGCGCGTTCATCCGTCTATTCGAGGATGACGACGTTGTTTTTTGCCCCGCATTCCCGCTTTCCAAAGGCGGGCATCATCCGTTCCTAGTTTAGGAATGTTTTCTCCTTGATCTAAATGGGATGATGGGATGTCATTTCTTCCTTTTGTTGATTCCTCCTCGGAACTCGTCACCTAGTTCGGGTCTCCCTCATAGACTTAAGACGTTGTTCGTGAAACTCTTCTTAGTGCCATATCTTCATGGACAACAGTTAATTACACTACTTATTTTGGGACATTCCAAGGGGTCTGATCAGGGCAGAAACCTTCGGTCAGGGGAGTAGTCACGTTGGACATCACTGGTGTTTCTAGACGATGGAACACTGGTGCATCTGGGTTTCTTACCCTTATTATAGGGCTTCTTGAGGGTGTGGAATCCTGAGGAATCCCACATCGAATGTAGGGAATTATATACCATATGTATATATCTACCATTTTCCTCATATTCCCATGTTTAACATAGGGTATGTCTTAGGTTTAACGTCTAGTGGAGAAAGATCGAACTGATCGGAACACTGATTAGAGAGGACCAAATGGGTGTGACCCCTAAGGTAAACACTGATGCTAGGTAGTGAATTGAAATGATATCACCAGGATGTGATGGAACGTATAAGAATCATTATGTATGATTGATGGTTAAATGAGGTGGATGGAGAATGATATGAAGTCGACTTGAGTATGATAGTGAGGTCGGGCTTGAGTCTCGAAGAGACTTCCTACGTATCCTTGTGGCAGGGAATCAAAGTATGCATAGTTCTTGAAGCAATGGGACACCTAAGGAGGTGACCCGTGAGATAGGATGCATGGATGAGACCCAAAGGAAGTGTAACCTCTAGGTTGGGGCATGAAATTGGGGTGCGTACGAAGGATATCAACCTAATGACATGTTGGGGATTATGCGTGATTAGTGGCCTGAGAGTTGGTCTGACACCAGAGGGGCAGTCCAAAAAATGTGGGTCCCAATTGAGGGGACTAAAATGGCTTACCGCTGAATGGGGTTGACAATATCTTACCACTATATGGGGTTGATAATGTCTTATCGCTGGATGGGGTTGAAAAATGCTTACAACTAGGTGGGGTCACAACAGTTTACCATTGAATGGGGTCACAACGGCTTACCGTTGGATGGGGTCGCAATGGCTTACCTCTAGATGGGGTCACAACGGATTACCACTGGATGGGGTTACAACGGCTTACCACTAGATTGGGTCACAACACCTTACCGATGAATGGTTTTGACAACGGATTACCGCTGAATGGGGTTGACAACGGCTTACCGCTGAATGGGGTCACAACGGCTTATCGCTGGATGGGGTCACAATGGATTACTACTGGATGCGGTCACAACGGATTACCACTAAATGTGGTTGAAAATGGCTTATCACTGGATGGGATCACAATGGATTACTGCTGAATGGGGTCACAATGGCTTACCGCTGGATGGGGTTACAATGTCTTACCGCTGAATGGGGTTAACAATGGCTTACCGCTGAATGGGGAATGCAGTTTAACGTCATGCAAGATGAAAAGGGGGCATGCGGTTTAACTTCATGTGGGATGAAGGTGGTCTGATGTGAATGGTGGGTTGTAACCAGTGGTTGTTGGGCTTGAACCTTAGGGATGCTTTCTATGTACCTCGCCTTGGCAAGGATCAAAGTCCACGTAGTTCCAGAGGAGTTGGAACCGATGTGAAGATTTTCGGGACCAATGGATGGTGGGATTGAACCTCAATGAGGTTTCCTACGTACCTTGACTTGGAAAGGATCAAATTCCACATAATTTTAGAGGAGTGGGAACTGACATGAAGATGGTCAGGACAATGGATGGTGGGATTGAACCTCAAGGAGGCTTCATACGTACCTTGCCTTGGCAAGGATCAAAGACCATGTAGTTTCAGATGGGTTTTGGTGAGCTGATGTGAATACGGTCGAGACCAATAGATGGTGGGTTTGAACCTCAGGGAGGCTTCCTACATACCTTTCCTTGGCAAGGATCAAAGAGCACATAGTTCAGGATGGGTTTTGGTGAGCCGACGTGAATATGGTCAGGACCAATGGATAGTGGGCCTAAACCTTAGGGAGGTTTCCTACATACCTTGACTTGGAAATGATCAAATACCGCGTAGTTCATGAAGGGTTTTGGTGAGCCTACGTAAATATGGTCAGGACCAATGGATGGTGGGCTTGAACCTCAGGGAGGCTTCCTACATACCGTACCATGGCAAGGATCAAAGACCACGTAGTTCAGGATAGTCCTGGGGCTTACACTCTAAGCTTCTCGGAGAGGATGTCACTGTCAATTCTTACTCTAAGCCCATGTGATTCATGATCTGTGTGAAACAATAGGCAGAAAAGGCCTAAAGATCATGTTTTGGAAGGTTCATCTATGGTAAGTGGAGTGGGGCTTCCATGTGGCTAGCAGTCCAAAGAAGAAATAGGGGCTTACGAATGGTTAGAAGCCCTAGGTGATGGAGATTGGGACTTACTCCAGGATGGAGGCCCGGGTAGTGACAAATTCTAGGGGGAGAGGTACGGGATAACGAAGCTCCTCATTCCCATCTTTCCTCTGGACTTTGGGAAGGAATAAGATAGGAGGATAATGGTTGTTTCCTCCTGCAAGAAAATATAGGGGCTTACACCAAGGTGGTTTCCCCTATCCCCACAGACCAACACTGCTCCAACAAAGAGGGTCTCAATCCATGTGAGGAATGATCACACTTCTGTGGATACTAGTGGGTGTAGATAATATCAAAGATGAGGCACCCCACATGTGAGGCAAAGGGTGAGGCCATAGTTTAAATTCATGTGATGAGGACGATGGTGCTTGGCAGTTTAACGTCTTGCAGCTCGGATGAGGTGGGTTTTCTCCACACCCATAGGACTTACATAACTGATACCTCACCACCCTTGAGGGAAGGAAGGAATCAACAATTCCATGATTGATGGGTGTTATAGAGAGGTTCATTGTGGGGGTCCATGTTAGTGTGGTTATGCGAAGAAGAAATATCTGTTAGCATGCCTATGTGAAGAAGCATGAGGTGAAGCAATGCAACGGGGAGCATATTCCAAGGGACCTTGAAATTTATTCATGAAAACTTGAATGAATGCATGGGAAAAGAATTTATATATCAAAGGGGTTCATAGGTAGAATACTTGTGAAACTCTGGTGCTCCATGAAGTGGAGGGGATTTGTGAAGGGATGTACTCCGTGAAGTGAAGTCTTCTAGCCTAGGTATAGGGAATATGTGCATATGGAAGGTTCTTTGCGAAGTGTAAAGGCATTCGTAGAGTAATGCCTCATGAAAAAAGGGTTCCTTGAGAAGCATAATATTGTGAATTAATGTGCTTCGCAAAGCACAGTGACCATGCCTTAGCTTGTGGGTCACATGTGTACGAAGGGTGTCTCATGAAGCATAAACGCTTCGCGAAGACTCGAGTCCCCTTGGGGATCTCCTTCTTTCACAGAGTCCCATGGGATCTATGAAGGACATCCCTCATTAAAGAGGGGATGAATCTATGCAAAGGGTAAGGCACTTTGCGATGCAAAAGTACCTTAAAATCCCATGGTTCACAGAGCAGAAATCGCTTCACGTTGTGGGAGCTCAGAAGGAGAAAGGTCGGAGGATCCGTCCTTTGGTCTCGATGGGAACCTAGTATTTATAGGCAAGAGGTTCCCCAAAGTAAAGATTGCTTGGCACAAATATGCAGCTTACTCCTATGTGGGTTTGTGAATTTCAAAGGAGTTCGTGGAGTATCCCTCCTCCTTGCTCCATGGTGGGTTTGAGAACGTCAAATCGGTTCACAGAACATCCCACCTCCTTGCTACGTGGTGGGTTCACGAACGTCAAATCAGTTCGTAGAAAATCCTGCCTCCTTGATCCGCGGTGAGTTCACAAAGGGAGAGCTCTTCTCTGGTCGTGGGGTAACGGGGCTCCACGAGTGGTCTTCACGAGGAAGTCCCTACTGCTTTCCCTTTGTTCTTGCTTTTCCTTGATTTTGGAATCAACAATCATATAGTTCTTTAAGGATGAACGAAATATTTATAAATGAGTAAGAACTAAAGAAAATATATTTCAAAATGGATGTTTATGTAACTTGTGTGACCTAAATGAGAAAGATGATAATCAGTTGTGGCATAGGAGGCTAGGATATCTTGTCTAACAAAACATGTCAAAAATATCAAAGGAAGAACCAGTAATAGATTTATATCTACTAAAATGAGAAAAATCCATTATTTTTTAAGCCTTTTATAAAGTTAATATTATAGAATGAAAACATAAAAGAGTAGAAATTTAGTCCACCGAAACTATTAAACTTATACATTCTGATATATGTTGACTGATGAGGCCTTAATCCAAACAGTTTGATTTCTACTTTATCACCTTTATTATGAATTAACCTAAATGAAAATTGTTATGTTTTTAAAATAAAAATCTGATTTTTTGGAAATTTTTATGTTTTATAGGAGTTAAGATGGAAAAAAACTCATTGAACATATCTAAAAGGTAAAAATGGATAATCAAAAGAAGTTTACTTGTAATTTTCTAGAATCCTATATGATAAAAAATGAAATAAAGAATAAATATATTGATCTATACGCTTCTCAATAAAATGGGGTTTCTGAGAAGACTAATATAAGTTTAGTGAAAATAATAAGGAACATGGTTGTAGAAAATTAAGTCCCTAAATTATCTTTGAGGGGAACCATATATACAATTTTCTATTTTTAAAATAGATGTCATATTACACTGAGATCATACATTACCATGTATTATATGTGGTATAATAATGAAACAATAGTGAAATATTTTAAATTGTTTATGAGTACTTTCATGTTTAGGATCAAGAAATAAAACTTAGGACACTTTGATGAAAAATATAAAAAAGGGATTTTCCTATGTCACACAACCAACAGAAGGAGTTACAAGTGGAGGAACAAATTGTCATAACAAATTATAGAAACATGTGATGTTAATGTAATTGAAAAAATATCAAAATCAACATACGAAATAAAATATGAATCTGATGAAGAAATAGAAGATGTAAGAAAATATCCTAGAACAATAATCCAAAAAGAATTAATTCTTGAGTTCAATATCAAAAGGAATTCATTGATGAATCTATAAATTAATAGGATTCTACCATAAGTTGAAACATAAAATAATATACATTAAAAAATCAAATCAAACCAGGTAATATCATCAGAATTTGTGAAGCTCTAGTTTAGACAAGAAGAAAGTTGAGAAAGAAGAATAAAACTATGCTAATCTCTCAGGTTGAACCTCAGTAAGTATCAAATTTGGTTGAGAACAAGGGATAGATAAAATCTATGAATGAGGCATTATATTATATTGATAATAATGACACCTAAGAACTAGTCTTGGGAACAAAAGGAAAAAAATACCATCAAAACTAAGAGGGTGTTTAGGAATAAGCTCAATGAAAAGTGATAAGTTTCACAAAATAAATAAAGGTTATTTTTAAATGGATACTCATAGGTGGAATGTTCTAATTTTGTAGACTTGATTGCTCTTGTAAAAAGACTTGATACCATACAAATTTTTTTGGTAGTTTCTGCTCATGTGTATGTTTTATCAAATGGATGTAAAGTTGGAATTTACAAATAGTGAAGTTGAAGGAAGAGTTTATATTGAACAAAAATATTTATTTATTCGTTATGAGGATGTAATTATGGTATACAGACTAAATAAATAATTATATGGTTTGAATGGGTCTATGTGTTCATTGTATTCTAAAATTGGTAGTTGTTTGATGATATTTAACTTCTCTAATGAAAAGTTAATAGAAACTTATATGTGAAGGAGAAAATTTCTAAAACTATAATAGTAATTATTTATAATGATAACATAATATTTTTTAGTGATAATGATCATACATGTAAGGAGTTCTTGGAAGAAAATGAAAGAACGCTTTGAAAGGTAAATTCTTGGGAAGCCGAATTTAAATATTATGCTACAGGCTATACAAAATGAAATCATTTTATTCCTATCATAGGAAAAATATGTTAGGGAGATGTTTAGGATGTATGACACGGTAGGTTATAAGAAATCCACAACTCTCATCTTTTTTGGAGTATGGTTGATCAATGATAAATCCAATAAAATCGTCCATCAAACAATTTTCTGAAATTTAATTAGAAGTTTACACTATCTAACTATATCTCAGCCATAAATTTTTTATGTAGTTTCTTTATGTTCCAGATATCAAAGTGATCTAAAGGAGTCACACCTAATTCCTGTTAAAATAATTTTAAGGTATGTAAAAGGTGTTGGAGTTGGTGTTAAAGAACCAGTTGTTTTTACTATATATTACATTTATATTCTAATGATAGAATATATTTTTTAAAAAAATATTATATAGTTTTCATTTTTCTATATGATATTAATTTAATAATATCTTAGAGTATCTTTTACATTCATAAGGTCATAGTAGATCCCCAATAATATTAGAACCTTTAAATTTTATGCTCATATTATTAAATATATTTTTACACTCAAATAATATTCTATGATGGGAAAATGTAATGTTAACCACCAGGTGTAGTAATTGTAAGTATATGAGTATTCTTCTCATGAATTTTTGAATTGGTAATCTCTAATACAATATATTATAAGAACAGACCCACTTGTAATAATTCAACATGTTTATGTGTCATCGAATATTCTCTTTTGTGATCATGTGTCATGATCCTTAAACTTTAGGATTATTATTAATTCCTTTCATGAATCACATACTTTTATACTCTAACCCAAACCATAAATACATATATTGGAGATAATTAAGGTATATTTGGTGCATCACATATGTCGTGTTGTTAATTAATAATTCAAATAAGTACTTTTCCCTTCCATAGTTATGTAATTTGATATCTCATAACTTTGATTGGAATGGAATAATCATATTAAATTTTGTGTTCATGGTGAAATGACGAGTTTATTTTAGATAATCAAATAAATACACATCAAGCACATAGGTTGATGAAACATGTATGCAACCTGTTTGATGGGATATTATGAAAAATGTATAATATTACATAGTAATCATTCATGTTTGGTTGTCCATGTTGTGACACTAACTTATTTCTATTGGGTTCCTTAACCCATTGATAGAAAGTAATATTTCACTTTAGGAAATCCCGCCGAATTCCAATGAGAAATAATCCTAAAGGGTTACACACTAGGTGTTTCCATTAATCTCAATTAAATTCTATTTGGATTTAATTATTGGGATAAATATTATTCTCAAGACTGATGAAAAATTTTATTTAGGATTAATCAATCACAAATATTATTTGAAAGGTAATAAATATTTTTTATTCATTAATGAATATTTTATTTAATTATGTGAATGTTTAATAAATATTTACTTTCCATATTGAGAATATAATTTTTTTATTTATTTAATATTTAATAAATATTTATTTTATAGATTTTGAATAGAATATTTATTTTATTTATTGAATATTTAATAAATATGTATTCAATAACTATAAATAGAATATTTATTTATGTATAAATATTTAATCAAAAATTTATTTAGGTATTCGATAAATTCTATGGAGGATGATCAGACTGAGATTGTGTTTAATGATAAATATTAATTTTATAAGATGGTAAAATAATATTCATCATTGTTCCAGTTAGTTAATTACATAAAAATAGTCATATTATTATTATATATAGAAGGGGGTATGATAAGGTTTATTATATTATTTAAGGGTTATTTTGAAATTAAATAATATTTCTATCCTTAACCCTAACTATATAAATAGACAGAAATGTTTATTGTGTAGGGATAATTGACAATTGAGAATCATTGTGCACAAATTAATTCTCTATAGATTCCTCCTTATCTCATCCTCTCAAGAAAGAGAAGAATGAGAGATAATTCTTCAATCCTGAAAGAACATGAAGCAATCAAGACAAAAAAAAACAAGATGATCAATCTATCATGCTAGAACCCAGAAAAAATTGGTGTTGTTTGAAGATCAAAGGACCATATATGGATCGCCACTAGAGAGTATCTACTTTGGTTACTCCATATTAAATGACAATAATTCGAGAAAGGTTTCATATTATCAACATATTTATCAAATAAATATCCTATGAACACTTATTATTTCTTCAAATCTATATAAATTGTTTATAAATTTAATTTGAAAAATATCTTCTCTTAGCTCCAACCATTCTATGTCAATATTCAATGAAAAAAATTTATTGGTCATGGAATTTATGTCTTGAAAAATTATTGAATGATCCATAAAATCTAACAAAAACATTTATGGTTATTCACCCAAAATGTTCTTCCACTACATTCGGAAACTTCAAGTGGTATCAGAGAATCCATGTTCAAATTTATAATTATTTATTTTCTCATTCGTCATATATTCATAATTGTGGTTAGTTTTCATTTCCATATTATTCATTAATTAATCAAAAGTTTAATTAAAATGATTTTGAAATTTTAATATTCATTATTCAAGATTCGTATTTTCTTAAGATCCAAGAACATATTGAGAATGATTATAGATGCCATCAGAAGGTTCTAACATTTCTAGATTGTTGATTGGGTTACACAATGTGTATCTAGAGTACATTCCATGTACTCAAGATCACTATACATGGGAATTTAATGGGATACATGACACACCAAGTATTAATTACATATGGTTTATTTATTATACACTTTGTGTTGTTCGGGAAAACGTGGCATGTTGTTTTTCATACTACAAGGCTTGTAGCTGGTATACGCATCGTGTAGTATGCATGATATAGAAGATAAATTCACACTAACTATGAGGTCAAATACATAAGTTTTACACATCATGAGACTAAAATCTTAGAAAATTATTGAAACATATAGCATGTAGTTAGAGTATAGGTCGTGTAAATTGTGACCCCATCTAGGTAAAATGTATGATTTAGTTGATAATTGGTCTTTCTCTTTTGGGATCTCAGAAGATTCTTAGGATTATAGGTTGAAAAAAATGGTATATAGAGAAAACTGGAAAGGTTTATAGTTAAGTTGCACTTTTAGTTTCACTGTGCATTAGCCGTACAGTATGCCTCTGTGAGGTTCTGGTAGATTTTTCATAGTTTGAGAATGGTTATTCAAACCATGTGACATGCCCTATGAAACCATGTGGGGTGTCTAGTGGTTGTCTAGGGGTGTCACGTGGTTTGAGTATGGTTTTCCTAAACTATGTTTCCCACCAATAGAAACTATATTTCCCCAGATAGAATGGATAATAGGGTCCCATGGTTAATTTAACCATGCGGCCTCCTCTAGGAAATAGTGTGACCTCTCTTTAAACTATAAAAAAATAGGATTACACCCTTTTTTCCTTGTTTTTTTAAGCCTAATCACCACCCTAATCTCATTTTTTTCTCTTACTAACCCTTCCCCATAACTTTTAAGGTCTTTCTCCTTATATTCTAGGTGTAATTTCATTGTTCTTGATGTTTGACATCGAGGTATGTAGTGTTTTTTATCCGGACTCCCCTCTTCTTTGAAAATCAACACTAGATATCTTCTCCTATCATCTTGTTGAAACTCTATTGGGTTTTTATTCTAGATATAATGGGTTTTATGGAGTATTTATGTTTTTTCTTATGGATATAGGATCTGGAGGACCCATCTACTCTTCTACAATCTATGTTTTCAAGGGAGATATGTTCTACCTCTATTTTGAGGTTAGTTATTCTATATAAGTGTTTAATTTAATTAGTTTATTATTTTTATTATAAAATTACATTGTGGTGTACATTTAATTGAATTTATTTTTGGTTTCAATGGATTTCTTGTAAAGTTTCATGTTTTTAGAAGGGTTTTTTCTTTAAAATAGGTTTTTTCACACCAAGTGTTTGATTAAATGCTTGAATGGTGGTTTTGATTTGAAATAGGTTTTCAAATAATAAAGTGGATTGGATTGTATTTGAAATTTTTTTATAAATATTGATCATGGTTTTGAAATTTATTTTGAAAAACTTGGAACATTGGGAACCATCGGTGTGTTCAGAACATACATGTCACTCATAGTGTGCATAATGCCACTAGAGGTTTTAGGATATTATTGGACTGTGGAAGGACTTGATATTGGTTGGTACCAATGTATACCTAGTTTAGGATATTTTATGTCTACTATGTATTCCCATAGGATAGGTCCCAATATGGTTTTCTTCATCATTTTTATCTTGTTTATCATATGATGGATTTTATTATGGATTGTTTCTCAAATTTTTTTACATGATATTGTATCACATGTTTTATCATGATATATTATTTCATAGACATTTTTTTACTTTATTACCTTGTGATACTTTTTTATGATATCCTATTTTATAACTTATATGTTTAATATTCATGTATTTTTTTTATATGAAAATATTTTATGAAAAACCAAAGGAAAATGATTTACAAATTGATCTAGTTTTATGAAAATGATTTGTAAAAATATCTCTATTTTAAAATCTAGAACTATTTCATTCTTGTTATTTTAACTTGTATAGCCTCAGTGGTGGTATTATATTGGGATTTGTGCTCACACCCAACACTTTTCTTTGAGTAGTTATAGACATTATTTTACAGGATCTAGGAAAAGGGATGTGTATCTTGTAGCATGTCAGTTTCTCTTTTATTCGTTGCCTCTGTAGCGGGATGGTTTAGAGGTGATGGTTGGTAACATGGAGACTTATTGGTCTTTTTTCAACTTTATGGTTTATCCAGTTTGGCTTGGATTTTATATCTTGGATGCATCTCTTTCTTCTTCTTTGTTCTCTGGTTTTATGTCTTGTTTTTTTATAATCAAGACTTGTTTATATTACCTTTTCTCACCACACCACCATGATGGGATGGCTATGGTGGATTGTCTAGTTAACTCAGGTTATTTCATTATATAATGGTATCATAGAGATACTTATCCTGAAGTGTGTTAACAATAACTAAGTTTGGTTCTTTGTCTTGGGTTGACTAGAGTTAGGACCATCAGAATTCACGTAATAAGTGCAGGCGGGTTTCTGGCCAGCTCACTTTTGTGATTGAACTCGAGTTACCATGGGTGGTTAAAAAAAATTACGAGGTTGGAGACTTGGTATTTTAATTTATTTTAATTAATTGTATGGGTAGTTAATTTAAATGGACATGTTCCTTATTAATGACTTGTTTTTTCATTTTTAGAATTCATGATTTCTTTAAATTCTTGTTGTTTTAAAGTATGGATGTGAATTATTTAAGTTGGTCCTAATATTTTAAAATATACTATAATATTGATTTCTAATTGCCTTGTAATTAATATAAAATGATTCTGAGAAGAGAGTTTCCAAATATGATAGAGTAATATGCGAGATATTATTTGAAGGTGAACTCTCTAGTTGACTTTTCTATGGTTGAAGCTATAATCCATATAATATATACTTTAAGTCAAGTGGGTGTCAAGAACCTAGTATGTTTGGTGGATCATGGTTCCAAATTCATTATGTATCATCCACCCATATTTCGTGGTGACAAATTACCCCAATAATCTAAGAAGTGGCTTGAGAATATTGAGAGGATCTTCAACTTCTTAAATACTCTTAAGGAATCTAAGGTGTGTTTTTTCATGTGCATGCTCGAGGGACTGGTATGAAAATGGTGGGACTCAATTGTATAATCTATGATTCATGAGAATATTACCTAGACTTATTTGAATAAAATATTCAATCATTAGTTTTACCCTAAGACATTACATGTAGTTAATACCCAAGATTTTTTGACTTTCATGTAAGGAGAGCATACCATTCTGAAGTATTCCACCCACTTTGTTGAGAAGGTGCATTTGGAATTGGATCTAGTCACCAATGAATACCTAAAGTCTTGAAGGTTTGATTTGGGGTTGAGTTTGGATATTATTTTGATGTTAATTCTCATGTGACTTCCAACCCTCATGGATTTAGTCAACAAATAATCTTTAGATGAGGTAAATATAACTGTAAAGATAGGTTTGGGTGGAGCTTCAATTGCTTCATTTGTTAGTTAGAGTGTGTTTTCTGGACATAAAAGGAAGTTTAAGGGTGGATAATTTTCTTTAGGACTAGTTTTAGGGGCTTTATCAGGATAGAATAAGTTTTTTTCCTATTAGTGTAGAAGGAATGATCATACCAAGACTAATTTCACAGTGGCTCCTAATAATTGTCATTTTTTGTAGATTATCAGGCCATCTAAGGCCTTTTTTTGAAAGGATATCCTAGATAAGTGAGTAAATATCCACTCTAACCAAGGTTTTGAATGTTCATTTTGATGCTTCCAAGGTTGGTGGGTATAATCCTCAATCTAAGTGAAATGTTCATGTGGAAAATTTTGGACCGCTTTATGCGACTAAGTATGTGCCAGATAAATCTAAATCTTATCTAGCTATTGTTAGAGTTAGGGTGTTTATTTCTCCTTCTATAGTGATATCTTTGTTTGATATAGGTGATAATCATTCATTTATATCAATAAAGTTAGTTTACATGTTGGTCTTATATTTAGAAATTATTTCATTCTTTTTGGATCTTTCCATGACTTTAGAAAAGAGGTCAGAACATTGTTTCAAGTGTGCCATGTTTTGGGTGAGGATAACCGACTAAGAGGTGACATGGGACATCATTGTTCTTGATATTTAAATATTCAAACTAATACTTTCCATGTATTGGATGATCATAGTTAAGTCTCAAATAGAATATTATTATCATCAAGTTTAGTTTTTATCTTTTGATGGGGCCACTCATGTTTTTCAGTATGAGTGGGATTATATATTGGGAAGGGTGGGTCATGTTGTTCCTTATGTATAGGTAATCTCATGAAAGTTCTTAGAGATGTTCCTTGATCTCTATGACCCTTTTTTGGGTATTATACTTCCTACGGTGGTGTATTCATACTCTAATGTCTTTCCAGATGATTTTTATGGGTTACCAACATAGAGAGAGGTCAAGTTTATTATTGACCAGCTCTCTAGTATGATTTCCATATTTATGTCATATTATCTAATTGAACCTTATGAATTTTTGGAACTTAAATTCAAACTTTAGGATCTATAGGATAAAGGATTTATTCATCATATAATTTTCTTATGGGATTCACCTATCCTCTTTTCTAAGAAGGCATACGGGAGTCTTAGAAGTTTCCTGGATTATTAAAAGTTAAGTCATTAACTTTTAAGAGAAAATATCATTTTCCTAGGATTAATGGTCTATTTAAATAGATTATATTTTCATGTTCATATTAAAATATTAACCTTCAGTTAGGGTACCACCAGTTTAGATTTAGATAATAGGATATACCTAAAATAGTGTTTAGGAATTGGTATTCGAATTTTGAGTTTCTGGTTATACCATTTAGTCTCACAAACTCTCATGTGGTATGTATGGCTTTGATGAACAAAATATTTCATTAGTTCTTGGAATATTTTGTTTTTGTGCACATAGAGGATGTTTTGGTTTACTCTAAGTTAGAGGAGGAGTATATGAACCATTTGGATATCATCGTTCAAACCATGAAAGAACATAATTTGTATGGTAAGATTTCATAATGTGAGTTCTATATCTCAGAACTGAAATTTTTGGGGCATGTGATATCTAGGAGTGACATCTTAGTGGATCCTGAGAAAATATAGGTTGTTATTTCCTAGGAGAAGCCCTTTTTTGAGATTTGAATCTTCTTGGGTTTGGAAATTTTCTATAGATAGTTTGTTTAGGATTTCTCCAAGATCGCATATTGAATGACAACATTAACTCATAAGGGTGTAAATTTTTAATGAAATAAAAAATGTCAAAGATATTTTGATGAGAGGAACGTTAGGTTGACATCATCAAAGGTTTTTATACTTCTAAAATTGGGTTCCGGTTATGATGATTTATATAATGCTTCTGGTATGGGTTTGGGATATATTTTGATGTAGGGGAAATATGTGGTAGCCTATGGATCTCACTAGTTACACCCTCATGATAGGAACAATTCCACCCATGATCTTGAGTTTGAAGCAGTTGTGCATGCACATAAAACATGGATTCACTATCCCTTTGGGGAGTGGTTTATAAAATATTTTGATCATAAGATCTAGAAATATATTTTTACTCATAGGTATATGAATTTTCCATAAAGATTCTGGGTGGAGTATCTTCATACTTTTTATTTTGATATTCCATACACTCTTGGGAAAGGGAATGTGGTTATTGATGTGTTGACCAAAAAATTATTGACACAACTCATTAAGGAATTGGTTAAGGAGTGGTCTCTAATGATTTTGTTTTCTAAAATGAACTATTAAGTGGAAGAGGTTGGTGGATAGGTTTTCTTGTCTTCAATAAAAGATGACTCATTTTTTGATGATCGAGTTCTTCTCAAGCAGGTGACATACACTGAGTGAAAATTTTTATGTGAAAGCCTTTATAGTGGGGAGACCGTAGATGAGTGTGCTTGCTCTCCTAGTAGAGCTTTGTTCTTCCATAGTATGTTAGTTGTTCTGAATTATCTAAGGGAAGAGTTAATGGATAGTGAACACTATTCATATTGGTCTATACACCCTGGGGCTACCAAGATGTATCATGACCTGAGACATTTGTATTGGTGGTTAGAGATGAGGAGGTTGATTGCATATTTTGTTTTATATTGTCTCGCTTTTTAGAAAATTAAGGTAGAACACCAAAGCCTACTAGGTTTTTGAACCCTTTTATGATTTTTATAGGGACGTGTGATGAGATTTACATGGAATTCATCATTGGTTTTCCATGTACACTTATATTGAAGGATATGATTTGGGTGATTATTGATCAAATTATGAAATTGGCACATTTCTAACCTATTAAGGAGATGATAAAGGTATAAAAGCTTGAATAATTGTGAATCCAACAGAATGTGAGAGATCATGGGGTTCCCTTTATGGTTGTTTTTTATAGGAACCTGAGGTTCACATTTAGGTTCTAGAAAGGTTTGAAAGAGGTGATGGGTTTCGAGTTGAAATTGAGAAATGCATATCATCTAAAGACTGATGGAAAAATATGAAGATCTATCCAGGTTCTTGAGGATATGATTCAATCTTGCGTGCTTGATTTTGTAGGATCTTGGGAAAATCATTTTCCTCTAGTAAAATTTTCCTAAAACAATAATTATCATAATTCAATAATGATGGTTCCCTTTGAACCATTGTATGTGAATCCATGTAGATCTCCCTTATGCTTGGTAGATTTGGGAGAGTGATCCTTGTTTGTACCGAGTCTCATTCAAGAGAAGACAAAAAAGGTATAGTTGATCTAGAATAGGTAGGTCAAATAACATATCCATCATAAATATTATGTGGACCTCCATTATCAACTGTTAGAATTTGAGGTTTGTGATCAGTTTTTTCTCAAAGTTTCACCTCACTTGGGACATTACAGGTTGGGTAAGAAGGGTAATTTGGCCCTAATATTTTTTTCCCTTTGATATCATGGACTGAATAAAAAATGTTTCATATTAGTTGGACTTACCATATTTTTTGACTTTAATCCATGATGTGTTTTATGTTTCTCAACAGAGTTGGTATCAACCAGATCCTTACCATGTGATTGAATGGGAGGATATTGTTCTTGATCCTGATACCACCATTGTTGAGCTACCAGTTCAGATCATAGATCTCCAAGACAAGTTACTACAAGGAAAAGATATTCCCTTGGTCTAGGTACTTTAGAAGTTCATACAGAATAGAAATTAGATGTTGGATTGGGAGTCATTGATGAGGAAGTAGTGGCCTTCTCACTTTGTGGATCCAGGATCTTGAGAAAATTCTGGGGATAGAAATCACTTATAGTGGGAAGAATTCTAATGGCCTCCAAGTCAAAAAAACACCATATTTGAGTTTTGGTCTTTAACTTTTGGGATCTATAACAACCCTACTCTTTATTACACACTTAAACATAATTTATTACATAAACTCTTTGGAAGCATAACGACGTGGCATAAGAACTCATAAAATTGGTTGATGAGAGAGAAAGGGGTGTCTCATAATATTTACATGAAATGAAAAATAATGGGGTCATATAGATACATGTCCAAATAATTTTAATGGAATTTATATTCCTGAAATAAAAAATTTACTTGAATAAAAATGAGGAGAGGGAAATTCCTTACGAAATTTAGACATGGTAACGGGTGTAAATGGGGGAATTTAATGAGAGAAAAAGGGGACTCTCATCATTCAAACATAAATAGGGCAATATGGGGGAGGTATGAAATCATACCCCAATAGTTATAATTAAAAATAAAAGGGCATAACAATGTTAAGAAACATGGATAATAAGAGAAAGGTAGGAATCCCTTACTTGGAAGTGTGATCCCAAAGGCTTGGGAGAGGCTTGAGAGAGACTTCTTGGGAGCTTGGGGATCCTTGGGAGGATTGTAGAGAGAGGACGGAAGAGTTTTGATGAACACAAAAGGCTTTGAGTGAAAAGGATGTGAGATCTTAGGTGGGTTTATATAGGAAAAGAGGGGTAATTCTTTATTATTTTGGTTTGGGACACCACACTTTAAACTAATCAAAAACAAAAACAAGACCATATTTTTTTCCCATGGTTTTTTCCAAAGGTGAGTGGAAAAAATATTTTATAATTAAAATGGACTAACTTCTTAAAATAATAGATTTTATTATGTGGAGGTGAGTCATACTCTCAAAGAAAACAATTTAAAAAGACAAAATGTTTTAAAATCCTTGAAGGGTCCACTTAAGCTTTTTAAAATAAATAAATAAAACCCAAAAATCACATTATTTTAATGGTAAAACATATATTTTCTTAAAATAATGTTTATAGTATTATATTACATCACTATTGGATCATCATGATGTCATAAAACACATTATATGTTTAAACCATGTTTAATTTTTACCCAAAAATTCGATTGTCTCAGAAAATTATGAAAAATTCACTGTGGGATAATTTCAGCATCCTAATTCCAAAAATAATATTCATTTTATCTAAATAATTTTCTAAATATGTGAATTTTTACTTTTAAAATAAAAACCGACATTTATCAAAAATTCATGGGTTTTGACAAAAACAGCTTTCAATCCTTAATAAAAGTTACAATTGCATTCATAAAATTATAAGATCATTAAACTTATTAAAAATTAATTTACTAATAATCATATTTTATTAAAATATCATTTAATTAAAAAATCCATTAATTTATCAAAATATATTCCTTAGTTGAATATTAACTAAAAATACTATTTATGCTATAAAAAATATTTACAAAGTAACAATAATAAAATGAAAGTATATTCTTTGTTATATACAAAAATAATTTATATAATCATAATTATAGGGTCTTGTTACATGACCCCTTAAAACACCCGCATAATACCTTAGGGTAAGGTTCCTGATGGTGACAGGCTCTTGGGGTGGCTTGGATAACATTGCTCGAATGGAAATCTCTATCAACTTCCACTTATCTCATAGGAGGTTCCGCTTGAGCTTAACATATTCAAACTCGACTTGGGCTTGTTCAAGAGAGAATACCAATGATGCCACCTCCTTTAAGAGCTCTGAAAATGGGCTTCATATGGGTTAAGTTTACTGGATGAGGTCATCGCTTCCTTTGTCTAAGTAAATTGGATTTCTTAAAGACATATATTTATAATAATCATGTGATCACTGTTCAATGGCTATATTATAAATGGTCACAATTCTTAATGGTATTTTATAATCCAAAGCATATAACCAAAAAAAAGAGCATACATTTTACATAACCATAAGAAGAAATTTAAATAGACAAAGAGGAATTTTCATTTATGAATTTTTGGGTCATTACAATCTTCCCCCTTCATAAATTTTACCCTAGAAATTTCTTTTTACCACACTAAAATAGATGTGGGTAACTCTACATAATCACGTCCTCTTATTCCCATGTCTCTTCTTCAAACTTGTGGTTTTTTCACAACACCTTGATGAGGGGAATTATAATATTTTTTAGAAAATTATCTCTAATATCTAAGAACTTCACCGGTTTCTCCTTGTAATAAAGATCATCCTCTATTTGTACTAACTCTGAAGAGAGTACATGTTAAGGTTCTGGTATGTACTTACTTAAGAGGGATACATGAAATACATCCTGTACTTTGGCCACGGTTGTTGGAAGTGCTAGTCGATAGGATAGAGCCTCAACACGATCCATAATCTCAAAGGGATTGATGTACCTTGTACTTAACTTCCCCTTATTTACAAACCTCATGACCATATTCCATGGAGATATGCATAGAAATAACATATCTCTAACTTTAAACTCAAGGTATCATCAACGGTTATCTACATAACTCTTTTATTGAATTGGGGCTGCCTTAATATTTTGATGAATGGTTTTCACCTTCTCCACCAATTCATTGACCATTTCTGGTCCTAGCATCATACGCTCATCGACTTCATCCCAACAAGCTAGTGTTCTGTACTTATTCCCATAAAGGTCTTCATAAGGTGTCATTCTGATGATCGAGTGGAAACTCTTATTATAGAAGAATTCAACCAGAGGAAGATGTTGATCCCATCCTCCTTTAAAGTCCATTGAACATGATCTTAACATATCTTCTAGTGTCTTAATAGTTTGCTCAGATTGGCCATCAGTTTGAGGATGACAGGCCGTACTAAAGTTTAGTTCAGTATCGATAGAATGTTGAAGAATCTTCCAAAACTTTGAGGTTAATCTTGGATATTGATCAGATACAATAGATAGTGGCACATGATATAGCCTTACCACTTCCCTAATATATATTTGTGACATTTGATCTAATGAGAAATCCTACCGAATTGTAATGAAGTGTATAGACTTTGTAAAATGATCCACAATAACCCAGATTGCATTGTCTCCTTTGGATGTCTTCGGAAGTCTTGTGATAAAGTCCATGGTGATGTTCTCCCATTTCCATGCTGGTATGGGAAATTCTTGAATCATCCCCTTGGACTTCTTCCTCTCTTCCTTCACTTGCTAACACACTAGGAACTTTGATGTATACTCAACGATCTCCTTCTTCATATTATCCCACCAATAATTCTCTCGGAGATCTCGATACATCTTTGTGTTTCCTAGTTGAATAAAAAAATTTGAACTATGTGCATCATCCAAAAGTTCCTTCTACATCTCCAAACTTGATGGAACACATATTCTTTTCCCAAATCTAAAAATTCCTTTTCATCAACATTGAACTCTAAGGATTTCCATTTTTGGATAGATTCCACCTTCTTCTAAATTCCCATATCATCCTTTTGAGCATCCTTTAACCTTTCCAAAAGAGGTAGTTGAGAAATCATTTGAGAAAGGATTGATGATTTTCCCTTCTTTATGATTCCCATGTCCATATTTATCAAATATAAGAAGATTAGATGATTCTCAATTCTCATCAATGATAGAATCATTGGGTCCTTTATATTTAGATCATCTTCCACCTTGTTCTCTTTCCCAGGGTGGTAATGGATTGAGAAGTCATAGTCTTTGATCAGCTCTAACCATCTTCATTGTTGCATGTTAAAATCAGTCTGTGTGAATATATACTTGAGGCTTTTGTGGTCCGTATATATTTCACGCTTCTCCCCAAAGAGATAAGGCCACAAAATTTTTAAAGAGAAGATCACTACAGCCAAATCCAAATCATGTGTTGGATAATTCTACTCATGAACTTTCAATTGCCTTGAAGCATAGTCAATGACTTTTTCATTTTGAATTAACACACAGCCCATGCCCTTCTTTGAAGCATCACTAAATAACAAAAAAAATTCTCCACTTGTAGGTAAAGTGAGCATGGGTGCAGTGATAAGCCTCCTTTTCAACTCCTTGAATCTTTCTTCGCATTCATCACTCCAATAAATCATTACTCCTTTTTGAGTTAGCTTGGTAAGAGGGTTGGAAAATCATGAGAAATTTCTCACAAACCATCGATAATATCCAACTAACCCAAAAAAACTACAGATATCTATTATTGATGTTGGCCTTGGACATCTCTCTATTGCAGCTATCTTGGAGGGATCCAAATACATCCCATTGCTTGTGATGATATGGCCTAATAATGAGACCTCCTTCAACTAGAACTCACAATTGTTTTACTTTTCATAGAAATTCTCCTTTCACAAGTTCTCTAGTACAGTTCTTAGATACTCCTTATGATCCTCCTTGGTTTTGGAGTATATTAGAATATCATCTATAAATACTACCACAAATTTTTCTAGGTAATCTCTAAAGAATCTATTCATCAAGTCCATAATATTGTTGGAGCATTAGTGAGTCTAAAAGGAATTACTATGAATTCCTAGTACTCGTATCTTGTACGAAAAGAAGTCTTGGGGATATCTTCCATATTCACCCTTACTTGATAATATACCGACTGAAAATCTACCTTAGAGAAGTATTGTGCTCCATACATATGATTGAAAAAGTCATTAATTCAGGGAAGAGGATACTTTTTCATTATCGTGATTTTGTTAAGATCACGATAATTGATGAAAATCTGTATTGAACCATCCTTATTCTTGACAAAGAGAACTGGTGCACCCCATGGTGAAGCACTTGGGCATATAATCCCTTTATCCAGATTCTCCTATAGTTTTTTATTCAGATCCTCAATCTCCACAACAACCATTCTATATGGAGTCTTGGATATTGGAAACTCTCCAGGTATAAGGTCAATTGAGAATTCAACATCTCTTCTAAGAGTAAGACCATCCAATTCCTCAAGAAACACTTCAGTGAATTTCCTCACAATAGAAATGTATTCAAGGATGGTTTCCTCCTTAGTCTCAATCATCTGGGCCAGATACGCATTCTCATAGGGAAGTAATATCCATGTTTGAGATGATGGTGATAAAGAAGATTCATCTTCCTCCTTAAATTTGTAAAGAATCAGGGGTCGATTCTCCATATGGAGATTGATTTCCCTCTCAAAAAATTTATGTTAACTCTATATAAGGAAATCCAATCCATACCAAGAATTGCATCAAATTCTACTAGAGGGAGTATGATGAGGTTTTTCAGGAAGTTCAATCCACTGATTATGAAAATTGAGGAGTTATATTCATGGGATGTAATGATTGCCCCCATTTTCCATACTCATCGGCATCTTTACTTCCATGATTTGTGGTGGTTTTGGGATTGTTCTACTAAACATTCAGGTTATAAAAGAATGAATAGAACCTGAATCAAAAAGTACATTTTCTATTCCTGAATGAATAACTAGTGTACCTATCACCACTTTTTTGACGGGGTTCACTTCAGCAGTAGTGATGTAAAAAGCTCACCCTTGCTTCCTTGGAGGTTGTTGGTTGCCTCCAAAAACCCTTGGCTTAGGGAAATGATTTGCAAGATGTTGTGGTTCTTTGTAGTTGAAGCAATGAACAACGTGTTGAGAGTCTAACAGAGTGTTCCTCTCTTCTGTTACAGTAGTGGGTTTTTATTTTTGGTAGTTAATAGCTAGGTTTCCTTCTCTTCCACACCTAAAGCATTTCCTCGTCCCCTTCAAGCAACTTTGGGGTGCTTCTTTCTGCACCTTTGGCAAGTGGGGTATAGATCTTCTTATCACCATTGGATTTATCCATCGGACCACCAGAATTGATATCCACCTTACGATTATTATCCCCATGATACCCCTGAGATTCTCTGATCTCCATTTCAACCTTGCGGGAACATCGAACAATTTCCTCATAGCTGTCGAAGTCACGGATCACCAGGGCTTTCCGCGGACTAGGTTTCATCCCACCAAAGAAGCGGTCAACCTTGTATTCGGGGGTAACGAAAAATCTGGAGGTGTATTGTGCAAGCCTTGGTAATTTTACCTCATACACTCTGACGGATTCATCATCTTTTTTCTTGAGGTCAAGGAATTCCCTTTCCATCTTATGTTGGAGGGTGCGTAGAAAATATTTATCAAAAAACATCTTCTGGAAATCCTTCCATTCCAATGCCTCGATCTTCTCCTTAGGATTTATATTTTTTATCAATGTCCATCATTGATCAGCTTCGCCCTGCATGTGAGAAACAGCTAGGAGAAAATTATTTTGTTCGGAACATTCAAGGATGGAGAAGATCTTTTCAATATAGTTGATCAATTGTTCGGTGATTGAGAGATCAGATGATCCATTAAAAGTAGGATGCCTTTGTCTCTTGAATCTCTCAATATAGACTTTTTCTTTCTTAGGGGGTTGAACATTCCTATGGACCCATGTTTCTATTAAATTCTTGAGTTAACTAAGATAGTATCATGAGAAAGTTCACGATTCCTGCTCTCATCGGATTGGGGATATCATTAGAACATTCATCACATTGATCTTCACATCGGTTGTTTTCCTGAGTCCTCCTATTACTTTCCATTAGATAGAATAAAATTAAAGTTAGGGGAAACACATAAAGGGTAATCCAAAGACAAAATTGGATTAGTTATAATTTAATTTTATTTCCTTAACTTATGAATCTATAAGCTTCAATATATGTTATCCATGATCTACTTTATAATATATATTCTTAGGGGATTTTTTGTATTTCCTTAATGATGGTTCATACTAATCTTGTGAGTTTACCAATGCATATCTCTCGGGAGTGTCGTAACCAAGAGTGCAGCAAGGCCTATTGTCATGTACCAGGATACCTCGGGTCAAGTCCAAAACACCTTGTCGGGTTTTTCACCCCTAGGTACATCTGTGCCAGAGCCGCCTCTACCTGTTCGTATCTAGATAGGGATATATTTTCTTAATAAACCACTTACTCAATACCCACCAAAACTTAGGGATGTTTTTATTATACTTAGTCTTGTCTCTAAGGCTTCACTAGGGTTTTCTAATCCTAATCCCAAAAATAACTAAAACTATCCTCTGATACTAACTATTACAACCATGCTCTTTATTACACACTTAAAAATAATTCATTACATAAACTCTTTATTTGATACAACATGGAAGGTGGAGAGGTCTAGCGTATTTGTGGCTTAGGAACATTACATAACAACTTAAAACATAAAACACAATATCATATTGAAAACTTCCTTTACATGACCATTACATTGCCTCGTACTTAGTATTGCATGGGATAACCTGAGGACATACATGTAACGCTCCGGTTCTAGAATCCACCCAGAGGTGCTCCGTACCCGGTTGGTCACATGGCCTCAAGCACATTTCCCCAAACGCCAATGGCTGCCGACTAGCAGCGAGGGCCTTGGGTGTGATAGTGGGGAAAAAATTCCCTCATTGGAAGAGTACATAGCGGAAGAGAAGACAATAAACAATAGCGGAAGTAGTAATCAATCCATACACAATTGAACAGCAGAAGACTAAATATGATAAACAATAGGAGCACACATATATATAAATGATGCATGATACATATATGTGTAGTAAAATATCCAAACAAGTCACAATGCTGAATACAGTACTATACCAAAGTACAAAAGAAAATAGAAAGGTAACTTCTCAGCATCACAAGCCTCAGCATGGTCCCATGCTCTCCAGCTCCAATGCAATCAAGTACCTGAAGTAGAAGGGTGGTTTCCCTTGTCTATACCTGCAACAATATAATCTGTTTTGTCTCAAAAGCATGACCCAAATAGGGTGTGAGACTAAATCCCAGTAGGAAACCACCCGAAGATCTGTGCCTAATAGTCAGTGAGTATATGGCAGGTAATAGCACAATAAGCAATAAACAATAACCAGTAAACAGGATGATACACAATAGTAAACAATCCATAGATCAACAAGCAGCAATGAAGAAAACATCTAACCACAAATAAAAATCCCTCTTGGAAGTAATCATAGCCATCCCCTTTAGTCCTATCCAATAAGTACTAAAACCCTATGCGCAATACACTCAGCCTAACCCCTCTGGTTTGGTCATATGAAATTATAAGACTCTCTGAGGAAGCAAGCTCAGTCAATTCCCCTTATAGCATAAGGTAGTCAGGGACTCTCTGAGGAAGATCACTTGGTCAATTCCCCTTATAACCACAAGGTCTAGAGACTCTCTGAGGAATCTCACTCGTACAATTCCTCTTATAGCCTCAGGTTGATCATAGACTCTCTGAGGAAGCTCACTCGGTCAATTCCTCCTATAGTCTGGAATGGTTTAAAGAAATTCAAACAAAACACAGACTCTCTAAGAAAGCTCACTCGGTGTACCCTTGTATAGTCTATAAAGATCAAGACTCTCTAAGGAAGCTCACTCGGTCCATCCTCCTATAGTATATAATATCCAAGACTCTTTGGGAAGCTCACTCAGTCTATCCCTTATAGTCTATAATGTCCAAGACTCTCTGAGGAAGCTCACTCAGTCTATCCCCTTATAGTATATAGCACTAGGTTCTCATGACCTCATGCCAGTCAGTGCATAATAATTCTATAATGCCAAAGTAAACCTACAGAGCTACTTGGATAACCAGTATATAGTATAGAAAGAATTTCATGGAACAACACTTCATCCTACGGTCACAAGGCATGAAAAACAGGTATAACGGCCAAAGGCTGAACAAGACCAAAAGTTCGTAAATGGAATAAGTCATTAGAAAAAAATCCAAGCATATCAATTATTCTCATACATAACCAAATTACCTCTACACAAGCATACAAGAAAGGCAGGAAAATAACATGGATAAAACAGTAAACACGCAATACCCCATTCAAGGGGATTGGTGGAAATTGAACATAAAACTCAAAGACATTGAATGGAAAGGAACAAACCACTTACCTTGATGCTAGGAGATCGATATAGTTGAACCACGAGGCTTGAATCTCCTTAGAACATCATAGATCTACAAAAAATCACAAAACGTTCAACCCATGATAACTTGCAAAAGAGGTGGAATTGGAAAACGATGCTCTAGAAGAAGGAAGAGCTTACCGTTGTAGTTCCAACTCAATCAACGATGGTCAATTCGGAGAACAGATAGAGGCTTGGGGACTTAGAGGAGATTTGCGGTCATACGGGATGCTCTTGGTCGAAGAAGCTGGAGAAGAAGCGTGTTCTAGCGGTTAGACGCAACCCCGGTCCGTTTAATGAAAAAAAGTACACTGCATGTACTTTTGGAGTACACGGCGTGTACTGGGCTTTTTCATACTCCGCTTTAAGCGGCCTCCACATCACCCCACAAGACCGTGTGTGTGGCCCGGACACGGCCAGCACACAGCCTCGTATAGCGTCGAAGTACACGACGTGTACTTCAAAAATTTCCAGAAACTCCTCTTTTCTCAAAAACTCTAGAAAAAGGAAAAACATACCTGAAACAAAGGTCCGGGTTCTTAAAAACTTCCCCCCTTAATGAAATTCTTCCCCAAATTTCCCTAGCATGGCGTGGAAGAAGAAACCCTAAACAGCTTCGGCCACTACGATCATACATCGTCCTCCCTCTCCCACGTCTCATCTTGTACTCGCTCGTGTTGCCATAGCACCCATACCAGATGAACAGACCGGCCACGAAGAACCTTTGTACTATGATCGACAATCCTGATATGATGCTCCTCAAAGGATGCATCCGCTTCAAGCTCAACCTCCTCAGGTTGAAAGACGTGAGATGGGTCTGAAAAGTAACGTCGGAGCTGAGAAACGTGGAAGACGTCGTGCATAGCCCGATACCTCTAAGGTAACTGCAACCGATAGGCAACCGGCCCAACTCTCTCCAACACCTCAAATAGCCCGACGTACCATGGTGAAAGCTTACCCTGTCTCTGAATCCTCTTGTGTCCCAACCTCAATGTGAAACATAGGAAAACCTGATCCTCAACCTCGAACTCCAGAGGTCATCTCCGCTGATCATCATATGACTTCTGTCGAGACTGTGCCGTAGCCATCCTCTTCCGAATCAACTCTATCTGCACTGAGGTCTCCTGAACAAGATGAGGTCCCAGCAAAGCTGCCACTCCTGCCTTCATCCATCATAAAGGTGACCAGAATGGCCTATCGTACAAAGCCCCTTAAGGTGCCATCTGAATAGTCTCCTAAAAACTGTTGTTGTAGGTGAACTCTACAAGAGGTATATGCTTCTCCCAAGAACCTCCAAAGTCCATAATGCAATCTAGGAGCATATCCTCAAGCACCTGAATCGTACGCTCAGACTAGCCATCTGTTTGGGGATGGTATAGTGTACTCAAAAGTACATGTGTACCCAAAGCCTTCTGAATCCCATTCCATATTTGAGAAGTAAAATGTGCATCCTTGTCTAAAACAATGGAGTATGGAACTCCATATAAACATACAATCTCTCGAATGTACAACTGTCCTAGTTCATCAACACTAAAGGTCTCCTTGATCAGAAAGAAGTGAGAAACCTTCGTAAGCCTGACGATGACAACCCAAACAGCATCATTCCCCCGAGGTGACCTCGGAAAACCGATCACGAAGTCTATCACGACATTGTTCCACTTCCACTCTGGAATGGGTAAATACTGCAAAAGACTTTTTGGTCGTTGATGCTCCGCTTTCACCCGCTGAAAAGTGGAACACCTCATGACAAAACAAGCAGCATATCTCTCATACATTGCCACCAATACTGGAGGTGTAGATCATGATACATCTTGGTGACACCAGGATGAACTGCCCAAGCTAAGTAATAAAATTCCCGCATCAGCTCCCCGCGTATTTCTGTCAGTACCCATACGTGTCCCTGGAAATGCAAGATCTCATCCTCACCTACAGTCCATCCAAGAAGAGGGTCCTCTCCTAACACACTCTCCCACAGGTCTAATCCTTCCGAGTCTGATATCTTCCTCATCAGTACCCGATCAAGAAGAGTAGAGGTAACAGCTACATAAGATAGAAAACTCTGCCCCTTTCTATCGTGCCCCTCTAAATACATCTCAGAGAATAGATCCATAAGCTTCCACTCACTGTTGGCCTCCTGAACTACTTGTATCTGAGTTCTCCTACTCAGTGCATCAGCCATAGAATTTCCTTTCTCAGGCATGTAGGCAAGATCAAAGTCGAAGGACTAAAGATACTCGACCCACCTGTGCTATCTCAAATTCAGATCATGCTGAGTGGAGATGTACTTGATACTGTTTTGCTCGGTAAACACAACAAAGTTCTCTCCTAGAAGATAATTTCTCCAACAGCGTAAGGCATGAACAAATGCTGCCAACTCCAGATCATGCGTCGGGTAGTTTCTCCCATGTGGCCTCAACTGTCGAGACCCGTACGCAATGACTCCATATCCCTAAATAAACACAGCTCCTAGCCCGATACCTTAAGCATAACAATACACAGTATAGCTCTTGCCCGTCTCTAGAAAGAATAGTATCGGTGCAGACGTCAACCTCCCTTTAAACTCCTGAAAGTCTGACTCACAAGAATCTGACCATAAGAACTTCACCCATTTCTTGGTCAGGCCTGTCAGTGGTTCTTATAGGCATGAAAATTATTGTATGAAGTGTCTGTAGTATCCAACCATCCCTAAGAAACTCCGTACCTCAAATAAGTTCTTCGGATTCTCCCATGAAACTACTGCCCGCACTTTCTCTGGGTCTACTGATACTCCTGTTTCTAAGATAACATGACCCAAAAAGTGAATCTCATCCATCCAAAAGTGTAATTTCAAGATCTTAGCATATAAACGATGCTCTCTCAGTGTACTCAGAACGATATCAAGATGGGTAGCATGGTCATGTCGAGTGTGAGATTACACCAAGATGTCATCCACGAAAACCACCATGAAGGAATCCAAGTATGGATGGAATACTCGGTTCATCAGTTCCATAGAAACTGCAGGCGTGTTCGTGAGACCAAACGGCATAACCATATACTCGTATAGACCATACCTTCTATGGAAAGCTGTAAGAGGTATATTAAATGGTCTAACATGCAACTGATGATAACCGGATCTCAAGTCAATCTTTGAGAATACTCAGGCTCCTAGAATCTGATCAAAGAGATCATCGATCCTCGGCAAGCGATATCGGTTCTTGACCATAAACTGGTTTAGCTTCTGATAATCCACACAAATCTTGAGGGTGTTTTCTGCCTTCTTCGCAAATAGGACAGGCGAACCCCAAGTAGAATTACTGGGTTGGATGAAACCCTTTGCCTGTAACTCCTCCAACTGCTTCTTGAGCTCCTGCAACTCAGGTGTATCCATCATATAAGGAGGAATGTACACCGGTTCCACTCCTGGCATGAGATCAATTGAGAATTCTACCTCATGTTATGGAGGTAAACCTAAAAATTCCTCTGGAAAGACATCTTTGAAACGATGCACCCCTGGAGGAAAGTCTAACTGCGAAGTCCCCAGGTCATCCAGATAAAGACTAGAAATCTGGGTTGTAACGCCTCCTAGCCCATGATGCCTGGGTCCTTCTCGACTCTCCTTGACATCCCACTTGCCTCTATGAAGAAAGGATCCACCCTCTGGTGATACGAAACTCACCCTATGGCGATAGAAATTGACGACTTCCTGGAAGAGGACTAACCAGTCTATTCTGAGAATGACATCATAGCTCGTCATCTATAGGACATAGAGGTCCCATAAGAAGTGACACCATGAAACCTCAAGAGGGAACTCTCTGCACTGACGTACACTAACCTCTCTAATCCAAAATGGTGTGTATAGTGTCAAGGTATCAGCAGAATAAAAGATGCAGAGCCCAAGGCTCTCCAAAAAATCAACAGAGATAAAACTATGTGTATCACCAGTATTGAAAAGAGCTGAATATAAAACTGAGGCTACTAAGATCGTACCTCGAACTGTAGAAGGGCCGGGATCTTTCTCCTGATGGGTCTGCTCCACTTCAAATGTTTGGCATGTATCGTGGCCCTGCAACCCTGGTTGACCACTCTGTTTTCACTAGTAACCTGGTGACTGACCACCACGGTCGCAACCTCCACCTCTGCCTGAATGGCCTGAAGAACTCCAGTTCCCAGACTGGTGAGAAACTAGCGATGCATATCCTAAACACGAGGTCATAGAAGAACCCCTACCACCAGATGTAGGAGAGAATATCTGACAAAAATTTTGAAGATGGCTCATCTTCCCATAGGATCAGCACTCCATCGGGTCTCTCTGGAACTGAGGCCTAGTATGCCCTATTCTCCCGCACTGGTAGCAAACTACCTGGATGCCTGAAGATACATTCCACCTACTCTGATCTCCTCGACCAGACTCCCTACAGTTCTTTCTTCTACCAATAGGAGGAACACTGACTCTGGATGTCGAACCGCCCTGGCTCACTGCTCTAGAATCCCTCAGATTTCACTCAGTGATCAGTGCCTGGTTGACGATAGATGATATTGAAGTCAACCTGAAGATGTTCACCTGCGAGCGAATTTCATGCCTCAGACCATCCTCGAACTTCTGTGCAAGGAACAACTCTTTGCCTCCTGGAATAGGCGTGAAACACTACATATCAGTAAAGCAAGACGAGTACTCCATAACCGAAAGAGTACCCTACTCCAGACTCATAAACTCCCGGGCTCGATCAGCTCTCAAAGTCTCCGGGTAGAATTAATCATAGAAGATGCACCGAAACTCATCCCAATTCATACTCTGCTGGTGTCCTAACTGCGAGATCACCTCCCACCACCTCTTGGCGGAGTCTTGGAGCATATAGGTAGAAAGCTTCACCCTATTCTATAGATATATCTTCAGATTCTCAAAAATTCTCAGTGTGGCCTCTAGCCACGACTCTGTAGCCTGAGGTCATCCATCCCTTGAGAAAGTAGGAGGATGCTGCTGCTGGAAAACATGCGTCAACTCTGCCATCGACGGGGCAGGAGGCGGTGCTCCCTGGAAGGTCTACATCATCCTCAGAAAATATTCCCTAAACTGCGCATCAGCCCCTAAAAATGGTATCACTGTCAGTGCCAAGGCTGGCATAGCGGGAGGATCTACAGGAGGTCCCTGATCGGCCATATCTGGTGTCTAATCACCATCTGGAAACTGACGTACAACCAGAGGAAGTCTCGGTGGCATAGCTCTGAAAGGTCAAAAGCACACCTTAGATCAGGATTATCAAAGACTGATAACACAATAGTACAAGAGGGGAACAAGAGAAAGAAACATTCATGTTTTACAAAAAACGACTACACGACATGTATAAAAACTACACAGTGTGTTCTTTTAAGCCATTCACATGGGCGTGTACTTCTTCCACAACTGGTCGTGTAATGCCCCAACCACACGAAATGTTGTCCCCACACACTGCATGTACTTGAGCTCTATTTCCCTTCTCGAGTCTCTTTACACAGCTAACCCACATGATCCTCTTAATCCTAGACTACATGGAATGTTCACGAAGGACATGGCATGTACTAGACAAGGTCTCGACGACCCATTTTGTTAGTTACATGGTCGGCTACATGGTTCACTCTACACGGTGTGCTCCCTGAGAACAACATGTACTTGAAGGTTTTACCTGATCCATATTGTTCGTGACATGATCGGGTACTTAGGTTACATGGAACGGCGTGTGATAACAGGACACGGTGTGTAAAGACAAAGTTTCATCAATCTGTGTCGTTAGCCACACGAGTAGACACATGGTCACTACAACACAGCGTGTATGTACCGTACACAGTGTGTTCCTGAAGATTTTTCACAACCCCGTGTTTCTTCCCACACAGTTAGTGACATGGTTTAAAAACTACACCGAGTGTATTAATAAAGTACATGCCATGTATTCTGGGTTTTTCTGGACAGTAGCTCAAAAACTTCTCCAAAGCCTAGAAGACGCATAAAACAAGGGTTAAGGTGCCAAATTCTGATCTGTGAGGGCCCATACTCCCCACGAATCAATTCTTGGCATCTTATACAAGTTATAACAAGGCAACCAGGAAATGATACACCAAATATCGGTCCATGAGGGCCCATAACACCTCAAGAACCAAAGTTTTTCGTCCATCTAATCAAGGTACTATACAAAAAAATTCTCTATCAAATAGTAGAGATTATATCGAAGCATCTATCACAATAGCATGCATAATCTACACAACGTCTATCACAAAAACATGCAGTCGTTAATGCATCCTAGATGGCATGGCAAGAATGCATGGCCTACAATTTATAACAAGTGCATATATGATGCATGATATGGCATACCCTCATCTCATCGGGTTACGACAGAAATAGAACTGTAATAACAACAATGGTAATAGTACAAAGCATTTGAATCACCCAACGGTGAAATCAAATCAACTATAAAAGTGCAAACCAGTAAAACTACAGTAAACGAGGTAGTATGGGTTTTTCCTGTACATGGTTTAGCTACTCCCAGGTATATCTTATTACCAAGTACCTATTCTGTCCTATCCCTGGTTATAGGCTCCAAACTGTAAGTCAAGAGAAAATATTTCCTCTGATACCACTTTGTAACGCCCCAGTTTCAGAAGCCACCCAGAGGCGCTCCGTACCCGGTTGGTCACATGTCCTCAAGCGCATTTCCCCAAACTCCAGAGGTTGCCGACTAGCAGCGAGGGCCATAGGTGTGATAGTGGGGAAACTATTCCCTCATTGGAAGAGTACACAGTGGAATAGAAGACAATAAACAATAGCGGAAGTAGTAATCAATCCATACAAAATTGAACAACAGAAGACTAAATATGATAAACAGCAGGAGCACACATATATATATAAATGATGAATGATATATATATGTCATGGAAAACATCCAGACAAGTCACAATTATGAATACAGTACTAAACCAAAGTACAAAAGAAAACAGAAAGGAAACTCCTCAGCATCGCAAGCCTCGGCTTGGTCCCATGCTCTCTAGATCCAATGCAATCAAGTACATGAAGTAGAAGGGCTCTTGCCCTTGTCTATACCTGCAAAAATATAATCTATTTGGGCCCAAAATCATGACCCAAATAGGGTGTGAGACTAAATCCTAGTAGGAAACCACCCGAAGATCTATGCCTAACAGTCAGTGAGTATATGGCAGTTAATAGCATAGTAAGCAGTAAACAGTAAGCAGTAAACCGGATGATACACAATAGTAAACAATCCACAGTTCAACAAGCAGCAGTGAAGAAAACAGATAACCACAAATAGGAATCCCTCTAGGAAGTACTCACAACCATACCCTATGATCATATCCATGAAGTACCAAAAATCCTCTGGGTAGTACACTCAGATTAACCCCTTTGGTTTGGTTATACAAAATTATAAGACTCTCTGAGGAAGCACGCTCAGTCAATTCCCCTTATAGCCTAAGGTAGTCAGGGACTCTCTGAGGAAGATCATGTGGTAAATTCCCCTTATAGCCCAAAGGTCTAGAGACTCTCTGAGGAAGCTCACTCGGTCAATTCCTATTATAGCCTCAGGTCGATCACAGACTCCCTGGGGAAGCTCACTCAGTCAATTTCTTCTATAGTCTGGAATGGTTTAAGGAAATTCAAACAAAACATAGACTCTCCAAGGAAGCTCACTCTGTCTACCCCTGTATAGTCTATAAAGCTCAGGACTCTCTGAGGAAGATCACTCGGTCCATCCTCTTGTAGTCTATAATATCCAAGACTCTCTGGGAAGCTCACTCGGTATATTCCCTATAGTCTATAATGTCCAAGACTCTCTGAGGAAGCTCACTCAGTCTATCCCCTTATAGTCTATAGCACCATGTTCTCACGGCCCCATCCCTGTCAGTGCATAATAATGCTATAAGGACAAAGTAAACCTATAGAGATACTTGGAAAACTAGTTTACAGCATAACAATCATGCCAGGGAACATCACTCCATCCTACGGTCACAAGGCACATAAAACAGTTATAATGGCCAAAGGCTGAACAAGACCAAAAGGTCGTAAATAGAATAAGGCATGGGCAAAACATCCAAGCATAGAAATTATCCTTATACATAACCAAATTACCTCTACAAAAGCATACAATCAAGGAAAGAAAACAACAGGGGCAAAACAGTAAACACGCAATACCTCGTTCAAGGTTATTGGTGTAAATTGCACATAAAACTCAAATACATTGAACGGAAAGGCACAAACCACCTACCTTGATTCTAGGAGATCGATATACTTGAACCACAAGGCTTGAATCTCCTTATAACGTTTTATATCTACAAAAATGCACAAAACGTTCAACCCATGATAACTTTTAATAGAGTAGGAATTGAAAAATGATGATCTAGAAGAAGTAAGAGCTTACCGCTACGGTTCCAATGCAATCAACGACGGTCGATTCGGAGAACGGACAGAGGCTCAGGGGCTCGGAGGAGATTCGTGGTTGTACGGGATGCTCTTGGTCAAAGAAGCTAGAGAATAAGCATGTTCTGGTGATTAGACGTGACCCTGGTCCATTTAATGAAAAAAAATAAAGTAAATAGTGTGTACTTTTAGAGTACATGATATGTACTGGTATTTTCCGTACTCCACTTTAAGTGGCCTCCACATCACCCCACACGACCGTGTGTGTGGCCCGGACATGGTCAGCACACGGCGTCACGTGGAATTGAAGTACACGGTGTGTACTTATAAAGTACACGGTGTGTACTTCAAAAATTTCCATAAACTCTACTTTTCTCAAAAAATATAGAAAAATGAAAAACATACCTAAAACGAAGGTCTGGGTTCTTACAATACATAAGAAAGGGGTGAGATATAAAGCCCAGTAAGAGAATAAACATGGAATAACATGATTAATACAATACATGTTATTCAATAGGCATATCAATGGAGTACAAGAGAAACATTAACATAAAGGAATGATAAATCATGATAATCATAACATGGAGATGTGGAAACAACACTTAACATGGAATTAGTATGAACCAAGGCTCGTTGCATATGGAGCATTAGTAAACCCTATTTGAACATGAAGTATGAGTAAAACCTCATTGAACTTGAATTAGCATGAGTAAACACCCATTGCACATGACTTATCATCATACTATACTATACCCAATGCATTGGAGCGCTATCAGGGTGAACCCTTCATAATCATTTCATTTCATGCGTAAGTGTGCCACATGGATCATAAAACATGAATTCATTAAATATAATCATTAATTACATGATAAAGGAGTGTGTAATTCATACAATAAACTATTTAAACAATAATTAAATTTTTATAAAGGTGTATACCCTTGATAGAGAAATGGGAATAGTATTCACTACACAATGACTTTGGCTTGGAAAATCGCGGTGCAATTTTGGTAGCCTAACGGTGTGACATAAGAACTCATAAAATTGGTTGATGAGAGAGAAAGGTATGTATCATCATATTTACATGAAATGGATAGTAAGGGGGTCATATAGATACATGTCCCAACAATTGTAATGGAATTTATATTCATGAAACAAAAGAATTACTTGAATGTAAATGAGGAGAGGGAAATTCCTTACGGAATTTCGACATGATAATGGGTGTACATGGGAGGAATTTAATGAGAGAGATATGGGTATCTCATCATTAAAACATAAATAGGAAAATATGGGGGAGGTAATAAATCATACCCCAACATTTATAATTGAAAATAAAAGGGCATTACAATATTAAGAGACATGGATAAAAAGAGAAAGGTAGGAATCCCTTACTTGGAAGTGTGATCCCAAATGCTTGGGAGAGGCTTTAGAGAGGCTTCGTGGGATCTTTTGGTGCCTTGGGAGGATTATAGATAGAATAGGGAAGAGTTTTGAAGAACTCCAACGACTTTTAGTTAAGAGGAAGTGGGAGCTTGGGAGGGTTTATATGGAAAGGAGGGGGAATTCTTTATTATTTTGGTTTGGGGCACCACACATTAAACTAATCAAAACAACAAACCATACCATGGTTTTTGCCCAGGGATTTTTCCAAAGGGGATTTGAAAACAATATTTTATAAGGCAGATGTCCGAAATTCTTAAAATAATAGGGTTTCTTATGTGAAGGTGAGTCAAACTTTCAAGGAAAACAATTTAAAAAGACAAAAAGTTTTATAAGCCTTGAAGGGTCCACTTAAGCTTTGTAAAATAAATAAAAAACCCCCAAAATATCATTATTTTAATGTTAAAACATATATTTTCTCAAATTTATGTTTATAGTATTTTGTTACATCGCTATTGGGTTATTATGATATCATAAAACACATTATATCTTTAAACCATATTTAATTTTTACCCAAAAATTTGACTGTCTCAGAATATTATGAAAAATTCACTATTGGATAATTTTGACATCATTATTCCAAAAAAAATATTCATTTTATCAAAATAATTTTCTAAATATGTGAATTTTTACTTTTAAAATAAAAACCGACATTTATAAAAAATTCATAGGTTTTGACAAAAACAGCTTTCAAACCTTAATAAAAATTACAATTGAATTCATAAAATTATAATAACATTTCTAATTAATAAAAAGTAATTTAATAATAATAATATTTTATAAAATATTATTTAATTAAAAAATCCATTAATTTGTTAAAATAGATTTTTTAGTTGAATATTAACTGAAAATACTATTTGTTCTTTAAAAACTATTTACAAAGTAACAATAATAAAATGAAAGTATTTTATTTATTATATACAAAAATAATGTAAATAATAATAGTTCTAGGGTCTTGTTACATAAACCCTTAAAACACCAGTATAAGACCTTAGGGTAAGGTGTGCGATGGTGACAGACTCTTGGGGTGGCTCAAATAACATTGCTCAAATGGAAATCTCTATCAACATTCACTTATCACGTAAGAGGTTCCGCTCGAGCTTAACATATTCAAACTAAGCTTGGGCTTGGTCAAGAGAGAATACCAATGACGCCACCACCTTTCCAAGCTCCGACAAATGGGCTTCGTATGGGGTAAGTCTACTGGATGAGGCCATCGCTTCCTTTGTCTGAGTAAATTAGGTTTGTTAAAGACCTATATTTATACTAATCATGTGATCAATGTTCAATGGATATATTATAAATGACCAAAATTCTTAATTTTATTTTATAATCCAAAACATAGAACCAAAAAAAGAGCATACATTTTAAATAACTATAAAAAGACATTTAAATGGACCAAGTGGAATTTTCATTTATGAATTTTTGGGTCGTTATAGATCCAAGAAGATTCATTGGATTTGAGGATGAAAAAAGGGATTTTGGAGAAAATTGGAAAGGTTCATGGTTAAGGCACATGGTTAGTTTAACCGTTCAGTATTCCTCTATGATGTTCTAGTGGTATTTTTTATGATTTATGCATGGTTAGTCAAACCATACGACATGCCTAGTGAAACCGTGCGGGGTGTCTAGTGGTTGTATATGGGTATCACAAAGTTTGATCATGGTTTTTCCAAAACATTGTGGACCTCCATTAAAAACTGTTCACCCCTAAATATAATGGACATTAGGGGGAACATAGTTAAGGTGCATGGTTAGTTTAATCATGAGGCCTCCTCTAGGAAACCATGCAGCATCCCTATGAACTGTAAAAAAATTTGGATTTTACCCTTTTTACCTTGTTTATTTTAAACCCTAATCACCACCTAATCTCATTTTGTCTCATCCTAACCCTACCCCCATCACATTTATAGGTCTCTCCCCTTTAATTCTAGATGTAATTTCTTCATTCTTGATGAATCACATTGAGGTATATTACATTTTTTATCTGGATTCCCCTATTCTTTATAGATCTATACTAGATCTCTTATACTATCCTCTTTTTGTAACCCAATTGGGTAATGATGTTGAATTAAATGGGTTTTATGGAGGATTAATGTTGTTTCTTATGGATATATGATTGTGAGGACCCGATTTATGCTTTCTTGATCTTTGTTTTCAGGGGTGATTTGGTCTACCTCTGTTTTGAGGTTGGTATTTATATAAAAAGGGTTAATTATACGAATTAATTATTTTTATTATAAAATTAATTTATGTTATTCATTTAATTGAAGTGAATTTTGGTTTCACGTAATTTATTGGAAATATGAATGTTTTTAAAGGGTTTTTTCTTTAAAATAGGTTTTTTGACATCAAGTGTTTGATTAAATAATTTAATGGTAGTTTTGATTTAGAAATGGGGTTTCAAACACTAAATTGGATTGTATTGGATTTAAAAATGATTTATAAATTTTTAGAATGATTTTGAAATGGATTTTGACAAACTTGGCACATTTGGATCCTTGTGTGCATCAGGAACAGACATGTCACTCATAGTGTGTGTAATGCCACTAGAAGTTTTGGGATATCGATGGACGATGGAAGGAATCAATATTGGTTGGTACAAAGGTATGAATAGTTTAGTATATTTTATTTCTAGTATATTTTCCTATAGTCTAGTACCCAATATGGTGCGCTTTGTCATTTTCATCTTGTTTATCGCATGGTGGATTTTATCCTGGATTGTTGCTCACATGTTTTCACATGAGATTGTATCACATTGTTTTGTATGGTGGATTATTTCACGAATATTTGTTATTTTGATTAAATTTTGGTGTGTGGATGTGATTTCTAGTTTTATCGCTTATACTTTTCAAATTATTTTCTTTTTGGACATAAAATTATTTTATGAAAAAATAAAGGAAAATGATTTTCAAATGGGTCTAGATTTATGAAAATGTTTTATAAAACTATTTTTGTTTTAAAATCTAGAACCATTTCATTCTTGATATGATACCTTTTATAGAATTTATTATAGTATCATACTAAGGTTTGTGCTCACACCCTAATTTTTAATTTGGGTGGTTTTAGGAGTTTTTTTTTGGAGTCCAGGTAAAGGGATGAGAATCTTGTAGTATGCAGGTTTCTCTTTCTGTAGTTGCCTTCATAGTGGGATGGTTTGGAGGTAACGATTGGTCATATAGAGATTTGTTGGTCTGGTTTTTTCATACTTTCTAGTTTATCCAGATTGGAATGGATTGTATGGATCTTGGATGTATCTCTTTCTTATGCATTGTACTCTGGTTGTATGTCTTGTTTTGTTTATATTCAAGAATTGTTTCTATTACCTTGTTGCACCTCACCACCATGACAGGATGACTCATGTGTCTTGTCTAGTTGAACTATATTGGTTCATTACATAAATACTTAATCCCCATATTTGAAGAACACATCAAGTCATCTAGAAAGTTAAATGTACACACATCATGCGGACCACATGGCATGCATCTCATTAGTATATGTCCTGTAATCTGGAAAAGATATATATTGAGGCCTCAGGAATTTATCATAGAAACATGAAAAATAGACACACATCATGCGGACCACATGGCATGAATCTCATTAGTATATGTCCTATAATATGGAAAATATATATGTTGAGGCCTCAGGAATTTATCATAGAAACATGAAAAATGGACCACTTGTAATGTATCTCCTTAGAACCTACCATGTAATCTAGTCAAGGTACATGATAATGCCATAGGTTTTTATCCTTGATACATGGTAATTGAGGACATAAATGCCTTTATTTTGGGTGGCTCCATGAGACTTTGGATACTCATTAAGATGAAGGAAATTAATTAATTAATTAGTTTAGGAGTGTTTATATTAATAATAAAAAATGAATTAAATTGAATGCTATCTAGTATACTTTTGTGTATTTTTTTCAATATTATGACTGATCATAAACTTTGATCAGACCTGTGTATGAGTTATTTTTATTTAAGTTTATTTTATTACATGGGTTTTCATTTATTTATTATTAAACTAAATATGATATCTTGTGTACCATCCCTGTCCTTTTTATTATATAGGACATACATGTCCATGGTTGTTTATATTATTTCTTTCAATCAATACTTTGGTTCCCATCACCTATGTGTGAGTTATAAATATATGTAATATAAGGTATATCCTAAGGTTCATGGAGATGGTTCAAGACAGAACTAAGATAAAACCAAATCGGCTGATACACGAGTGGATAGGTGGAATATTGCAGCTCAATACAAGACCAACATAAGGAGTTTTTCTCTAGGTTCATTGGTTAATTTATTATCCACTCAATAAATCAACCATTATATAATCTCTTGATTGGGTTATTTATTTATTTATTTATTTATTTATCTATTTATATCTTATGGATCATTTATTTTATGGATGTGAGATCGTGATCACATAAATAAATGGACTACTTTATAAAGATAGAATTTATATAAATTAATTATATGTTAATGTTTTATCAAAACATGTTTAATCACTTATGTAAAATCCACTTAATATTAAAAATACATGTAATGGATAAAACAATAATATTTTACACATAATAAAACAAAATCCATCAAGTTAATATTTAGACATTAATCCTTCTATTACTTGATTAGTAATAAATCTATAAAACTAATTGTTTGACCCACCCTCATTGTGAGACTTACTTTTATTGGGATTTCTTATGAATCTTTTGGATTGACTTAACCAATTTACATTAAGAGAAGTATCCCTCTCTAGATTTTTTGTAACTTAGAGGAAAGTGTTAAGGAAATTTGAGTTAAAATTTCTTGATTGGGGATTACACATAATATATCAAGGATTTTAAATCTTGTGGGTGTATAGGAACTACCTAAATAAAAACCCTTTCATAATTTAATGATCCCTTTTATTGGTTATAAGAAGTGAAATATGGATCTATGCTGCTATAATGTCTTGGGTGATGTTACATTGTAAGTTCAATGGTGAGGGTTGTTGATACTTGATAAAATAGTGGGAGACTTAATAAAATTCAAATTATTGTTATGTCTCGTATAAGTTGTAATTAAGAAAAGTACCAATATTGTACTCTTTTAATATTTTAGATTAATGTAAATTTCATCAACCACATTATCCCTAGCATCAATTTTTGAGGAAGATTATCTCCTAACTAGTAGTAATTTCTAGGAATGGTTTAGATTCCTATAGGTAGTGTTAGTCCATGAATGTAATATTATGTGATAGAATCCCAAATTATTGATCCACCTTCTAAGTAGGTGAGTTATTACGATTTCACTATCTATGATAAACATATAAATGATGTGATGGATGTTCAATTTTTAATTATTCCATCCATGTCTATGAACTCAAGAAGTCACATGAATACATGGATTCATATAGCATGTTCCAATATCTCAATGTTCTATATTAAGAGAGATCTAGATAGTAATGTTTTGAGATATCTAAGGAACTATTTCATAGTAAACTTAGAGAAGGTTCAAAATCTAGACCTCATGTAGTAAAACTCATTGGCTACATTAAGTACATATAGGTTATTGGATTTAAGTTGCCTATAAAATTGTGTATAGAACCCATTATTTCATTACTTTCTCATAGATTCTGCATATTTTTTGTTAATTTCAAAATCTACGACAAAGATAATTCTCTTTGGAATCTTCTCAAGCTTCTTTTCCAAAGTGACACGGAGAAAAAGAACAAAAATATTTCAATCCTTATAGTGAAAAAATGTAAATTCGATGTGAAGATATTTAAATCTAATTTTTTTCACAACACCATTCCAATAATATTAGTATCAAGGGACAATAAATGGGACATTATTCTCTCTATATTTCATGTGGTAAAAAGGTACACTAAAATAAAAAAATTTACCCAAGAAAAGGAGTTAGGGGAAGATTTAGGTGCATTTGTTATGAAGTTCAATTTATCCATTTGTATAAATTGGGTATTATATATATCATGTGATTATCACATATGTATTCAAATATATGAACAAAATAGATTTCATAAGATTTCCTGAGGTGAGTAAGGCTTATGAGAAGCCAATGGAGTCAGACTTACTATTGTGGTTATTGGGAAATACCACCTCACATTGAAAATGGTAATGATCTTGGTCTTAAAATGATGTTATTATGTTCCATATATTACCAAAAACATTGTTTTTTAATCCAAACATGATTAAAGTGTTTTTATTTTTAAATATGTGAATAATTTTTTCTTAATTTATAAGGATGTAATTTTTATAATAAGTAATACTTAAATAAAATACTTTCTGTGTTAGATTACATGAACCAAGTAATTTAAATTGATAATGAAAATATTTCACAAGAATCATTCCACACCCAACTATGGAATCATTGGCTAGGTTATGTAAATGGAAATAATTTGACTAAATTACACCAAGATGGATATTTAGATTCTTTTTAATTGAAAAAACTTGGAATATATCATGTATATTTACAAGGAAAAATGACCAAAGACCAATTTAATGGAAATGGTGAAAGGGATAAATATATTACTGAATTAGTTTATACTATTTTATGTGGACTATTTTTAGCTAAAGTAAGGGGTGGATACTCATACTACATAGATTTTACTGATGATTTTATTAGATATGAATATATCTACTTAGTGAGGTATAAGTCGAATTATTTTGATAAATTAAAAGAATACAAGAATAAATTTGAGAAACATATTGGTGATAATATTAAGAAACTTCACTTAGATCATGGTGGAGAATATCTTAATCAAGTATTCATTGAATACTTAAAGGAGTTTTGGATTCTATACTAACTCACTCCTCTTTGTAAACCTAAATGGATTGGTGTAAGAGAAAGGAGTAATCTCACCTTGCTAGGCATGGTGATATTTATGATGAGTCATGTGAGTCTTCCATTATCCTTTTAGGGATACATGTTATAGACAGTAGTATAAATACTAAACCAGGATCCAATAAAAGTAGAATGTGATATTTCATACCAATTTTGTAGTGGAAGGAAACCCATATTGTCATACCTTAATGTGTTGGGATTAGAAGCATTTGTTAAGTCCTATTCAAGAAACAAACTTTCACCCTGAAGAAAAAGGTGTACCTTTATAGGATACCCTAATAAAATTGGGGGATATTTCCAATACGACCACTCAGAGAAAAAGGTAACTGTGGAAAGACATGCCATATTATTTGAGAGGGATAATATATTAATGATATTTTGGGAGTGAGATGGAATTTGATGAATTCCAAGTACAGGGTACATAAGAGTTAGCATAGGAATAGTTTTCATAATGCCTTGTGTAATAAGAAGTTTTAGAGACACAAGTACTATGTAAGAGTATAAGAAAAGTTAGAGAACCTAAAAGATATGGTTTTCTAGTCACTGAGGATGTTGACTCAGTTTTAGTTGATAATAATAATCCTATAACCTACAATGAAAAATTAAGTTTAACACCCTGATATTTTTAAAGAAGAACATTATCTTCAATAGTGTATTTGACACACAACATCGAGCTTAAATGAACACTGATTCTTTTTAATTATTGTCTTTATAACCTAGTAATTAAATTGGTGGGTGTGAATAGTTTTAACTGATTTATGAAATATATATAAATTTCATATTCAATTTTATTGATAAATTATTAGTAATTTATTAATAAATATTTTAGTAATGTCATTTTATTCATCAAAATATGTTTTCTTCAAAAATGATTTTTATTGTATTTTGGGACAAAATATTATAATTAATTTTTTGAAATTTTAGTAAATTAATTTAATAAAATAAAATTCATTATTTAAATCACCATATAAAAATTAATATATGGAAAAATTTTGGTATTTTTTGAAAAATATTGATTTTTTTGGTGAATAGTGAAAAATATGAACTTTTTTAAAAAAGACCTTTATTTTCAATAAATTCAGTAATTAAAAAAGTCCAATTATGTTTTTAATATTATTTAAATTAAAATAATTATTATTTAGTTCTATTTAATACACTTGATTACATTTTAATTATATTTATATTGTATTTTTATATAGGTTTCTTTTTTGGTTTAAAAATAGGATTTTTCTAAAAACTATTTTAAAGCGAATAATATTTATCCATTTAAATTAATTAGAATAAAACCTAAAGGGGAATGATTTAAATTAAATTTATATATTATATATCAATAAATATTAAATTTAATTCATAAAATAGTTATTACTGTTCATATAGTTATTACAAAATAATATTTTTCTTCAAAAATGCACTTCTTGAAAAACCGTTTTTCCATCATGTCTTCTGGTTTTATTTTAAATTAAATTATATCACTTATATGAATTGAATTTTTTAAAATATATTACATAATTTTAATCATAAATATTTATATTATTTAATATGGTCAAATTAATTTTTGGTCATAATGAATAGTGAAACATTAAAAATATTTTACCGTGGTTAAGGTAAAAATGAATTTTTCAGGGATTAAAATAAAAAATAAGGGTTAAAATGACCTAAAAACATATATAAAATCAATTTAATGCACATATTTAGACCTAATATTTTTTTAATTATTGATAATGGTCCATTATTTATACTTTTTCATGTGAAAACCCTAGGTATCACTTTTTCTTTTTAAAAATTACAAGTGTGCCACTCGCCTCACTTATAAAAGGTCACACCCTCTCCTCTCATCTTCACACCTTAAAACCCATTTGTATAGGAAAATAAATATATAAATACCTTATTTATTTATCTTCCCATATCTTATATTCCTTTTTTTATCATAAATCTATCCTAATAAGGATTTTCATACTTATGGAGGTTGTTCGAACAAGAGGTATCATTCTTAACAGAGTGTTTTTATTTTATTTAATCTTCCACCTCCTTAAAATATTATTAAATTTTTATGATATAATAAAAATATTATATAACATATAATTATATTTTATTATGTTATTTTAATAACCTAAATCCATCTCCTCTTCCATCCAATGGGAAATGAAACCATCATTCATGTGTACAGTGGACTACCACCTCGCGAACCGATGTCATTTGTTTTTCATCATCAACACTAATAGATTGTTTTTGTGATTGATTTAAATTATATATATGATATTTGTAACATAATGTTAGTACTATAATTATTATATTATATATTCCTTCTCACACTCTATTTCTTGAGGGATACGATAACATCGCTGGTGTGTATGATGAACTACCGCCTCATTAAGTGATGTGATGCATTTTTCACTAATGCTTTACATTGAAGGTAATAAGGATAATGTTAATGAATATATGTTACATATATGACATAATTATGGTATTAATTACATATTTATAATTCTAAAAATATAATATATTTTATTTCTTACCTTTCCACTCACTAAAAAATGATAATTCCATTCGTTCATACGTTTGGATTACCACATCCACGAAGCAATGTGATTCTTTTATCATAACCACATCACACAAATTATATATATAAGTATATTTAATTAAATAATATTTTATTTATGATATTATGGACATTCTATAAAGATAAAATAGTACATACTTTCTTTCCAAAATGATTGTTGAAAAATGGAAATGTTAATCATGTGTACGCACAGCCTACCGTCTCTATGATCATAACATAGTTCATTTTTCATAACCACCATTCATGATTTGTTTTAGAAATATAATTGATGAATAAATATGATAATTATTTCAGTATTATTATTCTAGATATGATGAAATAATGAATACTTTAACAATGGTCAACACACCAAATCCATATGGAAATAATGAACCGAACATCCTCCAAACATCTTATGTGGACTTAACTGATTAAGTATTTAAATATTTCATTAAAAATAAATAAAATAAATGACTTATTTATAGGTTATTAAACCTTTAAAATTCTCTTAAAAAATAAAATAATTGATACAGGTTTATTATACTTGAGTTAAATGACATACATGGAATGTTTGGACACGAGTTAAGGGACTTCATCTCAATTTTCCTTCATTGTGGAATATGTTAATATTATGCACCTAATTTATTTTATATAGTGTGTATAATACCCCTTTTAAATGTAATATCATGAATAATTCATACATCATGTTATTTAAAGTTTCATTTTTAATTATTTCATTCAAGGGGATTTTACTTGAAAGTTACCAAGTGGTAAAGAATTTCACAACTGAATTTATTTTCATTGGGTTACATTATTTTTTCATTGCCTTTGATATTATAGGATTATGTATGTAATGAATTTTAATTATATCATTTTTTATTTCCAATTTTTTTATCTATATTAACATTTTACATAAATTATGGAATCATTTATTAATTCTCACTTCAACATTATGATCATTGTAAGGGTTTCTCATCCCGATTTGTCCTCTTTGGGGATATATTATGTTATCATAAAACTCCTTATTTTCATTATATTTAAAGTAACATTTGAAGTTATTATTTCACAGGGCTTAAGATTGATGAGTTACCAAAGTGTAAAAGGCTTTATCATATAATATCATTTCTTTTCAATATTGTTTATGTTGTATATTATTGGGGGGGAAATAATCTGATATTATTTTCTTGAAACATATATATCTTCTTCGCCTATGGTTATTAATGTGTTCTGCATGTTTAATATCCATTTACTTCCTTATTTATAGAATAAATATCAATAAATTTGTGTGTAAGTGATACTTGTCTTGTATATTTCATTTAGATTGCAGTGAACCAGCACCAAATAGCCCAAATCCAGTGTCTATTATCAATTAAATTGGCATGATTACAAGGAATCAGGCCCAGAAGGATCAATCAGGTTAGTAGTCTTGGAAAAATAGATACATAAATGATAATTTTATTACAAATTGAAACCTTAATTACAAAAAAAAATTCTTCTAAACAAATAAACAACTTAGATGATAACTAAAATCCATCTAGTATATTCTTGAATATATTTCATAATATTCTTCTTAGATTCCTGTGGAAAGAAACATAATAAAGGTGAGATCAAATGCTCAGTAAATGAAAAATATAGCAGAAGAAATAATGAATCAATGAGAATAGTCAATATGGAAAGGTAAATAAATAGAAATGCATTCCATTCAAATAACTATATAAGGAAAAATAAATATGGTAAGGTATAAATCTAAAACATGTGACATTAATCAATGAACTGAAATGAAATGTATTCATAGATATATCGACGCATTGCTCAGTGGGTTTTAGTCATTACTTGCATTGCATCAGGTTGACACTGTAGAGGTTATTCTCATGATTTATCGGGTGGGAGGCTCAAAAGAGAGAAAGGTGTGCTGGAACCTTTCATCCGGCTCTCCAAAAAAATTTCATGTTGGTTGTAGAGGTTCCCTGCCTCATTGTATCTCTAGTACGATGCAACTTCTTAAAAGTGGGGGTGACGCACTTTTTGACTGATCTCATTGGTACGTTGTCTTGTGAAGGAGGTGATGAAATTTCCTTGTACCTGTATGGATGTTTCTTTTTTTGGGCTTGTTGGATCGTTTTTACTTGTAAAATTTGGCATTTTCCATTCTTTTAATGGGTTCCTATTTCCCATTTTTAAGAGGTTTTTTACTAAATTCAAGGGGCTTGACCCCAACTTTATTTAAAAAAACAGATATATCGACGTAAAATCTCATGGATGAAAAATAATTGAAACAACTATGAGGGAAATTATTTCATAATGGATGTCATGTCCAAGGCACGTGAGGCCATACTACCATCAATACCTTTCACAGGACAGTTTAAAACTAAGGGTTGAAACACATTTCCGTAATTATTCATCTAATGAGAACCTCTTGATGCATCGAGGAGCTATATAAAGTCTGGGCTCCACCCGTCATTTCCAGTCCAAATAATTTTTCATATTGAATAAAAAAAATAATGTTCCTTATCAAATAACCATATTTAATGAGGAATAAAAATCTATCAATAATTTCCAAATTAATCAAAAAACTATCAAAGTAGGCACCGTATGTACAATGGTATATGGTTTAGGCAATAGTAATATCCATGATAAATGTTATCGATAATTAGTAGAAATTCAATGATCAATGATCATATGAAGATAAATATTTCAAGGGTAATTCTATAATTAATCTATTACGTGAATGTGAATACTATCCTTGTACAAATAAATAAAAAATCATCTGGAGAAGAATAAGGATGGTGTTAATAAAACAAACCCAAGTGCAGTAAAATAGAGGGTTGTAGTTGTTGATGAAATAAAAGATTATATTTTAAAAATATTTTTAAGGAAGATTATTTCGAAAACCCTTTTGAAAATATTTTTCTTTAAAAATAAACCTTTTAAATAGGAAAAGTAGGCTTCAAATAAATGATGGTGGATGAATCGGTACATGTCGTGCGAGGTAAAAAAGAATATTTCTTTTATATAGAAAACAGTTAGAAAATTCCTCATTCAGAAAGAGACAAGAAGGTTCCTTTAAAAACATTGGTAAAAGACAAAAAAGGGTAAAAATTTATTTACCAAATAATTTTAAAAACATTTTAATAAAGAGTGGTTTTTAGAAGAAAACAGGTTCTCCAACTAAAGAGAGAAATAAAGTCATATTTTTTGAAAACATTTTCTAGAACATTTTGTATGACAAAGAATTGAATATTGGTACTAATAATTTAAAATTTTCATGAATTATCAGATAATGATGAATTTTTTATTTAATAATGGTTATATAATTTCCTCTAATGTAAATACCATTGAAAGATCATTAAGGTTATTGCTGAGGTTGATAATCTTTAAACATTCCAAAGTGTCTCATACCACTTTGAAACATCCTAAATCATAAACTCATGAAGGTATAAAATTAAATTAAAGTAATAATATCATGAGATTAAAGATATTCATGATATATCATGTAAAGGGAATTACATACACCATATAAAAGAAACTAGGTCCATAATAATAATTAAGCCTCAATGGAATGTAAATTGAGACGAAAATACCTTACATATGAATCAAGGACTCAAAATTCATAATTATAAAATAAAACATCTAAATAAAATGAATATTAATTAATTCATGATATAATATATCAAAATGGTTATTATTTACACCACACAAAAGAAGTAAGTTATGAATATGACATTTATCTCACAGATGTAAAAAAGTGATATGGAAATCCTTACCTTTCATTTCCATTCAGGTGAATTTCATTTAACTTCTTGTATAATAAACTTATGTTAATTTCATACTTTCTTAATATAATTATTAATTTTTATAATTACTTTTATTTCATTTATTACCATGTTTTTACAACTAATTAAACAATTAGATTATATCAGGTGTTTTTGACCAAATTCGGTTTAGGTGTCAAAACAACAATTATTAGTCAACTATGGTCAAAGGTGTCATTATATAACATATTCAGAGTAATAAACATGAAATAATTATCATATTTATACATAAATTATACTTTTAAAATCAATCATTAAATATGGTTATGAAAATGACCAACGTCATAATCATGGAGATGGTAGGTTGCACGTACACATGAGTAACATTCCCATTTTTAAATGATTGTTGTGGAAAGAAGGTAAGTAAATAAAATATTTATGAAATGATAATTATATAATAAATACCATATTATTTAATCATATATAATTATATATAATATTCTATGATGTAAAAGTAATCACATCATGTCTAGGAGGCGGTAATCTACACGTCCACAAACAATGTTATCTCTTTTAAAGTGTGTGAAAGGGTGATAAAGGAGATGATATATATATATATATATTATATTTCCAAATATATAATTATGTCATGAATATATTATTTATTTTTTTCATTTAGTTTATTTTTAATTTTAACCATTGATTTATACATTCTATGAATCGTGTGAATGAATCACGCCGCTTTGAGGGGGTGGTAGTCCACACTTCCTCAAACGATCTTATCGTATTAACATAAAATGTAAAGTATTAAATTTATTTATTATAAAAGGTTTATATAAGTATAAATACATAATAAATATCATATTTAAAATTAAAAAATATAGTGTCCATCATAATGGCCGCCATGAGAGGTGGAAATGGAAAAATGAACAATCATCGTTTCGTGAGGCAGTAGTTCACTATACACAGAAACAGTATGTTCACTTCCATTAGAGAGAGGTGTGCATAATTTTAGGTATAAACCATATAATAACAACATAATAGTATCTCTATGATATTTTTTTTGTACAATAATATAAAAAAGATATTTTAGTGGGTGGAGAATGGAAATGAAACTAAAAATCTTGAGAGAAGATGTTACCTCTTAATCGGGTAACTACTTTTAGTTTGAACCAAAAGCTTACGTGGTTTGAATTATGATAAAAGTGATGATTCTAGGTATAGGAGAGGTATTTTGGGATACTATTTGGGAATTAGATGGCCTAACCTAATAGTTTTTAGAGGTTTTAATAAGTGGGATAGGTGGTGACCTTCTATAGGGAAGGAAAAGGACTCACTTGGAATTTTTGGAAACAAGTTAGGTGTGCACATGTTCCTACCTAAAAAAGTCAATAAAAAACCAAAACAATCAATAATTTAATATTAATGGCCTAATTATGGAAACAAAATGGGTGTTTTATAGGTGTATAGGTCATTTGATCCCTCAATATAAAGGTTTAGTCTTTTATTAAACTCAATTTAACCTTAATAATTGTAATAAATTATAATCACTTTCACTAATATTTTTTGTGAAAAACAAAGTTGGTATTGTTATAAATTATAAATTATTTTGGTTTCAAATATTGAATCCATTTTTTATAATTCAAAACATAAAAGTGGCATAAATTATATTAAAATCAATCCCACAGATAGGACGACAATACGGGTTTTTAAAGTAAAAATGTCTGAAAGTTTTTTATGTTTTTATAATCAATTAAAAAGTGGAATTGATACCAATAACCTAAATTGTATTAATTTATAAAAATATTATATAATTAATCTTTAAAATCAATCAAAAACATAACTAAACCTTAATATTAATTAGATTAAAAAGTAGTTTTGAACTAAAATTCAGTATTTTTAACTATTCATTAACAAATGAAATGTCTCTAAAAAATATCAAAAATTCACCCTAACCTAATTATTATGTTTTTATTTAAAATAAAAAGTTTATTTTGACATATTAAATAAATTAAAGTTTCAAAATTCATATTTAAAATGGGTTTTCCATTAAAAGGTGGTAAAATTGCCTTTATAAAAATATAGGTTTTCATGATTAAAATAGGGTTTATTCTTATCTTATGCATATAAAATCCAATGTATGAATATCTAAAATATTTTATGGAATATATAACATATATATTACATTAAAATAATTCAATAATTGTAATTAATAATTTTTATTAAGTTAAAACTCCATTAGAATCCTAAAAATAATAATGTTTCCTTTTATATAAAATTGGTTTTTATTTTCATTTATCATTAATTAGTAACCCATGAATTCGTTTTATATTTATATAAAACATATATTTTAACAAGTTAGTTAATACTATTCATAACATCTAATATAATGGATAGGTTATATCATATTATATTAAATAATAATATTTTAATAATACATTGTTATTTGGTGAGACTCAGTCTTATGTATAATGCAAACCATTGAGAAAGGTCACTCTTGAATGTATCGCAAGATATCGAGGAAGGTCACTCTTGCATGTAATACAGTCTATCGAAGAAGTTTTCTCTTACGTGTAATGCAATCCAACTCAGTGTTGCGTGCATTGAAATACATATATAATCTATTTTAAATAGTAAATATATTATAAATTATCTGGATATTACCTTTTGTGCTTGGTGTCGTGTGTCATACACACTATCGAATACAAGGCTATTACTTATGTTTTTCAGGGTGTCAAATTATCACCACCTTATTTAAATTACATCCTCGCAATCTAAACTCGATTGTGGTGATAAATTGTTTGATAATTCCTATGTTTGAAATCCCACATCGTGATAAGGGATCATAATTCATCCTCTGTAAATGAGAGAATATAAAGTACAAAGGTCTCATGGAATACCATGTAACTAGGTATCTAAGTAGGAGAACATCAGTGTCAAGTAGAGATATGTGCATAGAGGAAAAATGTAAATATTTATAGGGATAGAATAAGTTCATCAATCACAAACAAGTGAATAGTCAATTAAAATTTGAGGGCCTCAAATCCATAAATATTTGATGATTCAAAAGGCCACCATTTCAATAGAAATTTTGGTATTAGGAAAACATTTTATTTCTGAGTCATTTTACTAATGTTGGGTAATTATTTTACTAAACAAAAATATAATGAAATATTCTTACATGATAGGTTTCAAACTTATTTGAACAATACTAAATTTTGGTTGTGCTTCAATCAAATTCTAATCCATCGCCTTACTCCCAAAAAAATAATTACCAACAATGAATTATTTTATGCCTGAAGCACTAAAAGATACTTTTAAAGGATCGTAAGTCTTATAAAAGAGTTTTAAGTATTACTATTCATATTTAACTATCTCTCAAAATAAATATGGTTAATATATTAATTTATAATCCTAAAAAAGTGTTACTACTGGTTCATCATTAATATTTATTTGTTAAATTGTTTAACTAAAAAAATGAAAATTATCAAGGACATTATATAGGTCAGTGGTTGGACTAAAACTCTTATCGTCCTTTGGTCATGGGTTCAGACCCATGGCCTTTCTAGATTTGATTGGTTTTGACCCAGCTTATAGGTTGTCCTTTTCAAAAACCATATTAATATAATTTAGAAATTATATATAGTGTACATCCTTGAAATTAGGTTAATCACTAAATATAATTTTAACTAAGGTTTTGAATACAACCATAATACTTAAATACTTCATCCACTTATTTCCACATATATCTTTCCATAGTCTAGAGTTTATCCTCTAGGATAGGGAATTGATTTGGGTGATGTCCAAGTTCCCCACATTTGAAAAAAATAACTATAAAGTATTTCTTAGGATTATCTTCATTTCTTTCCATCGTACTCTTCCTTTTTCCTCAGAAATCCTTTGATTTATATCCTTTCCCACACATAAAGCATTTACATGTTCGATTGAGACACTTCCTTGGGTGTATTCTTCCACACTTATCACATGTCTAAAGTCAAGCCTTCTTTTCTCCACGGTCTCCACCACCCAAGCTCTTATCATCCTCCATCTTTCTCTTATTTTGTGTGCTTGGGAGTTGGTAAAGGTATATATTATTAATCATATTTTGGGAAAACTAATTTGGAATAAACATTATATCCTTCACTCCTTTCAACGCATCATTTGGATTCTCATTTTAACCACATTGCCCTTCATGTTCTATGTTAACTTGAATCCTTTAGCTTCCATCCATTTACTAAAACTAGAAAGAATAGTTTGATCAAAAATAGTTATAGTGAGAAATGTTTATGATTATCTATAAGATATATAAATCAAGACACCTTATTTTTAAATTTAAAATAGATTAGGTTTAACCTTGGTTATTCATTGTCAAAATCCTTTCAAATTTTTCATAATGGTTTGTAAAGGAAATTTGGATTATCCTAAGAATATTCACTGGGAGTGTCAAACCATGTGCTTAGTAAGGTCCATTTTCATGTACCAAGTTACCCTGAGTCAGGCCTAGAACACCTTTTCGAAGTTTTTACTCCTAGGTATATTTTTTTAGGAACCACATCCACTTGTAATATCCCAATGGGGATGTATTTCTAGTAATACCCACATAATCTATACATCACCAAAATTCTAGGGTTTTCATCTATACTTATCCTAAAATTATATCTTAGGGTTATGTACTCGAACTTAATTTTTCCTAAATCTAGTTTCCAAGGTTGTTACTAAACTTCCTTTGATATCAACTGTAGCGACCCATCCCCAGATATCCCAGAGCTGGTGTCTGCTATAAATTACATTGGCATGATTGCAAGGAATCAATACCTAAATGACCAATCATTTTAGTAATATTTGAAAACTAGATACATAAATGATAATTAATTAAAAATTGATTCACTAATTACAACATATTTATTTTCTTCGAAATAAATAAACAACTTCAAGGATAACTCTAATCCATCTAGTATATTCCTTCATATCTTTCATAGTAAACTTCATAGATTCCTAGGGAAAAAAACATAATAAGGGTGAGATACAATTCTCAGTAAGGGAAAAATATAGAAGAAGCTATAATGAATCAATTAGAATAGTCAATATGGAAATTTAAATAACTAAAAATACATGACATTAAAATAACTAGATATTTAAAAAAATATGGAATGTTATGAAACTAAAACACATGTCATTAATAAATGAACGTAAATGAAATGTATCCATAGATATATCGATGAAAAATCTCATAGATGAATAATAACTAAAACTACTATGAGGTAAATTCTTTCTTAATGTATGTCATGTCTAAGGCACATGAGGACTTATTACCATTAAGACCATTGTAATGACCCAAACTTTTATCAATGGAATTTATCCCTTCTTATGGTAATTTTATATAGTATAAAGCATATATAATAACTTAAAGATCATAATAAAAGCTTTATAAATAACGAATTAATTAAATAATAATTTTTTCTAGAATTTAAGGAACCTATACTGATTATATAGTAATTTAACCTTAGGAATAGTAATATGACCCTTATGAATAGTAAACCAAACAAATGAATAGTAACATAACCCATTAAAGTATAAATAAAATTTAGGCATCTTATAAGTGAAAATATAATATAAATATATCATAGTATATGTAAGTAGAACATTTTAAAAATTATTAAATAAGTGTTGGTATTTTTGTAAGTCATAATTATTTAATTAAAATATTTTGATTAATCTAACAATTTAAAAGAAAACTTATTTTCTTAAAATGTGTTCATAAATTAATATTTTTATGTATTTTGATTTTAAGATAATTTTATGAGACATTAATTAAGTTTTCAAAGTGTTATAATACCGATTATAATTTTAAAATATGTATTTTCCAAGTAAATGGTGATTTTAATTAAAAATTAAATTACTCATATTTAGAAAATTATTTTCAAAAAATGGACTTAATTTTTTAATTCTACATGTTGAAAAATGGTAAGGGTGGATTTTTAAGTTTTTTCTAAAATATTTGAATTTTTTTGTGAGTAGTGAAATACGATAATTTCTGATAAAAAATAAATAAATGAATTATTGAGTCACCGCTGATGTATATGGCTGATGAAAGCCTATAATCTCAAATTATCCTTCCCCTTTTAATTATTTAGTCATGGAATCATCACTATTTATTTTCCTGAGGGAAATTAATAAACTAATGAATTAAATATTGAAAAAGCATCCCTCCCCACCACTATAAATACCACCCCTCAAAACCTCATTTACTCAGACCTCTAAAGCTTCAAGACTTGTCCAAATTCTACTCAAACATCTCTCTTAGTACCTTTACACACATCCAAGAGATCTTGGTATAATAAAAAGTCCAATATTAGGTTCCTTGAGGAGGATCTCAAGAGAAGAATTCAAGAGGTAATTCCTATCTCTCTTTTCTTTCAATTTCCTTTCAAATTTTATTTATTTTATTCTATTATCCTCAAATACTCTTATCCAAATGTCATTAAAACTCTAGTATATCTTATATACTAGTATTCTATCATGTTAATGTAATATTATTCATTAAAATATTCTCTCTATCTCTCTCTTATGAAATCGTCGCCCGTGATGTGTTAATTTACCATCATTGTGGGCGATGTACCTTCATTTTCCTCCAATGCCTTCAAGGATATCAATAAAACCATTAAATTGAAGAATAAATATTTTAATATTTATCTGTTAACCCTTTTTATATTCTATAACTAACTTATATACATTATTCTAAAATATAAAACAAAACAAGTTTATTGTGATCAAAAAACTGCCCAAATTAACCGCCCAAATTAACCAAAAATGGTCATCATTAAATTTTATCTAATGATTTATCCTCATGGTATATAACAAAATTATTTATAAGATAATTTCAAGTTCTGTAATACCATTAATAACATATAATAACAATTCTAGATGTTTATCCACATTTTAAATGAACTTCCATTCATATATACAATTGAACCGATCATGAAAACTATAAAAACAAACACTCATGAACGATGAAATTAAACTATATAACTCATACAATGTCCCATAAAAGAAGTTAATGAAACCATAATTAATCAAATACATGTATAAAAGGTTCTTTAATTGTTAATTAATGAATCTAATGTCATTATACATGACATTAAATTGAATAAATCAGTCGGAAACATAGTAATGGGAATTCTTGAACCGAACTCTCTCTCTTTGGGTTTTCCCTATTTCGTGTCATTTTCAATATGATTATTCCTTAAAAATTATTCCTTCATAATTATCTTACCTTTTTGGGATATAAATTTTTTCCAGTTTATTTTATGTCAAACACAATGTTTTCCAAAATAACTCTTCTTTCAAAAAACACACCTTTTACTTCTTAAGATTGTTTCCTTCACTCAAGGTTGATTTGTTTTGACCAAGGCACAAATTTTTTAATAGAAAAAAAGGGTTATATGAGTCAAAAATATGGAATCTTATTACAATATTTATCATAAAGAGTAATAAATTTACCAAGTAAGTCATCCTGCCAAAATATGTCATGATTGACTCCCATGTTATCAAGACCATCTGCAACCATGTTCGCTTCATGAAAGGAATGAGTGAAAATGTAATTGAGTTCCGAGATCAAAGTAAGATAATTCATCCAATTGGTTAAAAGAGGCCAAGAAAGATGGACCACTATATTCCAAATAGCCTGAACTATAGTGGTAGAATCACTTTCAATCCAAATATTTTTCCAACCCTTTTTCTTGGAATAATCAACCACATGGATCACCCCCATCATTTTTACATCCAGAGATGATGTCATACCATAGCCACTAATAAAACATCCATAAAACTGTCCAAGATAGTCCTTGAAAATAGCACCACATCTTACAAGACCCAGGTTATAAGGATCCGACCTTATTACATACATAATCTTGAATTTAGTCAAGATAACACTTCCTTTTACATTGAGGATCTTTTCAAGTTTATAGCTTTAGAGAATTGGGACAATACATTCATAACGTAATACATTATTACATAGTGGATACCATAAAACAGTTTCCATTTTTTTCAAAATATAAAATATTAAAACTAAAACATGACTCCTTGACAATTATTCAACATTTAAAATGGCCTATTTCTTTGTCTTACACATCCATTAACCTTTTAAAATCATTTAAAAACTTGATATGAGCACAAAATCTCAGTAAGTGATGGAAATTAAAGAAAGAGCACATTAGTCCATGAATACTTGTAATGTATGAAAGCATTTACAAAAGACATGCTTGTAACCCATATATACTTACTTTGGGTAACATTAGATTTACACAAGATCCACAAAAAACATGATAACATAAATATAATCATAAAGGTATCTGGGGAAATTACAAACATAATCTTGTAACCCTCTCAGCTACCTTATAATTTGTAACCCTCATGGCTACCTTACTATTTGTGTAACCATCGCAGTTACACTTGGAGTAACCATACAGCTGACATCCAACTTACACATACCCAATGCGTTGGAGGGAGATATAGGTCTCAACCTCCATCATAAATAATTCCCAATAACCAAAACATAATCATACCACATGAATAATTCCATAAAAACATTGCTTGGTAATTTCGTAAAACCGAATTTAAAAAGAGGATTTTTAAAGAAAAACCCCTTATAAATATCATAAAATTGAAGAGAGATTTAATAGAGTGGACGGAGTATGTATATATACTATAAATACACATAATAAAACATAATTTAAATATAACCCATAACAAAAACAATTTAAATAGCACATAAATAATGAAGTAGAAGGTTAACCCAAAGAATGAAAATCGGGTTAAGAATTCCCTTACCTCGGGTTCGTCTTAATTAAAACTTGTTTAAACTTCCTATATAATGGTTAAAAGAGTTTTGTTATTATTTTAAAGAAACATTTTCATGTTTATAACATCTTATATTATCATTTCATAACATCATTTCACCCTTTAATTGTTAGTATTTTGCTCCTTGCACTGTTTTTGGGTGAGTTCTTTACATGATTTCTATGATTGGTTCATGGTGGACGTTCTTGTCGATTGGAAGTGAAACTCCAGAATTGGAATGGAGTAGTATTTAAATATATCCAGTAAAATAAATTATACCATTTATCATTTTAATTATTACATGAGGATGATTTATAAGTTAGAACATTAATGATGTTCATTTAGAACATTTTTGTGGTTCTTTGATAATAACGACCTCATTTCATTTTATAAATTAAAACCATGATTAAAATATAATTCAAGAACCATGTATGAGAAATAATACATATATTATAACTTTTTTCAAACATAAAATTGGTTTCAAAACCATAATATAAATAGTTAATGAAAATTTAAATCACATCATCCACGATGTCCGTAATTCGACACATCGCGGACAATGTTATTATTCCTTGAATAAGTGGAAGAGGAGAAAAATAATGATGATGGATTTTCCATGAACATGAGAACATCCAGAATATAAATTATGTCTGGAGATTTTATGCCACTTTTTTAAGAATAGATGAAGAAATAATGAGAAAGGAACTCAAAATAAAAGAATAATTTAGAAATCCCTTACCAAAATTCGGCAGCCTAACGGCTACGCAACATGGTTTTAGAAAATATTAAAAAGAGAGGGGACAAGGGACACCCATACCTAAATGAATCATAATATATAGTAGATCAAGAATAAGAACGAAATAAGAGCATGGTATGGAAAATTTAATGTTATACCACATAAAAGAGAACTTGAATGGAAAAAGAAAGAAATTGAGAATTTTCTTACCTTGTAGAGTAACCCTTAGAACTTGAAGGTTGGGACCTTGGGGGATTGAGGAAACCTTAGGAGGACTAATAGTAAGTTAAGGAGGCCAGATATTAAATTAGGATGAATTGGGAATGAATTTAATGAAGGAATGGGTTGATATTTATAGGAAAAGTAAGGGAATATTTTAATAATTTCCAAGGGACACCTCATGGGTGGTATTTGCAAAACCATGGGCTTTCCAATATTATTTGCCCATAGAATAATCCAATTGGGACACCTCACATCTTATTTAACTATAAAAAAAGTCTACCAGATTTATGACATCATTATTACATCATTAATGATGTAATTATCACACCAAAACTAAAAACTGTATTTTTTACTATTCACCAAAAAATCAATTATTTTAGAAAAATTCCCAAAATTCACCCTAACCATTTATCGACGTGTAGGTTTCAAAAATGAAGTCCATTTTTTGAAAATAATTTTCTAAATATTTTTAATTTAATTTTTAAATAAAATCATACTTAATTCAAAAAGTAATTATTTAAAAACTATAACAGTTTTTATATCACATTAAAAAATTAATCAAGATGTCATTATCTTAAAGCCTTAAGAAAATAAGATAATAATAAAATCTATTATTCATTAGGGTCATATTACTATTCATATTACTATTCATAAGGGTATGTTATTATTCACCAAAAAACAAGTTGGTTCCAATAGACTCCAAATAACAAACTGAACACAATTGTAGATAACAGTTTCTTGAAATTCAAAACATAGAAGTGGAAAAGTTGTGTTTTAAAGGATTTTTAAAAATATCTACTTAAAACAAAGTTCCATTCATTTATATTTATTTTTAGAAAAACTTGGGGTGTTACATTATCCCCACCTTCTAGAAATTGTGTCCTCCCAATTTTATTTACTTATTAAACAACTGAGGGTACTTTTCCCTCATATCATTTTCAAACTCCCGTGTTGCTTCTTCAACCATGTGGTTTCTCCACTAAACCTTTACCTAGTGGATTACCTTATTCCACAATACTTGTTCCCTTCGATCAAGAATCTGAACTGGTTTTTCTTCATACGAAAGGTTCTCTTTCAGCTGAATAGCTTCTATGCTCAAAACATGTGATAAATCTGGAACATACTTTCTCAACATCGAAACATGAAAAACATTGTGTACCTGAGACAAACTCGGAGGCAGAGCTACTCGGTATGAAATCAGTTCAACTTTATCTAAGATTTCAAAAGGACCAATGAATCATGAACTTAGATTTCTTTTCTTACCAAAACATATCACACTTTTCCAAGGAGAGATTTTAAGGAAAACATGATCACCTACCTCGAAAGAGAAGTCTTTACTTCTGTTATCTACATAACTTTTTTGCCTACTCTGAGTTGTCCTCATGTGCTGCTGGATCATCCTCACTTTCTCAGCCACTTCTTCTACTAATTTTGGCCCAATCAACTTTCTTTCACTGACTTCATCCAAAAATGCTGGATTCTGACATCGCTTCCCATACAAGGCCTCAAAAGGTGCCATCACAATACTGGAATGAAAACTATTATTATAAGAAAACTCAACTAAAGAAATATGATAATCCCAACTTCCCTGATAGTCCATTGAACAAGCTTAAATAATATCCTCCAAAGTTTTAATTGTTTGTTCTGATTGTCCATTTGATTGAGGAAGAAAAGTTGTACTGAAATTTAACTATGTTCCCAATGACTTCTGAAGTCCCTTCCAAAAGTTATAAGTGAACCTGGGATCTCAATCAGATAAAATGGAAGGAGTAACTCCATATAACCTGACAATCTCCTTGAGGTACAATCGAGATAGTTGATTCAAATACATTGTATATCGAGTTTAAAGAAAATGTTTAGATTTTGTCAGTCGATCAACAATAACCCAAATAGCATTGTTACCTCGAGAAGTCTTTGGTAGTCCTACCACAAAGTCCATGGATACAGTCTCCCATTTCCACTCTGGAACTGGAAAAGGTTGAAGCATCCTTTTTGTTAACTATCGCTCTACTTTAACCTGTTGACATGTCAAACATTTCAAGGTAAAATCAGCAATATCTCTTTTCATTCTATCCCACCAATAATACTTTTGAAGGTCTCGATACATCTTAGTACTGCCAGGATGAATAGAAAATGGAGAACTATGAGCTTCACACAACAATTCTTTCTTTAACTGGGAATCACAAGGCACACACAACCTTTTACCAAATCTCAAAACACAATATTTATCAAGATTAAATTCTGGAAATGTACCCATTTTAACCAATTCTACCTTTTTCTGTAGTTCATGGTCTTTTTCCTGGACTTTCTTAATTCTGTAAGACAACGAATACTACACTAAAACCTGAAACAAAATAGAGGTATTCCCTGCACTAAAAACTTCTAAGACAAAATTTATCAAATCATTAATCAAGGGATCATGTTCTAAACGTAGCATGGTTAATGATGCATGATGTTTCCGACTTAAGGCATTTTCCACTTTTTTTGCTTTTCCAGGATGGTAATTGATCGTCTTGTCATAATCCTTTATCAGTTCTAGGCATCTTCTCTGCCTCATGTTTAATTCCCTATGAGTGAATATATACTTCAGACTTTTATGGTTAGTATATATTTGAAATTTGGTTCCATATAAATGATGCCTCCAAATTTTCAAAGCAAAAACCACAGCTGCCAATTCCAAATCATGTGTGAGATAATTTATCTCATGAGGTTTAAGTTTCCTCAAAGCATAGGCAATTACCTGATCATTATGCATCAAAACACAACCAAGTCCCTTCAAAGAAGCATCACTATAGATGAAAAACTCACCATTCTGGGAAGGTAAGGACAAAACTGGGGCATTCACCAATCTATTCTTCAGTTACTGAAAAAAAACATCACATTCCTCTGTCCAAACAAATTTAACCCCTTTTCGTGTTAACTTAGTTATTGGGCTAGATAACCATGCAAAGTTCTGAACAAACCGCCAGTAATAACCTGCTAACCCAAGAAAACTACGAATCTCTGTAACATTTGTGGGTCTTTTCCATTCATCAACTATTTGTTTTTTGGCAGGATCAACTGTTATTCCATAATTATTTACAATGTTCCCAAGAAAAGAAATATGTTTCAACCAAAAATCACACTTGATGAATTTTCCATACAATTTCTTTTCTTTTAATGTTTGTAAAACAACCCTTATATGTTTTTCATGATCCTATTTATTTTTAGAAAATACCTGAATGTCATCAATAAATACAACCACAAACTTATAAAAGAACTCATGAAATAATCTATTCATAAGATTCATGAATACAGCAGGTGCATTAGTTATTCCAAATGGCATAACAACAAATTCATAATGCCCATATCTAGTACGAAAGGTTGTTTGTGGGATGTCATCCTCCTTCACCTTCAGCTGATGGTATCCAGATCTCAAGTCAATCTTGGAAAATATGGAGCTCCCTGGAGCTGATCAAACAAGTCATCGATATGAGGCAAAGGATACTTGTTTTTAACAGTGATGTTATTCAAATCTCTATAATCAATGAAAAGTCTCATGGAACCATCTTTCTTTTTAACAAACAAAACAGGGGATCCCCATGGTTAATTTCTAGGATGAATGAAGCCTTTTTCAAGAAAATCATGCAACTAATTTTTCAATTCAAGAATTTCTATTGGAGCCATAAGATATGGGGGTTTTGAAATTGGCTTTGCAGTCGGAATTAAGTCAATTGTGAATTTGACTTCTCGATCAGGTATGACACTAGGTAACTCATCATTAAAAACATAAAGGTATTCATTTACCACTGGCACATCATTAATTTTAATTGTTCTCTTTTTTCAACAATATGAGCAAGATAATTTTCAGTTCCATATTTCAATAGTTTCTCAGCTTCATAATTTGTTATCAATTTTATGGGTTTATTCTTATATACAAACTGAAACTATTTCTGAAAAACAACTTCTTTACCTATATAATCAATCTTTGCATGATAATCAGAAAGGAAATCCATTCCTAGAATAACATCAAACTAGAATAAGGGTAAAAATACAAGGTTTTCAGGTAAAGTCTTTCCATAGACCACAATAGAAAGATTCTTATAATTCCTCTTTGATATAACATTTCACCCTGGTGTTTTAACAACAAGTTCGGTCTCATTTTTTGAGGTGATATTTCCAATTTACTAGAAAATTTCTCAGAGATGAAGGAATGTGTAGACCCCATATCAAAGAAAACTTTTGAAAAATCTGAGTGAACAAACAAAGTACCTGATAAAACTTCATTGGATGGCCTGACATCCACTGACGTAGTCGCAAAGGATCTCACTGCACCTTTATTGTTGTAGTTTGGATTCTTTGCATCATTCGGATATCTATTTGGGAAGGCATTTTCATAATGACTCATTTCACCACATTTAAAACAATTTACAGTCTTAGGATCACATTCATTACAATATCGATCCATATATCCAAACTTACAACATTTAAAACACTTCCCAGTTTTGCTAAGACATTCTTCAGGGTGTTTCTTTCCACACTTTTCAAAAACTAAAAATTGGATTTTCTTACCATCAGATTTCTTTGGTGGATTCTTACTCATTGCTTTCCATCGATACCTCTTCTTCTCTTTGTTTCCAAAATACACATGATCATCAGCAAACTCCATCTCTACCCTCTCATCACATCGGAAAAGTTTCTATTAACTTTTGAATTCACTAGAGGCCAACGCCCTTCGATACCTTGGATTCAGTCCTGAGTAAAATCGATTGATTTTTCTATCAATATCCAGAATAAGATTTGGAGCATACCTTGCCAGTCGGGTGAATTTATCTTTATACAAAGCCACTGAATCTTCCTCCTTCTGTTTCAATTCAAGGAATTTATTCTCCATTCTAACTTTCACCACTTTAGGAAAATATTTTTCAAGGAAAATACTTTTAAATTAATCCCACTCTAAGGTTTCAAAATCCTCTCTACCCATGATATTCCTTACCGTTGACCACCACTGATCAGCTTCCCCTTCAAAATGATAAATGGAAAGACTTACCTTTTGATTGTCTGAACATCCCATAAAATTGAATATCTTTTCAAGGTCTTTGATCCATCCTTCAGTTGCTACTGGGTCATAATATCCATTGAATACAGGAGGATGTTGTCTCATAAAATGTTCCAATACTGTCATGTTACATTGTGGTACCTCTATTGGTTCTCTTTTATGGATACCACCACCATTTATTTCCTATGTTACCTGATCCATTACTATCACAAACTTCTTGGTTCCAATCCCTACCATTTTCGGCTATAGTTCTAGAAGGATGTCATTTTCTTGGTGCCTCTCCCCTTCAGTATCCCTGTTCCTTCTGCGGACAACCATTCTAAACAAACATATCTTAGATGAAGCAACATGGTAATCTTTAAATGCTAAAACATTTCAAATTAATCATAGATTAAAAATTATTTATGGTATTATTTTAACATCATCTTAACCCCTAAATTAATCTAAACCATCCTCTGATACCAACTATAAGGATCCGACCTTATTACATACATAATCTTGAATTTAGTCAAGATAACACTTCTTTTTACATTGAGGATCTTTTCAAGTTTAGATATTTAGATAATTGGGAAAATACATTCATAATGAAACACATTATTACAGAGTGGATACCATAAAAATAGTTTCTATTTTTTTCAAAATATAAAACATTAAAACTTAAACATGACTCATTGACAATTATTCAACATTTAACATGGATTCCTTCTTTGTCTTACACATCCATTAACCTGTGAAAATAATTTAAAAACTTGGTATGAGCACAAAATCTCAGTAAGGGATGAAAATGGAAGAAAGAGCACATTAGTCCATGAATACTCGTAATGTATGAAAGCATTTAAAAAAGACATCATTATCACCCATATATACTTACTTTATGTAACATGAGATTTACACAAGATCCACACAAAACATGAGAACGTAAATATAATCATAAAGGTATCTTGGGGCATTACTTACAAGATGTTGTAACCCTCTCAGCTACCTTATAATTTGTAACCCTCACGGCTACCTTACTATTTGTGTAACCATCACAATTACACTTGGAGTAATCATACGGCCGACCTCCAACTTACACATACCCAATTAATTGGAGGGAGATATAGGTTCCAACCATAATCATAAATAATTCCCAAGAACCAAAACATAATCATACCATATGAATAATTCCATAAAAACATTTCTTGGTAATTTCATAAAACTGAATTTAAAAAGATGATTTTTAAAGAAAAGACCCTTATAAATATCATAAAATTGATGAGAGACTTAATAGAGTGGATGGAGTATGTATATATACTATAAATACACATAATAAAACATAATATAAACAGAACCCATCACAAAAACAATTTAAATAGCACATAATTAATGAAGTAGAAGGTTAACCCAAAGAATGGAAATCGGGTTAAGAATTCTCTTACCTCATGTTTGTCTTAATTCAAACATGTTTAAAATTAATGTATAATGGTTAAAATAGTGTTATTAGTATTTTATAGAAACATTTTCATGTTTATAACATCTTATATTATCATTTCAAAACATCATTTCACACTTTAATTATTAGTATTTTGTTCCTTGCAATGTTTTTGGATGAGTTCTTTACATGATTTCTATGATTGGTTCATGGTGGACGTTCTTGTTGATTGGAAGTGAAACTCCAGAATTGGAATGGAGTAGTATTTACATATATCCATTAAAATAAATTATACCATTTATCATTTGAATTCTTACATGAGGATGATTCATATGTTAGAACATTAAGGATTTTCATTTAGATCATTTTTGTGGTTCTTTGATAATAACGACCTCATTTCGTTTTATAAATTAAAACCATGATTAAAAAAGAATTCCAGAACCATGGATAAGAAATAATAGATATATTATAACTTGGTTAAACCATAAAAATGGTTTCATAAACAGACTTGAAAGATTTAATGAAAATTTAAATCACATCATCCACGATGTCGGTAATTCGACACATCACGGACAATGTTTTTATTCCTTGAATAAGTGGAAGAGGAGAAAAATAATGATGATGGATTTTCCATTAACATGAGAACATCCAGAATTCACATTATTTATGGATATTTCATGCCACTTGGGTAAGAATATATGAATAAATAATGAGAAAGGAAATCAAAATAAAAGAATAATTGAGAAATCCCTTACAAAAATTTGGCAGCCTAACGGCTACGCAACATGGTTTTAGAAAATATTAAAAAGAGAATGCACAAGGGTCACCCATCCCGAAATGAATCATAATATATATTAGATCAAGAATAATAAGGAAATTAGAACATGTTATGGAAACTTTAAAGTTATACCACATAAAAGAGAACTTGAATGGAAAAAGAAAGAAATTGAGAATTTTCTTACCTTGTAGAGTAACCCTTAGAACTTGAAGGTTGGGACCTTGGGGGCTTGATTAAACCTTGGGAGGACTACTAGTAAGGTAAGGATTCCAAATCATCATTGAGGAGGAATTGGGAATGAAGTTAATGAAGAAATTGGTTGGAATTTATAAGAAAAGTAAGGGAATATTTTAATAATTTCCAAGGGACACCTCATGGGTGGTATTTGAAAAACCATGGGCTTGCCCATGGTATTTTCCCATGGTATAAGCCACTTGGGACACCTCACATAGTATTTAACTATACCCAAGTCAAAAATATTTATGACATCATTATTACATCACTAATGATGTCATTAACACACCGAAACTAAAAACAGTATTTTTTACTATTCACCAAAAAATCAAATGTTTTAGAAAAATTCCCAAAATTCATCCTAACCATTTATCGATGCGTATATTTTAAAAATGAAGTCAATTTTTTGTAAATAATTTTCTAAATATTTTTAATTTAATTTTTATATAAAATCATACTTATTTCAAAAATTAATTATTTAGAAACTATAACTTCTTTTATATCACATTGAAAAATTAATCAAGATGTCATTTTCTTAAATCCTTAATAAAATAAAATAATAATACAATTTACTATTAATTAGGGTCATATTACTATTCATATTACTATTCATAAGGGTATGTTACTATTCACCAAAAAAAACAAGTTGGTTCCTATAGACTCCAAATAACATACTAAACACAATTATAGATTATAGTTTCTTGAAATTCAAAACATAGAAGTAAAAAAGTTAGGTTTTAAAGGCTAGTTAAAAATATTTACTTAAAAAAAAGTTCCTTGAATTTATATTTATTTTTATAAAAACATGGGGTGTTACATTATCCCCACCTTCTGGAAATTGTGTCCTCGCAATTTTATTTACTTATTAAACAAGTGAGGGTAATTTTCCCTCATATCATTTTCAGACTCCCATGTTGCTTCTTCAACCATGTGGTTTCTCCACCAAACCTTTACCTGGTGGATTAACTTATTCCACAATACCTATTTTCTTCGATCAAGAATCTGAACTGGTTTCTCTTTGTAAGAAAGGTTCTCTTCCAGCTGAACTGCTTCTGGGCTCAAAATGTCTGATGAATCTAGAGCATACTTTCTCAACATTGAAACATCAAAAACATTGTGTACCTGAGAAAAACTCGGAGGTGGAGCTACTCGATATGCAACTGGTCCAACATTCTCTAGGATTTAAAAAGGTCTGATGAACGGTGGACTTAGATTTCCTTTTTAACCAAAAAGCATCACACTTTTCCAAGGAGAGATTTTAAGGAAAACATGGTCACCTACCTCGAAAAACAAGTCTTTCCTTCTATTATCTGCATAACTTTTCTACCTACACTGAGTTGTCCTCATGTGCTGTTAGATCATCCTCACTTTCTCAGCCACTTATTTTACTAATTCTGGCCCCATCAACTTTCTTTCACTAACTTCATCCCAAAACACTGGAGTCTGACACCGCTTCTCATACAAGGCCTAAAAAGGTGCCATCAGAATACTGGAATGAAAACTGTTATTATATGAAAACTCAACTAAAGAAAGATGTTGATCCCAACTTCCATAATAGTCCATTGAACAAGCTCGAAGCATATCCTCTAAAGTTTGAATCGTTCGCTCTAACTACCAATCTGATTGAGGATGAAAAGTTTTACTCAAATTTAACTATGTTCCCAACGACATCTGAAGTCCCTTCCAAAATTTAGAAGTGAACCTGGGATCTCAGTCAGATACAATGGAAAGTGGAACTCCATGTAACCTGACAATCTCCTTGAGGTACAATCGAGAAAGTTGATCCAAATACATTTTATCTCGAATAGAAAGAAAATGTGAAGATTTTTTCAGTTGATCAACAATAACCCAAATCGCATTTTTACCTCGAGAAGTCTTTGGTAGCCCTACCACAATGTCCATGGATACATTCTCCCATTTCCATTCTGGCACTGGAAAAGGCTGATGCATCCCCTTCGGTAACTGCCACTCAGCTTTAACCTATTGAAATGTCAAACATTTCATGGTAAAATCAGCAATATCTCTTTTCATTTCATCCCACCAATAATACTCCTAAAGGTCATGGTACATCTTAGTACTGCTAGGATGAACAGAAAATGGAGAACTATGAGCTTCACACAAAAATTATTTCTTCAACTGAGAATCACAAGGCACACAGAACCTTTTACCAAATCTCAAAACACAATATTTATCAAGATTAAATTCTGTAAACTTACCCATTTTAACCAATTTTACCTTTTTCAATAGCTCGTGGTCTTTTTCCTATGCTTTCTTAATTATGTTAGATAATGAAGACAACACTGAAACCTGAAACAAAACAAAGGTATTCCCTGCACCAAAAACTTCCAATCCAAAATTCATCAAATCATTAATCAAGGTATCATGTTCCAAACATAGCATGTTTAATGATGCCTTGTGTTTCCGACTTAAGGCATCCACCACTTTTTTTACTTTTCTAGAATGGTAATTGATAGTGTAGTCATAATCATTTATCAATTCTATCCATATTCTCTGCCTCATGTTTAATTCCTTATGAGTAAATATATACTTCAGACTTTTATGGTCAGTATATATTTGACAATTGGTTCGGTATGAATGATGCCTCCAAATTTTCAAAGAAAAAACCACAGTTTCCAATTCCAAATCATGTGTGGGATAATTTAACTCATTAATTTTAAGTTGTCTCAAAGCATAGGCAATTACCTGATCATTATGCATCAAAACACAACCAAGCAACTTCAAAGAAGCATCACTATAGATGACAAACTCACCATTCCGGGAAGGTAAGTTCCAAACTGGGGCATTCACCAATCTCTTCTTCAGTTCCTAAAAAAACATCACATTACTCTATCCAAACAAATTTAACCCCTTTTCATGTTAACTTAGTTATTGGGCTAGATAACTGTGAAAAGTTCTTAACAAACCATCAGTAATATCCTGCTAACCAAAGAAAACTATGAAGCTCTGTAATATTTGTGGGTCTTGACCATTCATCAACTACTTTTGTTTTGGTAGTATCAACTGTTATTCCATACTTATTTATAATGTTACCAGGAAAATAAATCTGTTGCAAACAAAAAATCACACTTTTTGAATTTTCCATACAGTTTCTTTTCTTTTAATGTTTGTAAAACAACCCTTAGATGTTTTTCATGCTTCTCTTTATTTTTAGAAAATATCAAAATGTCATCAATAAATACAACCACAATATTATCCAATAACTCATTAAATACTCTATTCATAACATTCATGAATACAACAGGTGAATTAGTTAATCCAAATGGCATAACAACAAATTCATAATGCCCATATCTAGTATGAAAAGGCTGTTTTTGGGATTTCATCCTCCTTCACCTTCAGCTGATGGTATTCGGATCTCAATTCAATCTTGGAAAAGTACTGAGCTCCATGGATCTGATCAAACAATTCATCTATATGAGGCAAAGGATACTTGTTTTTAACAATGATGTTATTCAAAGATATATAATCAATGCAAAGTCTCATGGAACCATATTTCTTTTTAACAAACAAAATATGGGCTCTCCATGGAGAAGTGTTAGGACGAATGAAGCCTTTTTCAAGAAAATCCTGCAACTGATTTTTCAATTCAAGAAGTTCTATTGGATCCATACGATATGGGGGTTTTGAAATTGGTTTTTCATTAGGAACTAAGTCAATTTTGAATTCGACTTCTTGGTCAAGTATGACACCAAGTAACTCATCATGAAAAACATGAAGGTATTCATTTACAACTGGTATATCATTAATTTGAATAGTTCCCTTATTTTCAAAAATATGAGTAAGATAACTTTCATTTCCATATTTCAATAGTTTCTCAGCTTCCTGATATGTTATCAATTGTATGGGTTCATTCTTGTATACAAACTGAAACTCTTTCTGAAAACCAACTTCTTTAGCTCTACATTCAATTTTAGCATGATAATCAGAAATCCAATCCATTCCCAGAATAACATCAAACTCAACTAAGGGTAAAACAACAAGGTTTTCAGGTAAAGTCTTTCCAAAGACAACAATAGAAAGATTCTTGTAATTATTCTTTGCTATAACATTTCCCCCTGTTGTTTTAATTACAAGTTTGGGTCTCATTTGTTGAGGTGATATTTCCAATTTATGAGAAAATTTCTTAGAGATGAAGGAATGTGTAGACCCTGTATCAAACAAAACTTTAGCAAAATCTGAGTAAACAAGCAAAGTACCTGTTACAACTTCATTGGATGGCCCGACATCTGCTGATGTAGTCACAAAGGATCTCACTACACCTTTCTGCTTGTAGTCTGTCTTCTTTATATCATTTGGATCTATCTTTGGGAAGGAATTTGAATAATAACCCATTTCACGACATTTAAAACACTTTAGAGTCTTAGGATCATTTTCATTGCAATCTCGAGCCATATGTCCAAACTTACCACATTTAAAACACTTCCTATTTTTGCTAAGACATTCCCTATGGTGTTTCTTGCCACACATTTCACAAACTGAAAATCGAATTTTCTTACCATAAGATTTCTTTGGTTGATTCTTACCCATTTTTTTCCATCTAGACCTCTTCTTCTCTTTATTTCCAAAATACACGTGATCATCAGAAAACTCCATCTCTACCCTCTCAGCACATCGTACAAGTTTCTCGTAACTTTTTAATTCACAGGAGGCCAACACCCTTCGATGCCTTGGCTTCATTCCAAAGTAAAAGTGATTGATTTTGCTATCAAGATCCAGAATAAGATTTAGAGCACACCTTTCCAGTCGGGTGAAGTTCGCTTAATACACAGCCACTGAATCTTCCTCCTTCAGTTTCAATTCAAGGAATTTCTTCTCCATTCTAAGTCGCACCACCTTAGGAAAATATTTTTCAAGGAAAATACTTTTAAATTAATCCCACTATAAGGTATCAAAATCCTCTCTACCCCTGATATTCCTTAACATTGAGCACTACTGATAAACTTCCCCTTCCAAATGAGAAATGGAAAGACTTACCTTTTTATTGTCTGAACATCCCATAACATAGAATATATTTTCAAGGGATTTGATCCATCCTTTAGCTTCTACTGGTTCAGAGGATCTATTGAATGCAGGAGGATGTTGTCTCATAAAATGTTCCACTACTGTCATGTTTCATCGTGGTACCTCTATTGGTTATCTTGCATGGATGCCACCACCATTTATTTCCTGTGTTAGCTAATCCATTACTGTCACAAACTACTCGATTCTAATCCCTACCATCCCGGGATGTAGTTCTGGAAGGATGTCATTCTGTCGGTGCCTCCCCTATTCAGTATCCATGTTCCTTCTATAGACAACCATTCTAAACAAACATATCTTAGATGAAGCAACATGGTAATCATTAAATGCTAAAACATTTCAAATTAATCATAGATTAAAAATCATTTATGGTATTCTTTTAACATCATCCTAACCCCTAAAGTTATTTAAACCATCCTCTAATACCAACTATAAGGATCCGACCTTATTACATAAATAATATTGAATTTAGTAAAGATAACACTTCCTTTTACATTAAGGATATTTTCAATTTTAGAGCTTTAGAGAATTTTTACAATACATTCATAATGTAACACATTATTACAGAGTGGATACCATAAAAATAGTTTTCATTTTTTCAAAATATAAAACATTAAAACTTAAACAAGACTCCTTGACAATTATTCCATATTTAACATCGCTTAATTATTTGTCTTACACATCCATTAACCTATGAAAATCATTTAAAAACTTGGTATGGGCACAAAATCTCACTAAGGGATGGAAATTAAAGAAATAGAACATTATTCTATGAATACTCGTAATGTGTGAAAGCATTTACAAAAGACATGTTTTTCACCCATATATACTTACTTTGTGTAACATTAGATTTAAAAAAGATCCAAAAAAAACATGAGAACATAAATATAATCATAAAGTTATCTTGGGGAATTACTTACATAATCTTGTAACCCTCTCGGCTACCTTTTAATTTGTAACCCTCACGCATACCTTACTATTTGTGTAACCATCGTAGTTACACTTGGAGTAACCATACGGCCGACCTCAAACTTACACATACCCAATGAATTGGAGGGAGATATAGGTCCCACACTTCATAATAAATAATTCCCAATAACCAAAACATAATCATACCATGTGAATAATTCCATAAAAACATTGCTTTGGAATTTTGTAAAACCGAATTTAAAAAGAAGATTTTTAAAGAAAATCACTTTATAAATATTATACAATTGAAGAGAGACCTAATAGAGTGTATGGAGTATGTATATATACTATAAATACACATAATAAAACATATTATAAACATAACTCATCCCAAAAACAATTTAAATATCACATAAATAATGAAGTAGAAGGTTAACCCAAAGAATGGAAATCGGGTTAAGAATTCCCTTATCTCAGGTTTGTCTTACATCAAACTTGTTTAAACTTCCTGAATAATGGTTAAAAGAGTGTTATTAGTATTTTAAATAAACATTTTCATGTTTATAACATCTTATATTATCATTTCATAACATCATTTAACCCTTTAATTGTTAGTATTTTGCTCCTTGCACTGTTTTTGGGTGAGTTCTTTACATGATTTCTATGATTGGTTCATGGTGGACGTTCTTGTCGATTGGAAGTGAAATTAAAGAATTGTAATGGAGTAGTATTTTAATATATCAAGTAACATAAATTATACCATTTATAATTTTAATTCTTACATGATGATGATTCATAAGTTAGAACATTAATGATGTTCGTTTAGATCATTTTTGTGGTTCATTGATAATAACGACCACATTTCGTTTTATTAATTAAAACCATGATTACAAAAGAATTCCAGAACCATGGATGAAAAATAATAGATATATTAAAACTTTTTTCAACCATAAAAATGGTTTTATATCCATACTTTAAAGAGTTAATGAAAATTGAAATCACATCGTCCACGATGTCGGTAATTCAACACATCACGGGCAATGTTTTTATTCCTTGAATAAGTGGAAGAGGAGAAAAATAATGATTATGGATTTTCCATGAAAATGAGAAAATCCATAATATACATAATTTATCTAAATTTCATATCACTTGAGTAAGAAGATATTATGAAAGAATGAGAAAGGAACTCAAAATAAAAGAATAATTGAGAAATCCCTTACAAAAATTTGGCATCCTAACGGCTACGCAACATGGTTTTAGAAAATATTAAAAAGAGATGGGAAAAGTTTCACCCATCCAGAAATGAATAATAATATATATTATATAAATAATAATAAGGAAATAATAACATGGTATGTAAACATGAAAGTTATACCACATAAAAGAGAACTTGAATGGAAAAAGAAAGAAATTGAGAATTTTCTTACGTTGTAGAGTAACCCTTAGAACTTGAAGGTTAGGACCTTGAGGGCTTGAGGAAAATTTGGGAGGACTACCACTAAGTTAAGGAGTCCATATATTTGTTTAGGAGGAATTGGTAATGAAGTTAATGAAGGAATGGGTTGGTATTTATAGGAAAAGTAAGGGAATATTTTAATAATTTCCAAGGGACACATCATGGGTGGTATTTGCAAAACCATGGGCTTGCCCATGGTATTTTCCAATGGTATAAGCCATTTTAGACACCTCATATATTATTTAACAATACACAAGTCCACCAGATTTATGACATCATTATTACATCATTAATGATGTCATTAACACATCGAAAATAAAAACTGTATTTTTTACTATTCAACGAAAAATCAGCTATTTTAGAAAAATTCCCAAAATTCACCCTAACCATTTATCAATGTGTAGATTTAAAAAATGTAATTCCGTTTTTTGAAAATAATTCTCTAAATATTTTTAATTTAATTTTTAAATAAAATCATGCTTAATTCAAAAATTAATTATTTAAAAACTATAACTCCCTTTATATCACATTGAAAAATTAATCAAGATGTCATTATCTTAAATCCTTAATAAAATAAAATAATAATACAATTTACTATTCATTAGGGTCATATTACTATTCATAAGGGTTTGTTACTATTCACCAAAAAACAAGTTGGTTCCAATAGACTCTAAATAACATACTGAACACAATTGTAGATGACAGTTTCTTGAAATTCAAAACATAGAAGTGGAAAAGTTATGTTTTAAAGGCTAGTTAAAAATATATACTTAAAACAAGGTTCCATGAATTTCTAGTTATTTTTAGAAAAACTTGGGGTATTACACAGTTTACCTTTGGAGGCCCTATTAACATTCACTTTGATCCATCTTAGAAGTGGGGGTTTCCAGAATACAAAAAAAATGTGTCTTGGTTGTCTGTATAAACCATTAATCTGAAGAAGATGTAGGATCTCAAAGTCACCAATAGTGTTGTCACATCATGATTTCTGAATTGAGGTAGCATCACGAATAACAATGAGAATCCACATATGACCTGCATTAAACTTGAATGAGACATTTTTATGAAGAATTTTATTTCTATCATACCATATCACATAGAGGATATCAGCAACAGCAGTCAAGAAAAGATTCTTGATTTGTTGAGAAGATTCAAGTTCTACACAATGCTGCAGATGGGAGCTGATTCAATCATAGAGTAACCATATGCAATTAAATTTGTCAAAAATATAATTCCAAAGAGCAGAAGCGGTATCACAAGATAGAAACGTATGGTTGTCATCTTCTCTATTTTGGTTGCATAGGCGACATTTAGAACAAAGTTGAATCCCAAAATTTTGAAGGAAAACTTCAGTGGGGACTCTGTTATGTGAAATATGCCAAACAATAGTAAGTTTACAGGGTTTAATCCAAGGTTTGTTGAAAAATTTTAACCAAAAAAAGTCAGAATCAGAATTTATGAAATTGTAATTATAAAAACTTTTGGAATCAAGAACACCATTATGAGAAGGCTCCCAAATAAGAAAATCTTCAGAGGTGGATTAGGGTAATTTTCAATAACATAGCTGATGTTATCTGGAAGGTTGATGTTATGGGAATTAAGAACTTCTCTTGTAGTATATTTGGTGTTAACTGGAAGAGAATTGGGAGGCATTATGGATATTAAAGGAGCACCAGTCCAGTTATCAAGCCAAAAATTCATGGCGGAATATATACTAACCATCCATCTAGAATTGTTCATGATTTTTGTAAAATATTGTCTAATGGATGGCCAGATGGAAGAAGTGATATAATTCAATTTGGAATTCTTTAGTTTATAAAGTAATCTTTTTTTGAGAAAAGAAATGGAATCAGAGTTGTTGTAAAGTAACCTCCATGTGATACTTGCTTAAAGAGCATCATTAAAGAGTTTCATATTTTTTATTCCAAGACCACCTTTGTCTAAAGGTATACAAAAATTATCCCAAAGAATGGTCACAATATTTCTTCCAAGAGTGCTTCCAGTCCAAATAAAATTTTTATGCAAAAATTTATTTTCTTGAGCAGACCAGCAGGTGTTTGTAAATCATTAGCGAGTAGACCATTTTTTAAGATAATTGTAGATTTCACAAGATAGATCCTTCCATCCATAGAGAGGGGTTTACCGTTCCAATATGAAAGTTGAGTGATGATTTTCTAAATAATTTAGGAAAAGTAACTGGATTTAGGTCATCCCCAAAAGATGGGAACACCAAGATAGGTGAAAAGGAAGGAACCTTCCTTGATTCCTAAATTGTTGATGATAGTGCATTTTCGGTTAGAAGAGAAATTTTTCCCAACTAAAACAAATTATTTGTTCTAGATTATAGTTTGACCAAAGATTTCTTCATAATGAGATAGAGAATTTTTAATATTTTTTATATTATATTTATCACCTTGTAAGAACAAGATGATATCATTAGCATATAAAATATGTGTGGGAACATTTAAGTTTCTATATGACTTAATAGGTTTAATCTTGTTTTGATCAATAAGTAAAATGAGTAATCTACTTAATTAATCTTTTAAAATAGAAAAAATAATGGAAGAAATGGGGTCTCCTTGTCTAAAACCCTTGGTGCAATTGAAGAATCCCTTAGGGGAACCATTGACAAGGATAGATATGGAGGCTGATTTGAATAAAGAGGTTATAGTACTGATGAGAGAGTTATTAAAACTAAATCTCTTGAGAACTATGAAAATTAAACTCCAGTCAATGGTATCAAAGGATTTCCTAATATCAAGTTTAAAGGAAATACTACTCCTCTAGTGGTTTTTTTAAGATATTGGTTCATTTCGATGCAAGGCAGATGAAATCTTTTTATAGACCTACCCTTGATAAATCCAAATTGATTCCAAGAAACAATTCTATTTTATATGGAAGTAAGCCTATTAGCAATAAGTTTTGAAATAATTTTATAAAGGGTGTTGATGATTCTTATATCAAGTATGTTATTCCCCCTTTCATTTAGAAACCCAATGTTTATGAATGTATCCTTATGAGATGAAACTCATTCCTTTTTATGGGTTATTTATGTTCATGATTTTCATATGTTGTATGTGACATGCATAATAATGTAAATTTTATGATGTGACGGGTGCACCCGTAATTATATAGTGCAATGTTAATGTTATGATGTGATGGGTGCGCCTAGAATTATATAGAGCTCCAATGCATTGGGTAAAGTGAATAACCTCATAATTAAAGTGAAATATGTGTGAACGTGGAGTTATATTTGTTCACAATGATATGTGGTATTTGACCACTATGACATGATGTTTCATTTTTATACATTTCCATATTCCAAGTCTTATCTTAATTCTTCCTCTCATGATTATGATCTTATGCCTATGTTATTATGATAATGATTATTCTTAACCCATGTTATATTTTTATATATCCTTTTAATTGGCTTTTATCTCACCCCTTTTTGATGTATATCCTCATGTGACTAATTGTATTAAGGATAACACAAGGGACAATAAGAAGTTAGAGAAGAAGGAATTAAATAAATGTTTATATTTTATATTGTAAAAGTTATGTATGGTTCTAATTTTCCCAAGAAACTAAATATTTGGATCCTCAATATGTAATTTTTTTATGTTATTTATCTTTAAAATGATGTAATAGTATTGACGCATTCCTGTCATAGGGCGCGGTAAAAGAAAATTTATTTTTCAAATGTAGCACAGTGGCTGACCAGGGTCGCCTCGCTTGAGGAGCGTTGCAGTCGGTTCAATCCCTTATTCTAATTCACCTAATCTAATTATTTTTTTAATATTTATTGAAAACAATGTTTTTGGATTTTTTTGGAAAAACATGAAATTAAAATAATGACATGAATAATTTAAATCTAGATGCAAACAAAATGAAATTAGGGATAAAAGGTCTTGGTCCTAGGGTTGGATAACACAGGTTCATTCATCATTTTATTCGTTGATTAAATTAAATTTTATAATTCATTTATTAAAGTGTCATTAATGAATTACTTTCCCTTTATTATTGAGTGTGTGAATTTATCATGCATCCAGCACACCAAACCACACCTCCTCCAATAGTCAACTAGGATAACACCTCAACCAATAATGATATCCCAAAAAGACCTGGATCCACCATATGCCATTTTATTTCCTATAAAAACCACAAATCCACCATATTAAGGGTTTTCTAAAGAGAAGGTAGGGAAAGGGAATTAATCAAGGAAAATAAATGGAATAGTAAATAGTGTCATGGTGGACGACCGCCACACCCGTGAAATATTCTCACCTCAACCACAAAGAGAATAAAAACATTTCCAATTTGAAGAAAAATAATTAAGAACAACATGAAAACCTCCCCTAGATCCAGGACTTGAGTTACTCACTTTTTATGTAAAAGTGGATAGAGATCACGATGGAAAGATGGAAGAGAGAGAATGATAATTAGAGTTGGAAGAGAAAGAAAGGTGGAAGAAGAAATGGGAAACACTTTAATAAAAAAAGATGAATTTGATAAATGTAAAAGAAAACTAAAATAAAATGAAAATAAAGAAATAAAGTTCCTAATTGGCCCTTGTCCTCTTCTCCTTGGTGCCCCGGATGGTGTGAGGATGGGAAGAAATGATTTGAGAGGTAGGAGCTCCTCTCCTTTTATAGGAAGATTTATGTACTATAAATGTTGAAACGTTTTTTACCCATTAATTGGCCAATTCACACATTAAATACTTCAAAAAAGTTTTTTATAAATATTTTTTAAGTTCACATTCCAAATTTGAACACATTTTTCTATGTTATGTTTGAGTTATGAATTTTTCATTGGCGGTTTATTTTTCTGGATGTTGGTTCGAGGAAGCTTCCTTGAACAATATGTCGTTCAATGGAAAACATAATGGATTTAAAACTCCATTAAATTTAATTTTTGAATGTTAAATTGAGTCTTATTTCATCCCCAAATGTAATAACCTCATTTAAAGGTGTTTAGAGTGAATGTTTCTTCTGTTACGAAGTTGGGGTTCATGTTTTCTACTTGGAAAAATCTTCAAATTCATTGATTTTTTTAGGCCTTTAGATGATCGAATCAACCCCTGGTCCAGAAGAAAAAGTTGAAGGAAATAAAATAATTATTCTAAAAAATATATAATCTCAAAACCTCAAAATATATTTAATGATAAATGACCAAAATGCCCCTGTGATAACAATCTGTTAAAATTGCAGAATTAGACCATCATTTGCATTTAGGCTCAAAATAACACAAAAACCTAAATATGTAACAATTTCCCATTAAATAACATTATTTTGGGTTCATAAAAATTTAATTACAGTATAAAATATGTGAAAATATTTGCTTCATAAAGTATTGTAAGAAAAATTAGGGTTGTTGTAGTTGGTATCAGAGTCATGATTTAGTTAATTTGGGAATTAGGATTAGATAAACTTAGTGAAAAACCCTAGTATGAGACTAATTATATGTAAGCACAAAATAGTATTTTCTAAACATAGGGATCACATGAGATATTATTTTAGTTTTAATTTCACAAAGGAATAAATTATTTATTCATGACCTATTTTCTTCTTACCTTTTCTATTTTAGAAAATAGTGGGAACCAGGAGAAACCATACCAACAACCTGTGTGAGGGACAATGCAATGATTTCCCAAATGATATCCCCAATGATTTTGGATATGGAGTTAAAAATATCTTGGTGATTCTTAACCATTTGTCTCAGCTTATTAATAGTAACCTAAATAATGTGGAATGTCCTCCTTCACTTAAGAGTGAGCCACTAGATATACAGTGTTTTATATAGCACTGACCACCAATATTTAGTGGATCTTCTAATCCACTTGTTGCGGAACAGTGGGTAAAATCAATGGAAAAAATATTTTTTGTGTTTCACCTTCTGAGATGGATAAGTTTACTTTTTCCATTTATTGTCTCAATGGATAGGCTGACCATTGGTGTTATTTGATTTAGAACACCAAGCTGAGAGATGAAATTGAAGAGATGGAGTGGGAAGACTTTAAAATAATGTTTCTTAATAAGTATTTCCCATGAACTCTTCTTATGAAGATGCAGATCTAATTCATAAAGCTAAATCAAAAGTATTGGGAATATTTCATGACCTATGAAGTTAATTTCATAAATATTTCAAGGTAAGATTCAGGTTTTGTTATCAATAATGATAGAAAAATTGATAGATTATTTAGTGGATTAAAACCACACCTTCAAAAGGTTCTTGAAACTTGAGACTTTTGGAGTTTTGAATAAGTTTTTTGATGTTCTCTAAGAGAATATATGGAGTTTAGATAATAGTCCCATGGCTATGTTGAAAAGAAATGAAAAATTGAGTTTCATGCCGGAGGATTTAATGAGAAATGTGGAAAGAGAACTCAACCACCCACATGTAAAAAATATGGGAAGAAGCATCATGGGAATTTCCTCAAAGGGATGGTTAAATTCTTCAAGTGTGGTAGAGAATGCCACCAAAATCAAGAGTGTTGAAAAAACATGAGAAGGTAGGAGAATGTGGTAGAGTAAATGATAGCACCACATATGGTCCAATGCTACAACTGTAGGGAGAAAGCATACTAGGCAAGACAGTGCACTAAACCTCAAGTTCTCAAGGGTAATCATAATCATCAGCCACCAAAGCCAAAGGATCAAGGTAAGTCTTATTCCATCACTACTATGGAATTGGATCAAGAGAATGAAATCATACAAGGTATACTTACTATTCACTCAAGAATGGAAAAAGTCTTATTTGATTCCAGTTCTATGAATTCCTTTATATCTCACAAGTTTTTTAGAAATATTTAATCAAATCCATAAAACCATGAAGTAGAGATATACATAAAAACACCTAGTGGTGAAATCATTGAAACCCAAATGTTGGACACTTCACCTGTTGGAGTATGTAGGAAGATCTTCTAGAAAATCTCATGATACTTCCCTTTGTGGAATTAGATGCTATAATGGGAATGGATTGGCTCTTGTTATATAGAGAATATATAAACTATCAGGAAAAGGAAATATATTTTCATATTCCAAACCATCCCAGGATCCTCTAAAAATACAAGGAAGATCATGAATCTACTTTGAAAAATCCTTCAATACAATGGGTGTTGATTCCCTATAAATAAGAATACATCAATCAAATGGTTGAGCCAAAGGAAGTGTCAACCTAGGGTAAATTCCCATCATGCAGGAATAAATTGATGTATTTCTCAAAGAGTTACCCAGACTTCCCCTGGATCATGAGGTAGAGTTATCAATAGAACTCATACCTAGAGATACTCCTATATCAAAGTTTCCCTATAGGATGGATCCTATTAAATTTGAGGAGTTAAAGAAGAAGCTACAATAGAATTTGGACAAAGGGTTCATATTCCCTAGTGTATCACCTTGGGGTGCGCCAGTTCTCTTTGTAAAGAATAAGGATGGAATAATGTGGTTGTGTATCGTTTATTGGGAACTTAAAAATATCACCATAAAGAACAAGTATCCTCTTATGAGGATTGGCGACTTGTTTGATCAGTTGAGAGGAGCTCAGTACTTCTCAAAGGTGGATATTAATTCTATATATCATCATCTAAAGGTGAACAAAGAAGATATTTAGAATACTACCTTCTGTACAAGGTATAGAAAATATGATTTTCTATTTATTCCCTTTATACTTACTAATGCCTCATAAATATTCATGTATTTGATGAATAGAGTCATTACACATTACCTTGACAAATTTTTGGTAGTTTTTGTCAATGATATTATCATCTACTCTAAGATAAAGGAGGAACATGAAGAACATTTAAGGCTTGTGTTGGCGACATTGAGGAAGGATAAGTTGTATGCCAATTTCAGCAAGTGTGTTTTTTGGATGAAGCAAGTCACATTCTTGGGACATATGATCACAATTGAGGGAATTTTTGTGGACCCTTCAAAAACCAAGGAAAATAAGGAATGTCTCAGACCCTCTAGTGTCATATAAATCTGTAGTTTTCTTGGCTTAGAAGTGTACTATTGAAGTTTTGTGAGAAATTTCTCATGATTTTCAAGCCTGCTAACTAAGTTAAAAATGAAAGGGGTAAAGTATGTTAGGGAAATATAATGTAAGTTAATCTTTAAGGAGTTAAAGAGAAGGATTATCACTGCACCTGTAGTCACATTACCAAAAAGAAAATAATTTTTTGTGATATACAATTATTCTTACAAGAAATTATTGGGTTGTTTACTCATGAAAAATGATAATTTGATAGCTTGTGCCTCACGGAAGTTGAATATCCATGAGAAAAACTACCCTACGTATGATCTGGAGCTAGCAGTTGTGATTTTTTCCTTGAAATCTGATGGCATTAACTCTATGGTGATAGGTGTGATATATATACCGATCACAAGAGGCTAAAGTATATATTCACACAAAAAGATATCAACATGCATCAAAGGATATGGTTAAATCTAATCAAATAATATTATTTCTCTATTCACTATCATCTTGGCAAGGAAAACAAGGTAATTGATGCTCTAAGTAGAAAATAGTATGCTACTCTATCCATGTTGCAGATTGAGAAAGGCCATATTTTCATGGATATTCAAATGATGGATTTGGAAATCATAATGGTAGGGAATAAACACTATATTTCCCAAATTATTTCTCAACCATCTATCCAGGAGAAGATTAAGGAGGCACAAAGGGATGATATAGAGATGTAAAATATGGTGAATGCAGTAAAAGAAGGGAATCTAAAAGGGTTCCATATTGATGATGATGGTGTAATTTAGTTTGGAATGAGGATTTATGTGCCTTCATCACTCGGGATAAAGAAGGAGCTATTGTACAATGCACATAGTACAACTTTCTCTATCCATCCTGGTAGCACCAATATGTGTTGTGATCTCTAAGAACACTTCTTGTGTGACAACATGACGAAGGAGATTGAAAAATATATATATCAAGGTTCTTGATATGTCATCAAGTTAAATCAGAGCAACAAAATTATAAAGGGATGATGAAACCATTACATATACCCATATGGAAATGGTAGAATATTTCCATGGACTTTTTTATAAGTACCCAAAGACATACAAAGGAAATAATGCAATATGGGTTGTGGTGGACCAACTCACCAAGACTTCTCACTTCAAAACTATTAGGGAAGATTTATTGCTTGAAAAAATTTCTAAGATATATGTGAAGTAAGTGGTGAGACTACATGGGGTTCCACTCTTTATTGTCACTGATTTTGATCCCAGGTTCATATAAAAATTCTAGAGGAGTATTCAACATGCCTTGATCACTGAATTGAATTTCAGCACAACCAATTACCTCCAAAATGATGGGAAATATAAAATAACTATTAAAATGCTCAAAGATATGCTAGGATAATTCTCTTTAGAATTCAAAGGTGGATGGGACCATTATCTCCCATTGGTTGAGTTATCATAAAACAATATCTTCTACTCGAGTATTTAGATAAATCTGTATGAATCTCTGTATGGAAATAAATGTAGAACTCCAACCTATTGGGATAAAGTTGGTGAAAGAAAGATACTTGGACCTAATCTTACGCAAGATATGACAAAGAATGTTCAATTCATACAACAACATATTGAAGATTCTCAGATTCAGCAAAAGGGCTATGCTGAGAACAATCGAAGGGACTTAGAGTTTTGCATTGGAAATAATTTCTTCCTTCTAATATCACCATGGAAGAGAGTCATGTGATTGGGAAAGAAAGGGAAGCTAAGCCTTTGGTACATTAGACCCTTTGATATCCTTGAATGCATAGGATCTGTGGCCTATCAACTTTCATTTCCATCGAATATGGCTCAATTTCATGATGTGTTTCATGTATCACTCCTGAGGAAGTACATATCGAATCCCTCATAGGTACTGAACTTAGAGGTAGTGCAACTAGAAGATGATCTCTCATGTGATTATAAGCTAATAAATATTCTAGACCAGAGAGATAAGGTTCTACACAATAATACAACACACCTTGTCAAAGTTTTATAGAGGAACCATAAGTATGAATAAGTAACTTGGGAACTAGATGAGGCAATGAAGGATAAGTACCCTCACCTGTTTTTGTAAAACTAAATGTATAGGGAGAAATTTCAAAAGGGGGGAAGAATGTAATGACCTGAACTTTTATAAATGGAATTTATCCCTTATTATAGCAATTTCATATAGTATAAAGCACATTAAATCACATAGATACCATAATAAAAGATTTATAAATGAGTAATTAATGAAATAAGAAGTGTTTCTAGAAGTTAAGAAACCCATACCGATGAAATAGTAACTTGACCTTAGGAATAGTAATATGAACCTTATTAACAGTAAACTAGACAAATGAATAGTAACCTCACCCATTAAAGTATAAATAAATTTTAGTCATCTTATAAATAAAAATATTATATAATTATATCATAGTAAAAGTAAGTCAATATTTTAAAAATTATTAAATAAGTGTTGGTATTTTTGTAAGTCATAATTATTTAATTACAATTTTATGATTAATTTAATAATTTAAAAGAAAATTTATTTTCATATATTGTGTTCATAAATTAATATTTTTATGTATTATTATTTTAAGATAATTTTATGAGACCCTAATTAAATTTTCAAAGTGTTGTAAAATCAGTTATAATTTTAAAATCTGTATTTTCCAAGTAAATGGTGGTTTTAATTAAAAAATAAATTACTCATATTTAGAAAATTATTTTCATAAAATGAAATTTATTTTTGAATTATGCACATTGAAAAATGTTTAAGGTTAATTTTTTGGGATTTTTCTAAAATACTTGAATGTTGGTGAATAGTGAAATACGATAATTTACAATAAAAACTAAATAAATGAATTATTGAGTCATGGCTGATGTATATGGATGATGTAAGACCATAATCTCTAAATATACTTCCCCTTTTACTTTATTTAGTCGTTTAATCATCACTATTTCTTACCTTGAGGGAAATTAATAAACTAGTGAATTAAATATTGAGAAAACACCCCTCTCCACCACTATAAATACCACCCCTCACAACCTCATTTCCTCACACATTTCAAGATTAAATACTCTTCCAAATTCTACCAAAAACTCCACTATAGTATTTTCTTAACATCCAAAATATATTGTTCTCATCAAAAGATAAATCCTAGGTTCTTTAAGGAGGATCTCAAGAATAGAATTCAAGAGGTAATTCATCTCTCTCTTTTCTTTCAATTTCCTTTCAAATTTCATTTATTTTCTTCTATTATCCTCATATTATCTTATCCAAATGTCATTATAAATATATTATGCTTCATATAAAGGTATTATATCATTTTAATGGAATATTATTCTTTAAGATACTCTATCTATCTCCCTCTTTTATTAAATGGCCGCTCGTGATGTGTTAATTTACCATCATCATGGTCGATGCACCTTCATTTCCCTCCAATGCCTTCAAGGATATCAATAAAACCATTAAATTTTTGAATAAATATGATAATATTTATGTTTTAAACCTTTTTATATTCTTCAAATAACTAATATGCATGATACTGGATGATAAAATAAAACAAGTTCGTTGTGATCGAAAAACCGCCCAAATTAACCAAAAATGATCATCATTAAATTTTATCTAATGATTCATCATCATGGTATATAACCAAATTATTTATAATATAATTTAAATTTATATAATACCATTTATAACATATAATAACAATTAGGTATATTTATCCACATTTTAAATGAACTTCCATTCATATATACAAATGAACTGATCATGAAAACTAAGAAAATGAACACTTCCGAACGATGAAATTATAATCTATAACTCATAAAAAGGCCCATAAAATAACTTAAATAAACCATAATGAATCATATTAATGTTTAAAAGATTATTTAATTGTTAATTAATGAATATAATGTCATTATATATGACATTAAAGTGAAGAAAGCGTTCAGATACAAGGTAAAGAGAATTCTTGATCCCAACTCTCTTTCTTTGGGTTTTCCCTAATTCACACTATTTTCAGTATGTTTATTCCTTAAAAATAATTCATTCATCGTTATCTTACTTAAAAATAATTCATTCATCGTTATTCCTTATTATGTCAAACATTATGTTTTTCAAATAAACTCTTCTTTCCAAACACACCTTTTACTTCTAAAGATTGTTTCCTTCACTCAAGGTTGATGATTTTATATCAAGTATGTTATTCCCCCTTTTATTTGGGAACCCAAAGTTTACGAATTTATTATTTTGAGATTAAAATCATTACTTTCCCTGGGTTATTTATATTCATGATTTATATATGTTCTATGTTTCATGCATGATAATGTAAATATTATGATGTGATGTGTGCGCCCGGAATTATATAGCACTCCAATGCATTGGGTAATGTGAAGAAACTCTTGAGTAAAGTAAAATATGCATGAAAATGATGCTATATTTTTTCAAAACTATGTGTTTTAGTTGACCACTAATACATGATGTTTCATTTTTATTCATTTCCACATTCAAAATCTTCTCTTAATGATTACTCACATAATTATGATCATATGCCTATGTTATGATGATAATGATTATTGTCACCCCATGTTATATTGTAATCAATCCTATTAATAGGATTTTAGGTCACCCATTTTTTATGTATATCCTCAGGTGACTACTTTTACTAATGAGAACACAAGGTCCAATAAGAAGCTAGAGAAGAATGAATTAAATGAATTTTCATGTTTTATGTTGTAAAAGTTATGTATGGTCCGAATTTTTCAAAGACACTAAACCTTTGGATCCTAAATGTGTAATGTTTTTCTGTTTTTTATCTTTAAAATTATATAATGGTAATTTAATTAAAATTAGGGTCATTATAACCTTTCACAATACGATTTAAAACTAAGGGTAGAAACCCATTTGTGCAATTATTCATCTCATGATAACCTGTCAATGCATCGAGGAGCTATATAAAGTCTAGGCTCCACCCATATTTTCTAGTCCAAAGCATTTCTCATATTGAATAACCAAAATAAATAATATTCCCTATCAAATAACCGTATTGAATGAGGAATATGGATCTATTAATAATTCCCAAATCAATCATTTAACTATTAATGTAGGCACCGTATGTACAATAGTATATAGTTTAGGCAATAGTAATATCCATGATAAATATTATGGATAATAAAAATAAATTCAATGCTCAATGGTCATATGAAGTTGAATGTTTCAAGGGGGATTAAATAATTAATTGAGGAAGTTAATTTGAATATTATCCTTTTCTAAATAAATAATAAACCATCCAGAGTAAGAATAAGGATGTTATTAATACAACAATCCCAAGTGGAGGAAAATAGAGGGTTGTTGTTGTTGATGAAATAAAATATTAACTTTTAAAAATATTCTTGAGGAAAATATACTTTGATTTTGAAAAAAAATTGGAAAAAAAATCTTTAAAAATAAACATTTTAAACTTGAAAATGATTCTTCTAAGAAATGATGGCAGATGAATCCATACGTGTTGTATGAGGTAAAAAAATATTCCTTTTGTATGAAAAATGATCAGAAAATGCCTTATTTAGAAAGTGACAAGAAGATTACTTTGAAAACATTGGTAAAATAAAACAAATAAAAATATATTTACCAAATAATTTTAAAAACAATTTTAAAACATTTTAATAAATAATGGTTTTTAGAATAAAATAGGTTCTCTAACTAAAGAGAGAAATAAAGTCGGGCTTTCTGAAAACATTTTCTAGAACATTTTGAGTACCAAATAATTGAATATTGGTACTAATACTTGATAATGTTAATTAATAATTATAGAATAGTTAAAGGGTTTATTGAATAATGTTTATATAATTTCCTTTAATGTAAATACCATTGAAAGGTCATTAAAGTTATTGTTGAGGTTAATAATAGTTAAACATTACAAAGTGTCTCATACCGCTTTGAAACATCCTAAATCATAACCTCATGAAGGTATAAAATTAAATAAAAGTAATAATATCATGATATTAATGAGGTTAATGATATATCATGTAAATTTAATTACATACACCATATAAAATAAACTAGGTTCATAACAACAATTAAGCCTCAACGAAATGTAAATTGAGACAAAAATCCATTACATATGAATCAAAAGACTCAAAGGATATAATTATAAAATGAAACATATAAATTAATTAATTATATAATATATCAAAAAAATTAGTACTTACACCACACAAAATAATTATGTGGTGAATATGATATTTATCTCACAGATGTAATAGTGAGATGGAAATCCTTACCATACATTTTCTTTTGGGTGAACTTCCTTTAACTTCCTGTATAATAAAATTATGTTAATTTTTTAATTCATTCATAAACTTTTTCATGTTTATAATTAATTTTATTTCACATATTACCATTTTGTGTACAACTACTTAAACATTTAAGTTTACGTCTGGTGTTTTTGACCAAATTTGGCTTATGTGTAAAAAACAACTATTATTGGTCAATTATGGTCAAAGGGGTCATTATATAACATCTCCAGAATAATAAAAATTACATAATTATCATATTTATACATCAATTTTACTTTTAAAATCAATCATTAAATATGGTTATGAAAATGATCCAATGGTACAATCGTGGAGATGGTATGTCATATGTACACATGAGTAACATTCCCATTTTTAAATAATCATTGTGGAAAGAAGGTAAGTAACTCAAATATTTCCAGAATGATAATTATATAATAAATAACATATTATTTAATCATATATACATATATATATATATATAATTTTTTATATAAAAGGAACCACATCATGTCAAGGAAGCGGTAGTCCACACGTCTAAGAACGACGTTATCTCTTTTAAAGTGTGTGAAAGGGAAATAAAGGAGATGATATATATATATATTAAAGAAATATAATTACATAATGAATATATTATTTATGTTTTTCATACACTTATGTTTAATTATAACCATTCATTTATACATTCCATGTATCGTGTGAATGAATCGCATCGCTTTGAGGGGGGAGTAGTCCACACTTCTTCAAACGATGTTATCGTATTAATGTAAAATGGAAAGTATTAAATTTAAGTATTATAAAATGTTCATAGAAGTATAAATAAATAATAAATATAATATTTAACATAAAAAAATATAGTTTCCACCATAATGGCCACCATGAGAGGCGGAAATGGAAAAAATGAACAATCATTGTTTCGTGAGGCAGTAGTTTACCGTACACAAAAATAGTATGTTCACTTCTATTAGATGGAGGTGTTTGTATGTGTATATAGAAAAATTATAACACCAACATACTAGTATATTTATGATAATTTTTTGTACAAGAATTTAAAAAATATATTTTAGGTGGTGGAGAATGGAAATAAAACTAAAAAGCTTGAGAGAAGACGTTACATCTTAATCGGGTAACTACTTTTTGTTTGAACCAAAATCTTCCTTGGATTGATTTATGAAAAAAGTAAGGCTTATAAGTCTAGGGAAGGTATTTTGGGATACTATTTTGTTAGGTAATGGACGAAACTAAGAGGTTTTATAAGTGTAAGGAAGTGGGAGAGGTGGTGGCCTTTATTTGGAACAAAAAGGACTAACTTGGAATTTTTTGAAACAAGTTAGGTGTGCAAGTGTTTTTACCTAAAAAAAGTCAAAAAAAACAACCAATATCAATAATTTAAGGTTATTTTTCAAATTATGGACATAAAATGGTTGTTTTAAAGGTTTCTAGGTCATTTGGTTCCTTAATATAAATGTTTATCCATTTATTAACCTCAATTTAACCTTAATAATTATAATTAATTTTAATCACTTTCACTAATATTTTTCGTAAAAAACAAAGTTTTTATCATTATATAATATAAATTATTCTTATTAAAAATATAGAATCAATTTTTCCAAATTACAATCACAGAAGTGGCAGAAATTAAAATAAAATTAATCCTGTAGACGGGATGACAATGAGGGTTTTTAAAGTAAAAACATCTGAAAGTTTGGTATGTTTTTATAATCAATTTCAAAGTTAAATTGATACAAATAACAAAAATTGTATTAATTTATAAAAATATTATCTAATAAAACTTTAAAAAAAATCAAAAACAAAACTTATCCTTCTAAATTAATTATATTAAAACGTATTTTTGAACTAAAATTCAGTATTTTTAAATATTCATTAAAAATGAAATGTCTCAAAAAAATATAAAAAATTCACCCTAACCAAACTTTTTTGTTTCAATTTCAAATAAGAAGTTTATTTTTATATATTAAATCAATTAAAGTGTAAAAATTCAGATTTAAAATGGGTTCTGTATTAAAAGGCGGTAAAATTGCCTTTATAAAAATATAGGTTTTTATGTGTAAAATTGGTTTTGTTCTTATCTTATGCATATAAAATACAATGTATGAATATCCAAGATATTTTATTGAATATATAACATATATATATAATTAAAATCATTAACTAATTTTAATTAATTGTGTTTATTAAGATAAAACTCCATTGGAAGCATAAAAATGATAATATTTCTTTTTATATCCAATTAGTTATTATTTCATTTCTCATTAATTAGTAACCCATGAATTCATTTTATATTTATATAAACCATATATTTTCATAAGTTATTTAATACTATTCATAACTACTAATATAACGACTAGGTTATATCATAGTATATTAAATAAAAATATTTTAATAATACATTTTTATTTAGTGAAACACGATCTTGCGTGTAACACAAAGTATCGAGGAAGTTCAATCTTGTGTGTATCGTAATATATCAATGAAGGTCGCTCTTTTGTGTAATGAAATCTATCATGGAATGTTTCTATTCCATGTAACGCAGTCCAACATGGTGTTGTGTTCATTTAAATATATATAGAATCTATTTTAAATAGCAAATGTATTATAAAGTATTAGGATATTACCCTATTCACTTGGTGTCACGTGTCATGCATGCTATCGAATACAAGCTTCCTACTTATGTTTTTTTGGGCATCACATCAATCAGGAATATTTCACTTCTATATTAATTTTTTTTAAATTCTTTTTAAAGTTTTCTTTTATAAACATAAATTATTTTATAAATATATTTTTCATGACCTTTGACCTTATTTTAAAAGTTTTTTTAAAAAATAAATTTCTTAATGTTTTCTAAATGGGTCACTTTGACTCCATTTATAAAATGATTGAAAATAAATTATTTCTAACATTTATAACAAGAAAAAATGTTCCCTCTATCATGACCACTAAATGCTTAAATTATTCCTTTTTAAGTTAAAAAGATAATTTTAAAATAAAATGGTTTCTTTAATATTGGAGAAAGTTTTAGATTTTAATTAAGTGTTTTAAAAATGGAATAGATATTTTTCAAAAGAAATGATCCAATTGATCTTTCAAAATCATTTTCCATCTATGATTACATCCTTTTATGTTACTCAAAGTAAAAAAGGTTATTTTCCTCAATAATGTTTTTAATTATATTTTAATGTTATTTCCATTCATCAACCGCAAAAATATTTAGTGTTACTTGCACTCCATTGAGAATATGTTTTGTTTATACCATCCTTATTATTTCTTTGGATGGATTATAAGATTGTAATGGAACCTATTTCTTTTCCATGGGTTAATTGAGATATAAAAAAACATTGATTATTTTTATGATTTAAAAGTGAAATATTCAAAATTTATAATTCATGAATGGTACTTGGACATTATTGATGATGAACAAGTGATCCTAATATAGCTAAAAAGAGTGGTTAATCCCCATTGTATCTCATGGGTGAGTCCGATATAACATATATGATAGGTGATCCCAGATAGTGTCGGGTGATCCTGATATATATTTTATGATGGGTGTGCCTAGATAGAACACCAATGCATTGGGTAATGTTATTTGTCTTTAGATGCAAGAAGGAGGGATTTTTTGGATGGTTTATCCTATGGATTTAAATGGGATACATTTATTTATAAAATTGTTTTAAAACAAGTTATGAATATGATGTTCCAAGATACCAACACATTTTCATTTCTCTTTCTATAGGTTATAAATGTTTCTTTTAATCGAAATTAATATTACATGGATAGTAATTATTGATTCTGATGACTCTTTCCTATGTTGAATACTTATACCATGTTTACATGTTTTATGATCCATATATTGATGGGTTTGAATATTCATACGTTATGCTCATGTACTTTGATTATGTCATCATAACCTTATGTTATTCTTATACTCGCTAGTGACATTTAATTGTTAATTCTTATGTTTACCCTTACTTATCATTTGACCTCATCCTTATTATGATTCATTTATCCCCGCATCATGAAGAATGATGACTAAATGGTTTGTGTTTAAAAAGGTTTATAATGTGATGAGGTTTGTTAGAGATGTTTTAGACTTAATATGGAATATGAAAATATGGGTATGGTGTGATAATACTCACTTGAATTCATAGGAATTATTTATGTAAGACTTTTTCATAATTATCTAAAACTATAAACCTAAAAATTCTATTGGAATATAAGTGTTCCAATATTTCATTTTTTTATTATAATTTTTGGACAGAAAAAAATTGGGTCATGTTTATCAGTATCAAGTCATAAATGTAAATATTATGATTTTAGAACCAAATTCAGGAGTGTGGGTTCAGGACTGTTATAGTTGGTATCCAATTATGGTTTAGATAACTTTAGATATTATAATTTTTTCATGGGATATTATATTAAGAGTTATGGATACAATATTTAATTTTTGAGATTAAGTTTTATTATAAGTTTAAATTCTTTTACACCCTTTTTATGGTTTTAAGTGGTGAGATCTTAAAGTAATTCATGACACTTTAGGATATGTTTTATTGGGTTGAAGTATATGTAAATATTAGGTTTAATGTGAAGTATTCCCTTACATTTTTTTGGAAAAAAATTTAAGTTATTGATAACCTTTATGGTTTATATGATATTGGATATTGAGATAATTATGGTAACACATGTTTTATCATATATACAACCATGGTATTGATAATTGATTCAGTGAATAAGTGATTAATGTTATTTCAGAAGAAGATCACTATTTTTTGGGCATGTAATATGAAAGCTATGACATAACCTTTGAGGTTAAAAAATTGTTTAACATTTAGTTTATTGAGGTTATTTTGGATATAGGTTTATTTATTTATGGAATGATTTACTCAGAAATTTGGGTATTACTCTTAAAATTTATATATTAATATATCATTTCATCATCTGAAGGTTTATTCATTTTTGTGAAACATAATACCTTATTATAACCATTTTGGTTTTGGTTGATGTATAAAAATTATAGGAATGTATGGTTATACTTTTAGGGATTATATGATCCATTGGAAGTTGATTTTAGTATTTCAGGTATGAAAAATTCATCTTGAATACTCATTATTTAGATCCAAAGAATAGATTATGGTGGGAATTTATTAGAGGATGAAATTTTACTTATCAAGTAAATATATTTCCTTATGTTATTATTCTAGATTTTAAGAAATTAATATAACCTAGGAAAAGAATATTTGAAATTAAAATGTTATCATATTACTATTATATCTAATGAATCAATAGTCTTTAAATTCATCATAGATTTATGGTTTTTAGTTGTTGAATTTCTCATGATCATTTACTTTCTTGTGATCAATGCTCTCTATCACTCTCCATAATTATTTGGAAATTATTATTTTTATACATGTCCAAATATTAACCACCAACCTATCTTCTCATATTTTGAAACATAGTATGTGTTATTCCATATGACCTTCATACTTATTTTTCTCTGTTATCAAGAGGATTTTTTATTAACCCTTTTCATGATGTGGGTTTCCAACAAAAGAATTTTTTAAAATGTCCAAACATTGATTACTAAGATAAAGTACAAATTCATAGGATGAAATTTATTAAATGTAGGGAGTATGTAACACACCTCATATTTTAAAATAATAACATTATCTTTGATAGTATTTTTACACGCAACATTGAGCTTAAATGAACTGCGAAATATTATTGTTTTAAATATGGTCATTATAACTTCTTACACCTCCATAAAATATTATTAAATTATTATGATATAATAGAACCATTATATACCATATACTAATATTTTATTATGTTAATTTAATAACCTAAATTCATCTCCTCTTCCATCAAATGAGAAATGAAATCATTATTTTTGTGTACAGTGAACTACCTTCTTACAAACTGATGTCATTAGGTTTTCATTATCAAATCCCATGGATTATTATAATGGTGGATTTAAAGTATATATATGATATTTATAACATAATATTACTCCTATAATTATTATATCACATATACCATCTTAAATTCCATTCCACAGTGGATATGATAATATCACTCATTTGTACAGTAGACTACCGCCTCACAAATTGATGTGATGTGTTTTCACTAACGCTTTATAGGGAAGGTAATTAAGATAATGTTAATGAATATGTGTGATATATATTAAATAATTATGATATTAATTATATATTTATTGTTAACATAAGTTTTTATATCATTGTGTTTCTTAGCTTTCCACTCACTGAAAAATGATAATGTCATTCGAGCGTACGTATGGATTACCACATCCGCAAAGTGAAGTGGTTCTTTTTTCATCTGTACGTTACATGGATGATATATATAAGTATATTTAATGAAATAATATTGTATTTAAGTTATTTTTTTCATTTTTTAATTATAAAACAATACTTACTATCTTTCTATAATGATAGTTGAAAAATGGAAATGTTACTCATGCGTGCGTACGACCAACTATCTCCAGGATTATAACATATATCATTTTTCATAAACATATTTTATTAATAGTTTTAAAATTATAATTCATTATTAAATATTATAATTAATTCAATATAATTTTTTTTTATATGATGAAACAATGACCTCTTTGACCACAGTCAACACACTAAATTCATCTTGAAACAATGAACCAAACATCCTTAAAACACCCAATGTGGACTAAACTAATTAAGGATTTAAATATGGCATTAAAAATAAATAAATAAAATAATTTCTATATAAGATATTAAGCCTATAAAATTTTCTTAAAAAATAAAATAATTGATATATTTTTACTATACATGAGTTAAAGGACATATATGGAAAGTATGGATTTTAGGTAAGGGACTTCATCTCAAATTCCCATAATTGAGGCATATGTTAATGTTATGAACCTAATTTTTTTATATGGTGTATATAATACCCATTTTACATGTAAAATAATTAATACTTCATATATAATGTTATTTTAAGTTTCAATTTTAATTATTTAATTCAAGGGTATTTGATATGAAGTTACCAAGTGGTAAAGAATTTCATAACTCAATTTCTTTTCATTGAGTTACATTATTTATTCATTATCATTAATATCATTAGTTTATGTGTTTAATGAATTTTTATTATAATATGTTTTATCTCCTCTTGTTTTATGTGGATTTAAATTTGATATAAAAAATTTATTCACAGATTAATTTTCACTTCAACATTATGATCATTGTAAGGGTTTCTCGTATCAAATTGTATTATTTGGGACCTATGGTATGTTATACACCTAACTTATTTTATGAGGTGTATCTAATGAAACTTTCATATATTATATCATAAAAATAATTACATTAATTATATTTAAATTATCATTTGAATTTATTCTTTCATGGGGCTTACGATTGAGGAGTTACCATTGTAGTAAATGAATTATTATACAATCACTTTTCTTTTTAGGATTTTTTATATTAAAGGTTATTTTGGAGGAAATAATATGATATTATTTTCTTGAACCAAATTTCTTTTATTTTACTCTATTTATGAATGCATTTCACTTGTTTAATTTATATTTCCTCCATTATTGATTCAAGAAATATCAATAAATTTTATGGTAAGTGATACTGATCTTGTATCTTTCTTTTAGATTGAGAATATTTCTCTTCCATATCAATGTTTTCTAAAATGTTTTAAAAATTGTTATTTTATACACATAAATGATTTCATATATATATTTTTTCATGATCTTTGATATTATTTTAAAAGGTTTTAAAAAAATTATTCCTTAACATTTTCCAAATGGGTCACTTTGACTCCCTTTAAAAAATGATTGAAAAGAATGTTTATTTTTAACATTTACTACATGAATGGATTTTCCTGCTATCACAAACACTTAATGTTATAAATATTTATTTTTAAGTCTCTAAGTTTATTTTAAAATAAAATGGTTTCTTTAATGTTTTAAAAAATATATTTTTTAAATAAGTGTTTTCTGAATGACATGGATATTTTCCTAAAGAAATGTTTCAAGTGATATTTCAAAATCATTTGCCATCTATGATTTCATTTTTTGTTGTTACTAAATGTGAAAAGGTTATTTTAGTAAAGAATTTTTTAAATGATACTTTAATGGTTTTTCTATTCATCAATTTTAGCAACTCTTAATTTTACTTACACTCCATTTGGGATATTTTGTATTAATACCATCATTATTATTTCTTTGGATGGATTGTGAGATTGTCATGAAACCCATTTTTTTCATGGGTTAATCGAGATATAAAAGAATATTTATTATTATTATGATTTAAAATAGTATGATTATAAATGGTTTATTCATGAATGGTACATAGAAATTATTGATGACGAACAGGTGAGACCAATGCATCTTATATGAAGGGATGAGCCCCATTGTAGCTCATGGGGGAGCCCGATATAGATTATACAATGGGTGCACCCAGATAGTATTGGGTGAGGTCAATATATCTTATACAGTGGGTGTGTAATTCCCCGAACCCAAAAGACCAGAGCTGGTGCCTACAATATGGTATGAAATTTTTTTTATAACAAGATGATGACAAAATTACACATCACATCTCATCACATAGGATCTACCCAGTCTAGGTTCTATAAAACTAGATACAATCGATACTTTTCTTCAAAACTAAACAAGATAACATAGAATAACTCTAAGTTGAAAAATCTACTAGTCCTAAAAAAATAAATTAAAAACATACGGTGATCATTTAAAATGCTCATTAAGGGGTTTTAAAAATAATTAATAAAATCCTTTTTTAAGGACATCCCTTTAAAATAATTATACATATAAAAAATATTTTCTTAAAATAAAACAACATTTCTTGTAGTACATCATCATCATTTTTCAAAGGTTTCAAGAAATCATTTTTAGGGAAATATCATACACAAGAATTTATATATTAATTTAAAGGATAAAAATAAAACACATTTAAAAATATGTTTACTGGTACAAAAATGCATGGAATGTTGCATATAATTCAGGAGGTGATCAAACTAGATTAAGGGTGGCATGAAAGGGTGTAGTAACTTATTATAACATGAAATAATACTTGCTTAGAATTTCACAAGGAATAAATCACTTATCACGTAAGATAAAATTCATGAAATGACATATTAATTTCTAACTTTTGTATTAAAGTTCTGAAAATAGATGCTAAACATTATTTTTAAATGACTTACTAAGTACTTACATCATTATTCCATGTTCATATATTACAATAATCATAAGTAAGAGATTCTTAACCAAGGATATTCTACTAGTATAATAATCACATGGTTGGTAAAATACTAATCACATAATGAGGGAATTCATAATGTAGTAAAATCATAAACATTCTGTCAAGGCCTCGTTCCAAGACCATACATAATCATTATATCAAGGCCTCATGCCGAGACTATACATAAATTTTTTTTCAATGCCTTGTTTCAAGACCTAGTTTATCTCATGGGACCTACTGATGCATCGAGAGGCTATAATAGGTCTCACCTGTCACATAATAAGTCCTGTTCATTCCTAAAATGTCTAAAAAATATGTCTTTAAATCAAAGTGTCCCATACCACTTTGATTTATTTTAATATTTATCATAGGTGAAATAAATTCATTTAACAAATCAAAGGGTCTCATACCACTTTGATTTATTTTAATCATTATCATAGGTGAAATAAATTCATTAAACAAACCAAGGTTTCCCATACCAATTTGATTTATTTATATCTTATTCATAAATGAAATAAATTCATTAAACAATCCAAAGTGCCCCATACCACCTTGGAAAGTTTAGTTATTAATCTATATATTATCATAGAAGATATATCCCAAACTTGAAATAACTTTCTATGTTTATAAATAAAGTGAATCATGTAATAAATGTAAACTTTAATCTGAAAATTGAATGGCTTATCAGTTATACTTTAGAATATGGATATATTAAATTTTTCAATGACATGCATGCACAAATAGACACGCTTTTTCACATGTGATGATAACTGATGCACATAAAATAATATATTTTTTAGGTTTGTCACATAAAATAATAACCCTTAAATTCAAAACCCTAGTTTCATGAAATTAAACATTTTATATAAAAAATACATGTTTTTGAATTTAATATACTTATCATTAATGTTTAAACCATACACTGATAAGTGGGAGTGAAAAAAAAATTAAATCATAAACTTTAATATTTAATAGTATTCATTATGGAAGATTAATCATGAATAAAAATATAATATTTATAAATTTATAACATTCATTTCGTGTGAGATATTGATTTATAAGAAAGTAATTAAACATACTTCACTATATGTGTTTATGCATGTATATATAAGTATTAAACAAAAAATAATTCCAACCTTTTATCCTAAAATTATAAATTGGGATGTATGCATGTAATGTTAATAAGGTAATGATCCCTCTTAAAATTTTGGGCACACAATAACAAAATAATGTTTTTGTTATTATTTTCCATTATAAATTAGTATTCATGATCACACATACAATTAGGCCATGTAATTGAAAACATTAAATTCATGGATTGACAAAAAAATATAAAACATGTAAAATGGTGAGTATAAATATGTTTATACATATATATTTATCCCTAGACATAAATTTTATTTTTGATCTAATCAATCGTACAACTTTCAAAACATAAAATCATACAAAATATAATACCATTAAAAACTTCTTTAAATGAAAATAATATTGAAATCTATTTAAAAAATTGTACATACTTATATTTATATTTATATATACTTGTTTTTCATAAATAAACAAAAAATAAAAAAAATCCATATGTAAGATATGCGGGTAAGGAAAACACCCTTTTTAAAATAATTGGTCATCCTTTAAAAAGAAACTTAAAATAGGTTGAGTATGCCATTTATACAAAACTGTATATACAAATATAAATATATGAGTTTAGAAAACTCCAAGAACATCACTTTGAAAACATTTTCCAGTGTTATACACATCATAATCATCAATTAAATATTGTTAATAAACATTTAGGAAACCTAAAATAGTATTGGATTGAAAGTTGTATAAAACCATATATACAAAAAGTGTATATATAGGATTTTCATAACTAAAATGAAGTTTAATAAATCTTTACAAACATTATATACTTAAAAAACATTATTTAGTCACTAATATCAATCATATGAAATCCTAAATCAGATTAGGATTAATATATATATATATATATATATATTACTGTATATACCCAAAAATGTAAATAAGTGTTTTTCATAATGAAAATGAAGAAAAAAACCTTACTTGACTTCAAGGGTGAGGTTGAGCTGAGTAGAGTATGATGGAAGTTTGGGGAGAAGAAAACGAGTAAGGTTGTGTGTGCAAGATGGGTTAATATAAACTGAATATATGTATATTTTATATCCTATGGCCCAAACATAAAATCTAATTTAAGAAACTTGTTCTCACTATTTCATACAAGAACAAAAACCATAATCAAAATAAATATTAAATAAATTGGTTGTTCAATAATATATATTTTATGGGAAACTTACATAGAAATCCAAAGGTGTTTTCATTAAACTAATGCGCCTATGGTGGAATTATGGAAAAATGAAACGGTTGTGTCTGATGAGAGTGATGGGAGGGTCACAGGATGAGGAATAATAGTTGAGGATGTGGGGTTTGTGGGTTGAGGCCATTGGTTTGAGGGTTTCAACGAAGAAGGGGAAATGGGATGTATGGTTGTGATCATCTCAGTCTGATCAGATGGCTACGGTTACTCGGTGCGTTTTAAAAGGGATGATCGATCAAGATTATATCAGTGAGATCAGATGGCCTCAGGAGATATAGTGTTTTTTAAAATGGCTTGAACAGTCCAGATCTGATGTTTCTAGATTAGATGGCTAAAGAAAACAATGGCAGAAATGATACGGTGGTGGAGTTTGAAGTATGAACTGGTGTGAATGGCTAAGATCTCACACTGCGAGATCGGACGGTCCAGATTGGGTTTTGAGTAAAAATCCTCATCCCATATTGAAACAAGGAGGGTTTCAGGACCTCCTTATGAGGATCAATGTTGTATCACTACACTCGATGACACAAACACACACAATGGGGTCCTTATACATGGGACCCCCATCTGTGGGCCTTGGCCCACCCTCACCTATGCTGGTGCATGACCTGGATGACACTCTTCTTGCACCTAACCAAGACCTAAACATAGGGTCATGTGTGCTCTTATCCCACACCATGTATGGCTCACACAAGACTCAGAATACACCATGCATGCACTCATCCTGACTTTGGTTGCCTTTGTGAGATGTGCACTGACCTTGAGGACTTGGCCTTCAAGGTTGTCCTCAGTCAGATGGGGTACTCACCATATTTTTATCAAAAAATTATTAAACGCAATATTTTAAGAAAAACATAACATATATATTAATTTCCTTATATATAAAAACATTCTTTATCATAGTTAAACAAAATTCTAAATGTCATTATTTTCATAAGTTTTTATTCATTTTGAGTTTTAAAACATTATAATTTCAAAATCTAAATATAAAATAAAACTTCAATTAAAACCATGTCATCATTTAACCAAAGATATAACATTAAAATATTTAAATAATTTTAAAACATTTTAAATAATTAATGAAATTATAAAGGTTTTATAAAAATACCAATGGTCACATGTTTCTAAACTCCAATGGCTATTAGGAGAAAATAATAGTTATATTTACCTTCAATGATTAAAAAGGCCTTATAAATAAATGTTTAGGTTATTTCAAAACTTCAAACCATTTTGGCTTATAAGGATGGTTCTATACAACCCCTTAAAGCTTAGTGCTTTTTCCATAGTACTTTCAATAATGTTTTTCATTATGATAGACTCAAGTAATTTTCACTACTTATTTGGTCTAGTTGTTATTCTTGGTGGTCTTCTAGTGATCCTAATAAGCCTTGTAATAGGTATTTTAGGATAATTATAGTCTTTCAGTCTTATTTTAATGTAACATTTCAGTGATTTAATGAATACAAGTTTCTCTTTTCATTCCTCGTGTTTTTAATTAATTTTATTTGAATTTAATTACTTGCACCAAAAATAATAATTCATATTAAAACAAAAATTCCATTTATTTCAAAGATGCATTATGGGTTCAGGGCGTCACATTATTCCCCCCTCAAAAGAATTGCATCCTCGCAATTCGATCATACTCTCACAATCTTACAGGAATTGAACTTATGACATCCACCTTGATGTCCCTACATAACCATATTGAGTATTATTAATTAATAAAAAGAATGGGAAAAATTAATTTATACCTTCACCAGTTCCATCAGTGTAGGTGATTTTCCTAGTTTTTTCTGGTTAAACAAATCCCCAGTACAGCTTCAAATTCCTCAATTTATCTGGTCCAGATGCAACATGAGTAACTCGGGTCAAACTCATGTACACAACTATAGTATCTTGAGAGAGTGGCATGAGCATTGTAAATTTTAGAGACATCAGTATGGACTTGATGTCTGTAAAATGAATTAAAATGCTTGACCTCTAGAATTTCAAATTCTCTAACTCGGCCATATAGACTTTAGGATAAGATTTGACATAGATATGATGCATAGAGTTTACCCTCTCTTGCAGCTTCTTGGAAATCCCCTAGGGATAGAAAACTATCAGCTGGGGTGAAACATTTAAAGAGGCCCTCAAAGTACTTTCCTCAATGTGCATAGAATGGGAATTGAGCATGCATCATGAGGAAATAAAAAAAGTTTGATCCTTGATGGAGGTGAAGTATACTGGGAGTGCTAAATATGTGGTAAAGATGTTTGCAGGTCAAAAAAGGTTTCCAAATGGCTCAAAGTTATCTAGACATGATTTGAAAATTACACTTTTTAGTATCATAGTAAGAAGAGACAAAAGATTTGTTGGTGTTCTCTCGTTTTCCATCTGAAAATTTTAAGAAAAGTTCTACTCAGAAAAGAATGGATAAATTTTTAGTTTTTTTCTTATTTTCCAGAATTATCTAGATTTTTCCTTGGATACCAATTGTAATGCCCCGACCCCAGAATCCCAGATTTGGTGCCTACAACATGGTGTGTAATTTTTTTATAACAATATTCTAATAAAATTACACATCACATCTCATCATAGAGGATATTCCTATTCTAGGTTCTGGAAAACCAGATACAGCTAATACTTTTCTTCAAAACTGAATGAGATAAACTCCTCAATGTTTCCACTATATAGAATAACTCAAAGCTAAAAAATATACTAGTGCTGTAAAAATAAACTAAAAACATAGGGTGAGAATTTAAAACACTCAGTATGGGGTTCAAAAAATAATTAATAAAATACATTTTTAAAACCATCCCTTTAAAATAATTATACATACATAAAACATTTTCTTAAAAGAAAACAACATTTCTTTTAGTACGTCATCACCATTTTTCAAAGGTTACAATTAATCATTTTTATGGAAATATCATACACAAGAATTTATATATTTATTTAAAGGATATAAATAAAACACATTTCCAAATATGCTTACTTGTAAAAAAATTGCGTGGAATTCTACATATAAGTTAGGATTCGATCAAACTAGATTAAGGGTGACATGAAAGGGTGAAGGTACAAATTAGAACATGAAATAATACTTACTTTTAATTTCATAAGGAATAAATCACTTATAATAACATTCAATTCATGAAGTGACAAATTAATTTATAACTTCGGTATTAATGTTCTGAAAATAGATGCTAAAATTTATTTATAAATGATTTTCTAAGTACTTACATCATTATGCCATGCGAATTTATTACCATAATCATAATTAAAATATTCTTAACCAACGATATTTTACTAGTCGCATAATCATATGGTTGGTTAAATACTAATCACATAATGAGGGAATTCATATTGCATGATAATTATAAATATTCTGGCAAGGCCTCATGCCAAGACAATACATAATCATTCTGTCAAGGCCTTGTGCCAAGACCATACATAAACATTTTTCCAAGGCCTCATTCCAAGACCTAGTTTGTATCATGAGACCTTTTGATTCATCGAGAGGCTATAGAGAGCCTCACCCATCACATAAAAAGTCTTATTCATTCCTCATATGTCTAATAAAAATATGACTTTAAATCAAAGTGTCTCATACCACTTTTATTTATTTTAATATTTATTATTAGTTAAATAAATTCATTAAACATACGAAAGTGTCCCATACCACTTTGACTTATTTTAATCTTTATCATAGGTGAAATAAATTCATTAAACAAACCAAAGTGTCCCATGCCACTTTGATTTATTTACATCTTTTTCATAGATGAAATAAATTCATTAAATGATCCAAAGTTTCCCATACCACCTTGGAAATTTTAGTTCTTAATCCATATATTATCATAAAATATATATCCCAAACTTTCAATAAATGTCTATATTCATAAAAAAAAGTGAATCATGCAATAAATGTAAACTTTAATCTAAAAATTGCATGGTTTATCAGTTATACTTTAGGTTTTTGCTATATAAAATTTATCAATGATATGCATAGACAAACAGACACACTTTTTCACATCTGATGATAACCGGTGCACATAAAATAATAAATTGTTTAGTTTTTTCACATAAAATAATAAATATTAAATTCAAAACCCTTTCCTCATGAAAGTAAACATTTTATATACAAAAATATGTGTTTTTTAACTTAAGATACATATCATTCATGTTTAAACCATAAATTGATAAGAGGGAGTGTCAAAAAAATTAAATCATGACCGTTAATAATTAATAATATTCATTGTGGAAGATTCATCATGAATTAAAATATAATATTTATAAATGTAAAACATTCATTTCATGTGAGATATTGATGCATAAGAAAATAATTAAACACACTTCACTATATGTGTTTATGAATGTATATTTATGTATTAAACAAAAAGACAATTCTAACCTTTTATCCTAAAATTATAAATTGGGATGTATGTGTGTAATGTTAACAAGGTAATGATCCCTTTTAAAATTTTGGGCACAAAATACAAAAACAAGGTTTTGTTATTGTTTTCCATTATAAATTAGTATTCATGATCACACATACAATTAATCCATGTAATCAAAAACATTAAATTCATGGATTGAATTACAAATATAAAACATTTAAAAAGGTTAGTATAAATATGTTTATACATATATATTTATTCATAAACATAAATTTTATTTTTGACATAATCAATTGTACAACTTTCAAAACATAAAATCATAGCAAAGCTAATACCATTAAAAACTTCTTTAAATGAAAAAAATATTGAAATATATTTACAAAAGTGTACATACTTATATATATATATATATATATATATATTGGATTTTCATAAATAAATTGGGAATCAAAAGAATCCTTATGTAAGATATTAGGGTAGAAAAAACACCATTTTTAAAATAATTATTCATCCTTTAAAAAGAAATTTAAAATAGGTTGAGTATGACATTTATACAAAACTGTATATACAAATATAAATATATGAGTTTATAAAACTCAAAAATCATCACTTAGAAAACCTTTTCAAGTGTTATACTCATCAAAATCATCAATTAAATACGGTTAATCAACATTCAAGAAACCTGAAATATTTTAGGATTGAAATTTGTATAAAAATGTATATACAAAAAGTGTATATAAGGGATTTTCATAACTAAAACGAAGTTTAATAAATACTTACAAGCATTATATACTTCAAAAACATCAGTTAGTCACTAATATAAATCATATAAAAACCTAAATCAAATTAGGATTAATATATATATATATATATAATCGTATATACACAAAAATGTAAATAAGGGTTTTGCATGATGAAAACAAAGAAAAAACCCTTACTTGACTTCAAGGGTGAGGTTGATCCAAGAAGTTGATGATGGAAGGTTGGGAAGAATAAAACGGGTAGGGTTGTGTGTACAAGATGGTTAATATAAACTGAATATATGTGTATTTTATATCTTATGACCCAAACATAAAATCTAATTTAAGAAACATAAATATAACCATTTCATACAAGAACAAAAAACATAATCAATTTAAATCTTAAATTAAGTGGTAATTTGATAATATATATATTTTATGGTAAACTTACATGGGAATCCAAAGGGGTTTTCATTAAACTAATGTGCCTATAGTGGAATTTTGGAAAAATGAAATGGTTGGGTCTGAGGAGAGTGATGGGATGGTCACAGGATGAGAAAGAAAAATGTAGTAGGAGGGGTTTGTGGGTTGAGGCCATCGGTTTGAAGGTTTAAACAAAGAAGAATATAAAAAGGGATGGATATTTGTGATCGTATCTGTCTAATCAGATGGACACGGTGACTCGGCACATTTTAAAAGGGATGAACGATCGATATTTTATTGGATAGATCAGACAGCCTTGGGAGATCATGTTTTTTTTAAAAATGCTCGAACGGTTTAGATCTGATGTGTCTAGATTAGATGGCTAAAGAAAATTATGGCAGAAATGATGTGGTGGTGGAGTTCTAAGGCTGAACAGGTGTGGACAGCTGAGATCTTGCATAGTGAGATCAGACAGTTCATATTTCATTCGGTAGAAAAATCCACATCCCACATCAAAATGGGGAGGGTTTCACAACCACTTTATAAGGCTTGATGCTACTGACCTACACTCGATGACACAAACACACATATTGGGTTCCTTATACATAGGACACCAATCCATGGGCCTTAGTCCACCCTCACCCATGACGGTGCGTGACTGGGATGACACTCTACTCGTGCCTGACCGGTCCCTATAAATGGGCCCATGCATGCACTTAGCCTACAGAATTCAAGGCTCGTGCATCGCTCATCATACACCATGCATGTGCTCGGCCTGAATTTGGTTTCCTTTGTGATATTCCCACTAACCTTGAGGAGTTTCCCTTCAAGTATGTCCTCAGTCAAATAGGGTACTCACCATATTTTTATCAAAAATTTATTAAACACAAAAATTTAAGAAAAATATAACATTTATATTAATTTCCTTGTATATAAAAATATTATTTATCATAGCTAAAAAATATAAATGTCATTATTTTCATAATTTTGTATTCATTTTGAGTTTTAAAACATTATAATTTTAAACACTAAATATAAAATACAACTTTAATTAAAACCATGTCATCATTTAACCAAAGATATAACTTTAAAATATTTAAATCATTTTAAAACATTTAAAATACTTAATGACATTATAAAGGTTTTATAAAAATACCAATGGTCACATGTTTCCAAACTCCAATGGCTATTAGGAGAAAATAACAATCATATTTATCTTCAATGGTTGAAAAGGCCTTATAAATAAATGTTTAGGGTATTTTAATACTTAAAACCATTTTCGATTATAAGGATGGTGCTCTATATTCCCTTGATGCTTATTACTTTTTCTATTGTACTTTACAAAATTTTTTCATTATGATGGACTAGAGAGATGTTCACTAATTACTTGGTCTAGTTGTTATGCTTGGTGGTATTCCAGTGATCTTGATAGGCATTTTAATAGGTATTTTAGGATAATTATGGTCTTTCAGCCTTATTGTGATGTAACATTTCAGTAATTTAATTAATACAAGTTTCTCTTTTCATTCCTTATGTTTTTAATTCATTTGATTTTAATTTTAATACTTTCACCAAAAATAATAATTCATATTAAAACAGAAATTTCATTTATTTAAAAGATACATCATGGGTTTAGGGCGTCACATGGTGTATCCAAATAGTGTTCTAATTCATTGGATAATGTTCCTTGTCTTTAGAGAAAAGAATGAGGGATTTACTAGAGGTTTTCTCCTATAGATTTAAATAGGATTTTGTTATTTCTTACACAGGTTTAAAATGGGTTATGAAGATGATTTTACAATATACTAACATGTTTTCATTATGATTTCTATGGGTTATAATTTTTCCTTTGATCATGATTGATATCACATGGATCATGATTATTGATTCGAATGACTCTTTCCTTTGTTAAATTCTTATGTCATGTTTTCATGTTTTATGATCCAGTTATTGATGGGTGTGAATATTCTTATTTTATTCTCATGTACTTTTATTATTTCATCATATCCTTAGACACTTCTTATGTTCACTGATGAAATTCAATTGTTAATTCTTATGTTTACCCATACTGAACATTTGAGATCACCTTTATTATGTTTCATTTCCCCCAAGTTATGAAGAATAATTATTAAATGATTTGGTTTTAGAAATATTTCTAATTGATGAAGCTTTTGGGATATAGTGAAGGCTAAATATGGAATATGAAAAGATGGGTATAGTGGGAAAATACTCCTTTAATTTCATGGGTATTGTTTATGTAAGAGTTTGTCCTCATTCTCTAAAACTCTAAACCTAAAAAGGTCCATAGTTATGTAAGTGTTCCAATATTTACTTTTTTTGTTATAAGTTTTATATAGAGAAAAATTGGGTCAAATTTATTAGTATAAATCCATAAATGTAAATATTATGGTTTTATCACTAGATCCGAGAGTGCAGGTTTAAGGCATTTGTTGCAAAATTACAAGAAGATATGAATTTTTGAATTGGATTACATGTACCAAAACAAATTTTGGATTTTGGTAGATCTTATATGGATGTAAATCACATTGGTTTTAAATGATTATTTAAGAATAAAATAGACATAATGGACAAGTCAGTACTTATAAGGAACGACTAGTTGAAAAAGGGTTCAAACAGTGTCATCACTACTGAAAATACAATATATACCAACGGTTTCAAAGCGTTTGTTAGT